>OZ022491.1:24523313-25123313 GCA_963989405.1 Trypoxylon attenuatum | reverse complement strand
AAACTGCCAAACGACAAGCGTGAGCCAACCGGCATCATTTGGAATCGTGCAAAGTCACCCTTCGCAAGCACATTTCGTTACGGCTGTGGGAACGGTACAGCAAAGTAGCCAGCACGCTATACATCAGATGCACTCAACCAGTGCCAATTACGTGGCTAGTCAACCAAGTTCGATCAACCCAACCGAGCATAGCAATGTAACGAGCATAAATGCGAGTATAGCGAATGCAAAAATAAACGCACCACCTCAGGTAGCAACTGGTGTCGCAAAAATAACGACGTTTGTCAGCCAGAAACAAGACGAACTACTGACGAGCTCTACCGATGGTACACTCTCTGGTTCGCTCGTATCTTCCGCTGTTAGTGACAGCACTATGTCATCGAGCAGCTCGATGGCAGAGGAGGCACAGCAAGATCAGGTTTGACAATGCCTCCTAGGAATGACAAATCGCATCTACTATCTGCAACAGTATATTTATTTTTGTTTTTTTTTTTATTTTTTCATTTACGATTCCGCATTCTTGCAGCACCGCACTTTTTATTGCCGCGATATGTACATATGTGCTTTCCGTATCTGCAAAAATTGCGCGTGCTTACTCACACAAGGACTTACTACTTGGCAAAATGGACTTTTTTTCTCCTTTCGATATTGCGTACGCGACTAGAACGGATTTAAGTTCAAGTTCCAACGATTTCGTTTGCAATTTAGTAGGCTAATTTTTGCATGAAGAATGACTTACGATATAATCATTACTATATAACAATCTGAAATGCATGCAAGATGTACAATTGCACTACTTTATTTCAGACTTATTTTGCATCTAAAGAATTATGCATCTCTTTAATTTCATTGTGCATACATTATCACTAGATCCTTTTTGGATTCGGACTGAATCACTCGTACGTAAGCGATAAAAGTTTCTTCCAGCAATCGATTAACGCTTGGGGGGGTTTTTTTTTTGTTTTCTCGTGCTATAGAGGAATGTGCAATCGCAGCTATTCGAGAGCATCACCGAAAGTTTCGGTCCCGGAGACGATGACGAGCAAAAGTTATTGGAGCAGCGTTTACTGGAACAACAACGTCAATCGGAAGAAGACAGTCGGTGGCTGGCAAGCGAAGAAGTAGGACATGTACCTTTACTGTTCCACTCTATTTATCTTTTTGTAACATAATCCGCCTACATGCAATTCATTTAATTTTTTTTCACTTCAGAAACGATTGTCAATCGCGACTAGTGGTGACGAAAGTGCTAGTCCACCGGTACCTCGATCGGTTACTCAATCACCGAATCATGATCAGCACAACGCAAATACCAGTTCTCTTGGATCCGACAAGGGCTCGGAGAAAGTGATCGTTGTAAAGGTAGTGACTGCGTCAAGTTTAATAAATTCAGTCGAGATTAATTATGACTGTTTGTATTAATCACTGTTTAACTAATTGCAGAAAATGGAACCCACTCCTACGGCTGACTTGGACAGAACAAACGATAAGGTGTACGATTGCACCACGAGTGTAGTTCGTGCTGTGATGTCTTTATCTCAAGGTATATAGATATAAGAATATAAAATAGAATTTTTATTATGCAAGATAATCCTATGGTTCCTAGAGTGCAAAATATATATCTTCTGTTAATTAGGTGTTCAACAGAATAAGGCTGACCAGTATTTAGAATTAGTGCGAAGAGTAGGCATCGAACTAAGATCATTGCTCTCCTCAGTGGACGTTCTCGTAGAAATATTACCTATAACTGCTCATCGGGAAGTAGAAATGGCTCATAAGGTTCTAAGCAAGGACATGGCAGAGCTCGTAACCGCTATGAGATTAGCACAAAATTATAGTGCGACCACTCTCGATGCGGAATATCGAAAGTAAATAATCCACGAATTTCTCTATTTTCTTCTTTTCCATTCGAGTCCAATAATCGACACTCACTCATCCGTTGTATTTTCCATTTTTAGAGGTATGCTTTCGGCAGCTCATATCTTAGCGATGGATGCGAAGAATTTGCTCGACGTAATCGACTCGATTCGCATACGTTATCCGTACGTCGATAGTCACATTTGCCAAAAACAAAACGACGTCGATACGCCACTGGAAACCACACCAGAGAGTCGCATGCGTTCGAGTCAATCCGGTGAACATTTTCTACGCAGAAGCCAATCGAGCGAGCGGCAAAGCACAACATTCAGACAAAGCCAAAGTGGCGATCTCCTGCATCGAATGGGACAATCCGTAGAACGATCTTTGCAGGTAATACAAATATTTACTGTAAACTCTATTTTCGATATTAATATAGCAGTAACTAAAATTGTGACATTTTCGATATTTAGGGTAGTCAAACTGACGTTAACACTGGCTCAAGCCTCGAGCGAAGGAATCATATTGTAACGAATAGCCTCGAACGAAATTCGACTGCACGTAGACAAATGGCAACGAATAGTTTAGAAAGAAAAAGACCCTCGTTATCTTGTAACATCAGTCCTATGAACAACTCGGTAAATTTACCACCGATGGTGCCGGTCACTTGTAATTTAGTCCAAACTGTTGGGCCACTTATTCACCCAAGTCAGACGATTACAACAAGCATCGGTCAACAGACTGTCTTTGCATCTAACAATAAAGTTTCGAGCGACAGTTCAACGAATGACAGCTAACAACGAGGTGCCTTTTATTAAGGTAAATATCATCTTTGATATTCTTCGAGAACGATCACGATCATGATTCTATTCACCGTATCGAATTACAGGAAAACTTCGGAATTCACCATTTGTATATAACTAGACGACATCCAAACGAGTTACCCAATTACATCTCGTGCATAACTCAGCGGCAGGAGTATTCGGAGAGCATCTAGTATTTGTGCTTTTTAGCTCATCATAACATTTCTCAACTATACGGACGATTTGTCTAAACGTACTTATAAATAGGACAGTATTCATTACACGTAGCGAAGAAGCGGTAAGGTGGATGAAGTATCATTTAAGTATAAGTCACATAAGCTATAAAGATCACTCCAAAGCTTTAGAATTATCGTTAATATTTGTTATCGTATGGCAAACCGCCTGTACGGGGTGAAACGAGAGAACATGGAAAAACATATGATTCTTCTTCTTCTTCTTCTTCTTATTCTCTCGCGTTACGCAACGAAAGATCGCTCTTTTATCTTGTTGCCTCACCCTGTAGGTAGTTAAATAATTATATATATATAAATATATATATTTATAAATATATATTATATATATTTAAATCGAACAATTTCAATGGTAATGTCGTGCAAGAGTTTCATTTTCGGTAGGACACAATAATAATTCCGATGTTGTTTTGTAATACGCGTTCGCAATTTTGATAGTCTATTTGCCTGTGTACACGAATGCTAACGTGGGAGTGATTCTAATGTATAAAGTGGGACTGAATGTTATTTCTATTAGGTAATTATTTTAGCGATTCATACCAGTTTCCAACATTTATACGAAGTGTTTTATATAGATACCGAAGAAAAAAAAAAGCACAAAAAACAAAAAATCATTCTCTAGCAGCGAGTCAGTTCCTACGAAATATTTTTAGGAAATTCGTCTTTGCATAAAAGAAAAAGATCCTAACCATTTATCGTAATTAGCGCAATCTGCATTTATCGTCGTCTCTAAGTAGCGTTAATTTGTGAAACTCTGCGTAAAGTTACACAGATAGTATGACAAGACCGTTTTGCGTTTACGGACATACACAGTTTCTGAGAGAATCGTTTCGTTCGCTTTTGTTAAATCTAGTTCTGACGATATTCAGGCGAACTGATGTTTACTGCCATACAATTAAGAAACATAATCCAATACGATTTTACATAAAATACTTGCTGGCCTTCGACTTTTGTCGTTTCTCGACTTGACTCAAAAAGTAATGTGCCAACGTATACAGGAAAATTGAAAATACGTTCTCCAGAAATATGTCGCGTTCGCAACATTGGATGCTGCTACTGTATCGTACAATAGGTACGCGAGTCTTTTTATTAATTCAACGAGTGTACATACAACGCAAATATCTGGAGTTCATTGCACCATATGAGATTGATCGAGTATCCAAATCCAAGAGAAAAATCGTGCTTCGTGTCATTGCGCTTGACACTTGCGGCTTCGATTTGTTTTGTACATTGTATCATTTTTTAAGGTAGTAAACGTCGAGTATAAAAAAAAAAAGAAGTTCATGCTTACGCCGTATAAATTGATAAAAAGTACCCCAGAGAGACCAATTACCATTTTGTAATTTGATAGAACATGCCAATGATGTCGCGAATATTCTAAATGAACACAGTGTGTAGTATGTAACTTAATATTCCCAATAATACCAACTTTCTTTTGAGCTCTTTCTCTCTAACTTTCTCTATTTCTCTCTCTCTCTCTTCGATTATGATATCCACCGAGATTTTTGCAAACGTACTACAATATCGATGTAACGAGTTTCGGTTGCTCAAGGAAAAGAAAAATACTCAAAGCGGAATTCAACTCAATACCAAATAATCAATATGTCACAATTAATCGCTCAAGCAGGTCACGTTATTAAAATGACTAATTAATTATCAATGCTGATACTTCCGATCAAGGTAAGCTTTCAATGAGACGTTATTGCTATCATTAATTGGGTGACGGATTATACAATTAAAACAATGCGTAATCTCTCATTTCAAGGATATTTATAAAATTGTGTAAATGTAACTCTGTGTATCACAATTACGAAGATAATAAATTGCGGATACGATTTCAGTACTACAAAGACGCGTTACAAAAATATGTCGTAAAAATATATATAATTTTGATTACATTCGTTATATTACTTTCCGTGTTTCGAACTGTAATATTTTATGCCATTCACTGTTGAACATCTGGCGTATTTCGTTAAGAGAGCATTAACGTTCATGGTACTCGTAGTTAATTTTCTGAAATCAATCTCCAGCTATGAATATAGTTTAGAAAGAGAAATTATAAGGCAGTCAAGACATTTCTTTTACTTACGATATGTAAGGTGTGATTTCATCGACTGTCCATTTATCTTTCGCTTTGAAAAGTTCATTGAGTCTTTCGTTTAGTCCATTTGGCAAATCTGCCTCTGGGAAAGATATCACTTCTTTTCTTCTAGTTGTATTATTCCAAGAGATAAGTGCTATTCCACTCAAATATTCCTCTTTTGGTTGCATTTCTAAATGGGAAAAGACATCAAGTTTAATTATTTTGGGTTTTAAGATTCGTATTTGTTTACTACTAGCGCTTCGAAAAATCTTTCTTTACTTTCTGGGCTACCGATGCTCCATGATTCCATGAACTGTTTGAATTCCGTTACGGGCGAAGCCACAAAAAGAACTTTGGCTAACATTTTACAACACAAATCTTCTTGGTAACTGTAAGAATATTCTTCTTAGAAATTTCTTAGTTGAAATATGTAAATACTGCTCTGTAATTGAGGTATACCAGTATAATACCCTCCCATCATCCTTTTTCTTATTACTCGGAACAGTATATTTCTCGAATAATAATTCAAAAATTGGTTTAGGCACAAGTTCCTCTATAGTTTCGAACGTGAGTTCCTTATCCACTTCGTCGAGCTCCCATGAATTTGCATCGAAGACATCTAGCATAAATGTTACAGTCCTCGCTTCGCATTCAAAAGACACGAGCCTTAACTTTCCTGTAAATTGACATTGTGGGATTATTAATATCAACGATTGTGGGATTATTAAATTTTGAAATATTTACACACCATCAATATTAGCGACTAAATATTCGTTTAGTGCCTGTTTCAATTCAGCTTCGCTGGCTTGAACTTCGCTCACCAATCGGTACCAATCGTACAAAGTGTCTGGGTCTATGCTCGACTCATATTCTTTTCCCTTATAGGAGGATGGTTCGAGAAGAGTAATTAGTTTCTCTAACTTCGGTTTACACTCCCTCACCTATCGTTATGAATAAATATTAACAAACTTGTTTCCAGATACTTCAAAAAACCCTATTTCGCAGACTATCGACTTACTTCATAATACGTATGAAATATTCCACTAATTGTACGCTTTTCGACTGGTCTATCATTTTCCAGATTCTTCGTTTGTCCTGACAACTTTAACTGTGGAACTAATAAGCAAGAATTAGATGTCTCCGCTCCTCTGATTTCGTACGTTCTACTTGCGCTGCACAACACTGCACTCTCTTGCTTATTTCCTTGAAACGACAGTCTAAAAAATGTGTCGCAACATTTCAATCTTTTTGATATTCTATATATCTTAGAAGTTTTCTTGGATGTTACGATAGTTTAAAATGACTAATTACTCAACGTACGTCTCTCCTTTGGTTATCGCTTCAACTAAATGCTCATCTAGTTCCAAAAGTTTTATAGATTCACTTGCACTTTCATCAGGAATATAGTAGAGAGTTTGTGTTAAATTATTTAGCTCGGATTCTTTGATACAAGCCAGATCTAACGTTTCACTAATTTCACTTACGATCTTTTGATACCTGCAAACAATATCACGAGTATATTATTTAAATCAAAAATAAATTTTAAAATTACCTAAAAAAAAATATTTACTCAGTATCTTCAATCTCCATGTTTTATTTAAGAAATTCAATTTATACAAAAATATATTCACTAATAACAAAGTGTAATGCACTTGCGTGACATTAGATCCACAGAAGCATGCCTTTTAATTCATTCTAATTCTACCCGCCAATTCTTCGATTTCTTTAATATCATGTCAGAAAAAATTCGAAAACAAAATAAATTGTGTTCCAAAAGTTATATCCTTGTAGCATTTGTTGCATTTAATTAAACCGAATTGTACTTATAGTTATTCCCGTAAAACGTAAATAAATGATTTTAAACTGGAACCTGTCAAAATGGAAGATCGCTAGTGGCGCCGTCAGAAGCGGAAATGTTTGGAAACTACTCAAGAGTCAACCTCTCTACGTTACCATCAGAGGGTAAGGTAGAGATCTACTTACCCTACTGAAGCGGCGTAAAATAATTTTGAGGTATTTATTATTTTAAATATCAGAATTTTTTTATAAACGTATATTCAGTCACTGTACTTTAAATGGGAAAACAATTACCTCTAGGAACCTTAAAACAATCGTCAATAAGTTAATCTGTAGAGTGAAAGAATTGAAAAACAGTCGTTCTCAACTCGTGATTAGAAATACAATTCGTTTTCGGGAATCACGAGCACTCTTTTGCTTGCTCCTGAATTCCCAATCTGCAGTGATAAACCAGAGTGAACGATTTTACACGGCATTTACAAGCCGCACAACGAAACTTTCGATTGGTTTCCATCAGTTTCGATTCAATCTCGATTTATCGACGGGTACCTGACCTGGCCAGGACACTTTGTGGTCGTTTGGTTACCACTGCGTATATTAACGAGTTTTACGCCGATTAAACGATTAAACATCCGTTTGGATACGGGTGTCATATTTACAGAGGTTCGTAAATAATTTTTCTTTTACACACGGAAAATCCTCTCGATTTGACTCCTCGAAGGAACTCTGATTATAGGACACTTTTATGGTTTCCGTTTAGGGATGTACACACAGTTTCTTCTATCTGTCTTTCTTTTATTATTCCGGATCTTTCGAGCCATCTAAATTCTCAGAAAAAGAATTACTTGTTTAATTACAAAACTGATTCATGTATAGAGTTCTTTGGAAATAATTTAGATATTTGTAAAGTTAACCCTCATTTGAATGTGATGACTAGTCAAAAGCGAGATGAAATATAAATAAAACACATGTATAGAAAGCAACCAACACTAAGCCACGCGAAAAATCTGTCAAGCTTCCAAAGATATTGCTTGAATAATTCGTATAAATATTAATTCTTTATTGGGCAGCCGCTATATCGAGGATCTACATATGTAATTATTTTTCTGTTTCAACAGAACAAGTATTCAATAACAACGCAAACTGTCGGGTGACGTAAATATGCAACCCGAAAAGGTACGTATTTTACGAAAGTAGTATGCATGTTTATATTATTCGCATGGTGATTGGAATATACAATACGAATATATGTACTAAATGCTGAATTTGCATTAAGATCTGATTAATTTTTTTTAATTGGGAAAATGGGCAGTACTCGTAGACAAAAATGTTGATTAATGCTACTTTTCCTTTGGATCAAGCCTAGTGAGGAAGAAAAAGTCGATAATGCTGACGAAGAAGAGGGCAGATCATCTATTGACCTGCATGTGGTACCTATTTATCCAAACTAAACTTTGGTGCTTAAGTGCTGTATTCCATTATTTACCCTCTTTTTTTTTTCTCTCTTATTAACACAAGCTTAGATACAACACGAGAAGATCTATAAGATAGCAATGATAAATAACCGTCTAATCTGTCAGTTGTATTTTTATTTTAGCAAGAAAGCGGTCCCGTGTATGGGGGCTGTGAAGGGCCAAACGCAATGTACGTAAAGTTGGTTAGCAGCGACGGGCATGAGTTCATTGTCAAACGAGAGCATGCCCTTACCAGTGGAACTATCAAAGCTATGTTAAGTGGACCTGGCCAATTTGCGGAGAACGAAGCGAACGAAGTTAATTTTCGAGAAATACCGTAAGTAGATGACGATGCTTTATCAATAACTTCCTATCTTCTTCATGAATTATATCTTTATATATTATTGCAGTTCCCACGTATTGCAAAAGGTTTGCATGTATTTTACGTATAAAGTTCGATACACAAACAGTAGTACAGAAATTCCAGAATTTCCAATTGCACCCGAGATCGCATTAGAGCTATTAATGGCTGGAAACTTTCTCGACTGCTAAACGAGGCCTGACTAGAGTCTGATATCCACTGCAAATCAGGGCTGAAGTGTTCCGCAAAATATTCTAATGACCACACGAACGTGAAGAAACTTGTTGGAAGAAAGAACAAAAACATCGGATAACGTTCAAATATTATTCCAGCTCTGATACTAGAGAATAGTAATGTATATGAAACACTAACATTTTAGTAACAATTGTGATCGTACAGTGCGCTATATAAGCTTTCAACCATATATAATGTACCTACTGCACTAAAAATGACAAACACAGAAAATTCTCTTCGATACACACGTAATACTTGTAACTGGCAGTTACGTGCTTTCCACAACGCTACGAGTCACGACATATTAATCTTTACGGATGTTTAACGCATAAGGAAAGTGTTATATGCTGTGATCGTCAATACATAAGAGCAGGGCAAGTATCGATTGCTTAAAGTACAGGATATTAATAAGCGCAGCTGGTAACACGCTAAATAATAATATGGTTAACCATGAAGGATACTTTCTGCGAATGCGTAAGCTGATAGTTCAGTTTGTATATTTATATTTGGCTTATACTCACGCCGAGCATAAAAAAATTTCTACATAATTCTTACTAGGAAATTCTATAACGATACTTCGTGTGTTGCAATAAGGAAATCAAACTATCGTATATAGATCAATAGACTGGTAGAATATCTATAGCTACTAAGTTAATTGTAAAACCGAGACACAGTGGTATGTACAACGGAAAGATAAACAACACCATGCACCTTTACATGATATTAATAAAGTGTCTCTTTGATTGAATACTAATAAATTAAATAACTTCGTCAGAGTCCAGCGTTTATTGCACCATTCCCTATTCGTTTCAGTAATAAGAGTTATGTACAGACAGCAAAGTAGTTTCTCGCTCTGAATCAGTACTTTTGCTCGCAATGTCCATAAATATTTTACACTTAATTACACAGTGTTACAATATATTTAAACAGTTCAGAATGACTTTACATTTAGGAGGTCTTTAAACTTGTCCTCCAATCTTTTGGAATACGATGCCAGTTTGTATGCTGCTTGTTCAAGTTTCGTCACACTATCATCAATTTCGTTAATGTTATCCAAAATTGGCTGCAATTTCTCGTACTTCTCATTTAACGCTTCTACGGATTGCGCGACATTCGAGACAATTGCTTTTTGCTCAGTATACTTTTCAATCGTTTCTTTGTTTAGTCGTTCCAGTAAACGATAATCCGCGTGTGTAGCAGTCAGTTCTTCTTGCAAGTATTCGCCAATCTTTTGCATAAGCGTATTAGCCAAGCGACTTAGATTTGGATCGTGG
The DNA here is from genome assembly GCA_963989405.1 of Trypoxylon attenuatum. Taxonomy (NCBI): domain Eukaryota; kingdom Metazoa; phylum Arthropoda; class Insecta; order Hymenoptera; family Crabronidae; genus Trypoxylon; species Trypoxylon attenuatum. Next base: position 25,113,199 of record OZ022491.1, on the reverse strand, counting down.
GGATCTAAAGCTTCGAAACTACTCGTACTAGTTGACAAGGTGGTCCCGCGTTTCGGAGATTCGCATCTCGAGCCTCGATCTCCAGCGGAATTGTCTCCGAAGCCTCCTGGATCACCTTGCAATTCTTCTCGTGTTAATTCTTTGCTAGATTCCATCTCTTCGATCTGAAACTTTCAGAGTCGTGCCTTTAATCGTAAATGTTTTTGGAGGATGATTATAGCAGTTGCAGTTTGACAAGTGGTGAGAGGTTATAAAGCTTGATCACAAACCTCGGTGCCGTAGTAGCCACCACCAACCACTATAGTGGTATGTATACATACATACACACACACAGGTCCATGTATCACAATCATACATAACCACCCTTGCGGAACTTGAATTTGTACTTACGTCACGTGTGACTTGTCAAATATACGGATTCTACGTTGAAGATGCGACTGTCATTAGATTTCATTAGGATCAATCATGTCAAATTTATTGTATAAATATTTGCAAACGAGTTTTACACAGAATAAAGTATGGAGTTGTTATTTACAAACCAATGTGACCTCGTGACGCGCGGAGAACTTTAAATTCTCCAAGAAGGTTTCGCTTTTCCTCTTCTATTTTTATATAAAAATAATTTGGAAAAGCATAATTATTTTATAATTCATAGAAATCTGTGGTATTGCCTTTATGATATTCTTCTTTGTACAAGACAATTTACAATCCCCTTCTGTTTAACATTATAAACAATAAACAATCGGTATCAAATCTTTGTACTTACGTGACAGACACGCATTGCCATCGCATTAAAACAATAATGCTCGCTATAAAATTGTGTGACTATGTATTAATGGCACTAACGCAAAGATCTTTCCATTTATCGTTATTAACTAAGCCTCATACTTTCAGCAATTACAAGTAAATAAAAACAGTAATAACAATATAGTCTGCTAAGCAGAAGAACTAACAATCGCATTTGCACTGTACCATTATAATACTTAGGATAAATTCCACTATTATAATTATTCTTCTCGTATAATCACTTCTGTGATACAAAATATATAATAATTTCTCTCACGCTTTGGTCTAAGCTTTGGTAACTAGACACCACCATGGCCTTCATTTAGGACTGTACTTAAAAAGCTGAAGAAATATTACGCGCTATTCACAATTTTGGATCTTAACTCCCGTTAAGATTTGTATCCATTGGGATTGCCCTGCTGCCACCGCCAAGTGTCAGCACCTATAATATTACCAGAATTTTAAAATCCTTTCTTTCACTTTTACAAAACTACGCACAAAAGTAACTTACACATATCATTTATATCTTTCGTCGCATGCCAATCCAATTCTTTATTCGCAATGGAAGCATCAGCATAACTGGATGCAATGTCACCAGGTCGACGATCCACGATTTTGTATGGAATTGCTTTTCCTGACGCCTTTACAAACGCATCTATCATTTCTAACACGGAGTAACCCTTTCCAGTACCTAAGTTAATTGGTTTAAAACCAGCTGGATTTTTCGTTCTCTGATAGACCATAGCCTTTACGTGGCCCACAGCCAGGTCCATAATATGAATATAGTCACGCACGCCTAAAATATTGATTCTCTGCAATTATGTATTCGGTGGAATTTTTATAATGAAATTCTAATCTTCTTGTACATACCTGTACCGTCTGGTGTATCGTAATCTTTTCCATAAACGTACAGGAGATCCCTTTTGCCGACAGACACTTGAGCGATAAAAGGCATTAGATTATTTGGAATTCCATTTGGATCTTCGCCGATCTGTCCTGAAGGATGTGCACCAACAGGATTAAAGTATCTTAGCGATATGACTGACCACTCCTGGAAACAGTGTATTATGTTATATCTTATCTTGCTTATTGCGTGATATAGATCTCAACTTAAGAAATACTGACCTTGTCGGAGAGACACAAGTCCTTCAAAATTTCTTCTACCATGAATTTGGTCTTTCCATACGGATTTGTACAGTTACCAGTTTTCATGTCTTCCATCAAAGGAAGTTTTTCAGGGACACCATAGACGGTAGCACTGCTCGAGTAAATGAATCTTTTGACGTTGTGTTCTCTCATAACTTCTAGTAAGTTGAGAGTTCCACTCACGTTTACTTTGTAATATTCCAGAGGCTTTTGGCATGATTCTCCGACGGCTTTCAAAGCAGCAAAGTGTATAACGCAATTGAAGGTATGCTAAAATGTAATGCGATACTTGAAATTCCTGCAAATAGCAATTAGAAACTCTTCTATCCTTACCTTCTTGAATACCTCCCTTATTTCATTGATATTTGTAATATCGCAAGCAATGAACGTAAGTTGTTTATTCGTTAATTTTTCTACTCTTTGAAGACACACGGGTTTGTCGCTCGCTCCGTCTAGAATATAGGAAATTCTCGTTTATTCCGAAAACTTCCAAATTATCAAGGTAAATCAACCTTTAAACGCTAATTATTTATAACTAAAGAATTACTTTTACTAGCAGATTATTATGTTACGCTACGTTATTAGAAAACATCTACAAATTGTGCAGTTATAAAATTGCGTTAGCGAGTCATATCTTTTGAGACTATTACTGCTCACCTTTATGGGCATTACTAAGGTTGTCTATTACCACCACCTGAAAGTCTGCCTGTAGGAGCTCCAATACAGTGTGAGAACCAATGTAACCAGCACCCCCCGTCACCAGTACCTTGCACGCATCAGTTGCCATTCTTTTGTGCTGTTATTTGTTATATTCTTATAAAATAGGCTACCAATTCTGTGTCATTTAGCGTACGACCAATGCCTCAATGTTAGGTACTTCAATAGCTACTCTCGTACCAGAGCAATGAAATATTGTACAATAGACGCGAAGGCATGCAATATATAGTGTGTCAACGTAAGGCAGCTATATACAGCATCATTATAGGCAACGATTATTTTATATAAGGGTTTCAGTGTCAAATGCAAGGTCTTACTGGAATTAAGGCAAGTCTTTGTTTATACTGCAATGGCTTTGCGAATAGCCGACAATTGTGATTTTCCTAATTTCTGTTAATTGTCATCAGTAATAATATCACTGTTACCGAGTGATAAAATAATAAGATTTATAATTAATAAAAACAATTCGATTAAAATTTGAACGAAGTCTAGAAAAATTAATTTGAATAAATCAGAGATTTTGCAGTCGTAATACCTTGTTTGACTCTCAGAGGATCTTTGAACCCGTAACCTTATGCTGCGGCAGTTCAGAATGCACTGTTGACTTTATCGCAGTGCACGTATCCTCAGCTATTATATTTCGTAAGCGCGTTATGTAATCGTGACACATCATCGGGCATCCGATACGAAGCAAAAGAAGCGCATACTTTTATTAGAATTACAAACTCGACGCGTAATAAAGATTGTACTTGGATTTCTAATGGATGTCACATACTATTATGCAAGATTACAGCTCGATCCTTTGAAATCTCGTTGACTTTACGCAATGATTCTTCTCTCGTAAAGATGACTCCAACAATATGTGAGAAAGCAATCATTCCTCGTTACACTGCCTATTTGATCAAATTTGGCCTACATCACATATCAATTGAACCGCGTGTTCCGCCACGTCAAATTATAAACAAATGGCGGATCTGTCAACAGTCCACGCGATATCTCTGCATTGTCAACGGGAGGATATTGTACTATAGATAAAACCATATCACATAACATTTTACGGGACTTCGTGTCGCCTGTTCTGAATTACCGACAGTGTGAAAAAAAGGAGAGATTTTGTGCTGCCCTCTGTGAAATTGTCGATACTGCAGAAAGCAGTCGGTAGCGGAATGTTATAAATTGCAATTTATGCGTGCAATATATTTTAATTAAATGCAATAAATGTTATATGGAGAAGTAAAGTTAACTCTTATGTACAATTAGGTTAGGAAACCCGATTAGGCATCTGAAGGAACATAAAGGATACTTTCATTTTGGTACAAATGTATCGATAGTATATTAACAAAGTCTTATTACAATAATACATTAACAAAAATGTTGAAAATCTATTGATCGGTATGCGGCAGTGGATACATTGTATAGTGATATTTGCAAGAAAATCGGAGATCGGATTAACGGAGATTGAATTCGACTGAAATTTTGTACATATGACGAGGTATTGAACATCAAATATATGTTATTGCCTAGCATTTATTTTTACAATTGTGCAGAAATTCGCAAAAATTGATCTGCCTCAGTATACATGTACATAATAAAAGACACCTGTATTTACAGCAATTCAATAAGATCGAATCGAGAGGAAACTAATCATGCTACGTAGCATAAGGGTCTTATTACAATTGTAAAGAGCGAAAACACTGAGAGGGGTTCTTACTCCATACCATTTCGAAAAGATCATATACACGCGATATGTGAAATTTGGATTTATCTACGAAACGCAGTTTGTCAAAAATATCCGAAAGTCTTCTTCGAGCAGAATCTAGAATATCTCGACTACTGAATAAATAAATAAATAAATGTAAAATACTGTGAAAATAAAGGGAAATAGATTTTAATTTGATAAAACCATATTAAACACAATCACATATCACGCAATCTGCACCAAAGATTTAACCCGTGTTTCTTATATTTTAGAAGTTATAACTTCAACCTTATCCATAGAAGCTTATAATTACAGCCTTTCGCTACAGATTTCTAAAACTTGTCCCACTATAGTTTTCAAGATCGCCTACAGAATGGTAGAAGTTTTGGAAAACTGTAGAGGAATATTTCGCAATAAAGTTGCGATCTTTGGAAAATTCTTAATTAAACCTCACACTGGATTTCCACAATAATACGATCGATGGAAGCAGAGATCATTTCCATTACATTAAAATGTACGATTGGAATGTGCCGATGATTATAAAAGCGATCTAAGTCACTCTTCGAAAAACAATTTCTTTATTGGTACTGAAACTAAAAACAAATGGAAAAAGATTCATTGACTTAGATCACTTTTGTACTTACTGAAAGTAATGTCATAGTTCGGTTGTTACTGTTTACGTTAGACAAGGTTCTGCATAGGATTCCGTCGAGTGAGGATTAAAGATATAGACTTGATACATAGTATCGAGCAAGCTTGAAATAGGTGCGTCACCAATAGTTTCGTGAAAAAATAGATCCACGACTGTTTTCGCAGAAACGCACCTCAGGTAGCCAACGAGTAGCATTAACATACCAATCCTACCAGGTTCTTGTGGATATCGAACCGGTGTATAATCACCTAGGATACGTTGTACCTGAGTCTGCAATTCCGCTACGAACTGCACTGCGTCCAAACCTTGTGTCTCTATGAGACCAAGTATGTTAACGTTAATTCTTTCGAAATGAAATTAAAAAAGACATACAAAAATAATATCATTGGATATTACAAACAAATTGCTTTACCTGGCATGAAAAGAGTTACAGCCTTGATGCAACCATATTCAGCGACATCAGGATTAAGTTGTCTAAATCGACACATGATATCCTGGAACATAGGATCAATTATGTTCCAAAAAGTCCAATTCCTTCAACTTTTTTCCTTTTTACATCGATGTCGTGTCAAATACCTGAATAGTAGCAATTTCTTGTCTCGTTGCTATTTTGTCCATTGGAAGTTTCTCTTGAACCTGTTCGTCGGATAGTAAACCACTAATATCTCGCGACATGGACCACTGTGCGAGATGGAGAAGGAACAATTGTGGCCAAGACCGCGCTAAGAGTAACATTTGATCGCCTTCCGAAAGGGATCGAATCAGTGACAAACATCGTACCCACTTTACAGTTTTGAACAGTAGTCCAGCAGTAGTTTCCTATTGAACATAACACCAGGTATTGAGTAGGACTCTAGTTATTATTACGGGTCTGTCGATTCTTCGTGTCAAATTGTCATACTTGTAGTATTTCCCAAGCACGACCTGGACTTGGAATTTTTCCAGGGGGGCTCTGTGTAGCTTCGCCTTCTGTCTGTTCCCCCTGTGTTTCGCCCGCAGATTGTAGTCCTGTACACCAGACAACCTCCTCCCATGACAAAAATGAATTATTGTTATATTCACCCTCGAATGCTTCTTATCGATAATGCACGAAAATGTAACATAAACTCAAACTAAAATTGTCAATAACATAACATTTAACGTATTTGAAAGTTTTTACAATATATATATATATGTATACACGAGACACACGTCAGTTTTAAGGATGAATAATTTAATCGGCTGAAAGGAAGAAGATTGTAGAAGTTACATTAGCATTGTCCAAGAGTACGTTAAACCTCGCAGCCACAGAAACCGGGAATAAATCTTGCAGAAGGTACTGTGTCAAAGGGCCAAAGCGAATTTCGGAATCCCTCGAAATCGCATCCCTCAATTCATGAGGGTGAAGTCGGTTCGCGATAAACTTTGCAAAAGCGCAACAAGGGGACGAGTAAATCGACCTGAATTACTTACCTGACACTTCTCGACCGATATTAACAGATTAAGGAGAGGCGGCAGTTGATAGAAGGTATTCGCTGGGGGTGAATGTGGTAACGCCAATGGAAGGGGGGATGGTGAATCTTCCGAGGGTTTCTGTGCGAATACCCTTGGTCTTGGATAAGGTGCGAACCTTTGGTCATGTCTGCATAAATCCAATAAGCTTTCGTTAACCGTGAGTTAAACCTAATTCTAACAAAATCTATTCGTGCTACAAAGAACAATACCACTAAAAGTTACATATAGTTTTAATTCTATAAAAAAATTTTCCTATAAGAACAATCTTATAATTACCCTAAATAATGAAATATTTCTTCGATTCATTGATCGTAGCTCACTTATGTAGATTTAAAGAGTTAAACGAGATATTAGTGTTAGAATAAACAATATATACCTTTCTCTTCGAATATAAGCGAGACCAAGTAATCGATCATTATGCACCGGTGTACCGGAATAGTGTGAAAGCTGCGTAACGACCGGCGATTGTTGTTGATGCTGCTCGGCTATATTAAAAATGCTCGGTGCTGGTGGTGGTGGAGGCGGGGGAGGCGCCGGTGCCGAATGGCCTTTTGGCTTCCTAGGACCTCGTTCGTGTTGCACCGCTAAACAGATAGATACATGAAATACTTGAGTCTCGAGGCGTCTATGGGAAATCCCAAATATTCGACAAGACTCAACGGTGGGAGGAAAAAAAGGCTGCGCAGCTTGCGTGGAATTGAATTCAGTTTGTAACGCGAGTTGTGGATCGTACCCATCCCTAGGAGTCCAGTTCGTTGTATCGCGAATGCCTAGGAAGCTCGAGCAGCAGAATCTAGGTAGAGTAGGTTGCTACCCAGAGCGAAACGGAGAAAGAGGAAGATACACGGAGGAGTGAAACGGAGGGAGAAAACCCTTAGGAGAACTTCGGAGGGCGAGAGGTACCACCAGAGCGTCGTGGTAAGTATAGGGTGAAATGGGAGGGTTGATGCGATAGCTGGCCGGGCGTCACCTTCTACTCGGTCTGTACCTCGCTCGGTGCCTCCCTCTGTCTCTCACCCTCTCGTCTCTGTACCATGCTACCACCGCAAATAGAGAGCACGACGGGGTTCGCGTCCACATGCGCGCAAGCCCACCCACAAGTATCTCGATCTGTCACTGTGTATCTACACGTATACACCTTTCCAGAAACTGGAGGGGTGGCTGCAACTGGGTGGCAAGCACATCATCATTAATGAGGCTGAGCGGATAGCAGCCGTGAGTTCCCACGTTCACACTGGCGTATTTCAGGCATCGCGCTTTATCCAGGACCCACAGTTGCCCAGTGGCGTCCACGAAGCTCCCTTTCATATTTTTGCCCGCGTGACCAACCGCTCGAGGAGCTTAAACATGCTCGCGAATGGCATTAGTTGTATCGTCATGAGCTCTGCTTTCTACTTTCAGGGAAATGGGATCTCTCTAACATAAGACAGAGACCACTACGGCTTTGGTGTGAGATTTCCTTTTTGATGTGGTGTCACCTTCCGGATCGAGATCACTCTCTCTGTTTGTCCTCGTTAGCTATGGTAATTACGGTTCTGTTCTTTGCGTTATTATAAGCGGGTGTCAACCATTGACCCTTTTCCAGTTTACATGGAGATTTTCGTATCAAGCGAGAATTTTCATGCACGGATACCGACCGTAGTCACGTGGCAACCGTAAAGGTAAGGCGGGGGAAATCGACCCCCCCGGGCTGTTTGCTTTATTGATAAATTGGATACCCAGTGAAACAGATACAAATATTATTACTTTCTCAGAGTAGTAATTGTTTTTCCATTACGATACTTGCCCCCCGGCAAAAAAATCTTGCTACGGCTCTTTCGTGTTTGGTTTGTAAGCAACAGGACTTTACATACGCGATGCGATATTACATCCGTTGGCTGAGATTAAAACTTTGATAGGAATTCACCTAACTCTTCGCTTTGGATTCAATTTTAATTGAATTTCTTGTACGTTCAATAACACATAGTTCGATGATACCATATTTCACACTATTGGAATATTAGACAACGTTATTCCCGAAGAACGATTTTAATCTGCAAAATTGTAGTTGAAGATCAAGAATCCGAAAAATGTAACACCCGATATCGTTACTTTCGATATTATCGTATTGAATTATTACACCTTGAAACCGCATGCGCCGGATTATAGACCGTACTCGTTCTACTTCTTTTTTATCCAAACGCCATTTTGCCCCGCTATTGAATTCCAAAACCTTTATGAGTCATATTATTGTCTCTGGTTAAAAACAAAAGATGTTGCAACCCCATAGAAAGTATAAAATATAAATTGCAATTGTTACATAAAATAAGTTGTTTTATAACAAATCCACATTGAAAGAAAGAAACTCGTGATAAACACATTGAATGTGTCTAATCGCTCTATACGTAATTTGAAAGTAATAAATAATCGAGGTAAAAAATGATGAACGAAGAAGAAATTGAGAAAGAGAGTGGATAAAGGATTCTCCAATCTGTACAACGAAAGGACAAATCTACAATTATGTGGACACGTGGACAGTGCCAACATCGCTCGACCCTGCAGGAATTTCCTCGGCTTCCTCGTATACCGTGTACATTCCTTTTAATTCGCCGAGACAATTTTTTGCCCGTTGTCAAGGGCTTAAGGGGACGATTTTCGAGTACGTGCGTATCCACGGTCCCGACGCCGAATGGACGCGGGGATTAGGATCGCATGCGCTGGAATGGACCGCGCCCTGTTCCCTTTTCATCCACCCATCACCACCACCCCCTCTTTATTGTATTTTCTCGTTCCTCCGAACCTCAGTCGCTCTGTTCACCTTTATCTTTTTACACGTAGAATCAGAGAGAAATCCGTTAAACTTCTCTTCAAATGAAATAAGTAAAGTGTTATACGAATGAACCCCTAATTAACTGGCCAGTCGACTTACTGCTGGTTCCTTTTATTCGACACCATCAAACAAAGGCTTCGAAAGTACTTGTTCCATTTTCTACACAATTAATTTAATGAGTATATACACTCTTGTCTCACTCATTGTCTTCAAGTTTTTTTTTTTATCAAAACTATCTTTCTAATATTCTATTCTATCACCTTCAGCAGACCAAGTCGTCAACGTATTTTATTTCTCCTGGCAGCAGAGCCACGAGCGAGAGTATTACTCGAATGGCACGTGCGGTCCAGAACGCAAGTTCCCACACTCGAGTGGCTATGTTACGTGCGAGATCCGCTCGACCAGGTTTGGCCTGGCCTAGCCGTACTGCCACTCCACTTTATCGGCCCGCAAACGTTTGTTTGTTCTCAGGAACGAAAAGAAACACTAAACACGCAGGATGAAATCTTCAAAATATGTTTCTTATCCAAAACATCCTCTTATCGTATCTCCAACGACAATCTCACATTTACTTATCCCTATAAATACTTATTAAATGAAAATACAATTAAAGTTACATCCTTGTGTTAATTGAAAAAGAAATTCTCATTCAGTATTCTATCAATAGATTATCATGAAGGAGAAAGTTCGATAGTGGAAAAAAAACGCTTGGGAAAGGCCGGTGCAGAGGACAGGGTGCGAGAACGCGGGTGCTTACGAGTAAATACATACATAGGCATGGATACATATAAGCGGGGTCGTGGAGGCGATCGTGCGTGGGGTCGGTGCTCACACGGGCCATGGATCACGGGGCTCACACTCTCTATCCTGCTAAACGGTAAACCGATCTGTGAACATTTCAGCAGTCAGCGATCTCGAAGGCTAATCCTCCGGTGAGTGGGGTTGATACATCGACTAGCACTACTACGTGTAACGTATTCACTACCATCATCCAGGAATACCGTCGTCGGTTTTCTATACTCTCTATACTACGAACATCGTAGCTCAGAACCCTCGACAGATTCGAGGAGCCGAATTCGCGATTCGTATGTTGGATTCGCGTGTACGACGTGCCTTACATGTGTTACCACTCAAAAGAAAGATCGGGATACCGTATAGTTTTAGAGAGAAATGCATGCAAAACACTAAGATTACTATACTATTATTTGTTTCGAGCGATAGAGTCGTACGAGAATCCTATAAATGTTTAGTTAAGCTTCGGGAGAACTGAAAATTGTTAACAGTTTTGTGGTTGTCTATACAGGAGAACTAACTACTTCGTCACGTAGAATCCAGTTACGATTTCTGTATACGTGTTATGCGCGCGATCCACCATATGAATATGGTATGTGGATTAACTGGAGGGTCCATTTGTGACATTCTGCACACGCTTAGGCAGATGATCCGATGACCGATTGACTTAACAAGAAGATTATCTGGGTACATTTGTACTGATCTGTATGGAATTTTATTTGGATGAATCTTTAGCAGTAAGTATGATCCATCGGAAAGTTTGCAACAGCTTTGACAGTAAGAGACTCATTACCGATCTTCTCATTGCGAGAACAGAAATTGATTCTTATCGAAATTCTTGCAATGCAATAGCAAAACGGAAGATAAAGTGTTGCGTACGTGTGACATGCCATAAACGTGCAGATGTAATTCCAACAGTAACGCGGGGTGTACGCGTGATGCAGCTTCCCTGGGCGTTGGTATGACAGGTGACGATCAAAGCCTAGCTTAGCGCAACGACCCGTTTCGTCCACACACATCCACCTCTCGAGAGGGTGAGACTATTCGTACTCTCCATTCTCTCCATCTCACCCTCTTCGATCGAACTGTCTTTCTCCTACACTGTATCAGCTATCTCTATCTCACTCTCGGGATCTGGCTCTTAGTCTGGCTCTGCCGTTTCTGTTTGTCGTTGGCGAAGGCCCGCTTTACAGTTTACCGTTTATGTGGATGGATTGATGCTGCCCGGCCGCGTGTACGGCACGGCTCGCTTCGTTGCATTACCAGCCGTCCACTCCCACGCAAACCCCCTCGCTCTCTAGGACCACTGTTCTATGGTTTTCTCGGTATCCCTCTTGCTTTTCTTCCCTCTGCCCTCGTAGTTCTATGATCGCTATTAACGCACCGTCGATCACCGAGAACGGACTTTCGCCTGTTTCCAATGATCTTCGGCTCCTTGGCTCTGCTTTGCCAATTTGACCGGTGTCTGTTGTTTCTTTGGGTGTTGGATAAATACTAGGATTAAACGAGACGCGTTGATCGGAATAGAAACTAGGAACAACGTTCCCTGTTGAATAGCGATCCATCTTCTGTGTCAATTGAAAGTTTGGGGTTGAAAAGTACGTTGCACGAATGAATGATTTGTTAAAAGGCTGATGTCATTACGATCTTTTCCATTTGAAGAAGCACGAAGTAGGATATCGCGATCGAGCGAATCTAGACCGGGGAGACTGCTACCGGAAATAATCCGAATCTTTGGTAACCGAAAGGGGCAAACGCGAAGCAAGCATGGGGCGCGCAACGACGAATACCCGATTTAATTCCGGTTCAAAGTACTTCGTGCTACGGGAAAGGGTGGCAGCGAATTATGAACGGAAACAAAGAGATTTAAACTTCGAAGTTGCGAGAGACAATCGATTGGGCATGAAACGAGGCAAAGTTTGCGGATCTAGAGACCCCGTTGGATTTGACAGTGTGTACATTGAAAATGATGTTGACCGTACGCACGGAGAGAGCCAAGACTAGCAGTCTCCAATTTTCGACAAGTCAAAGTAACATTTTCACGATCTTACCGTTTGATTTTAACTAGTTCTGTCAAATTCCATGAAACGAAAATCAAAGCATTTCAATTTTAGAAAAACTTAATTTGTATATTATCCTGTCATTGTTCAATAATAGTATGTTTGTAGTGGTATATATTTTGATCTATCGGTGTTTATTTGAGTCATAAATACCGACAGATCGAAGGGCTGTGCATAATTTCATGACTTTTCGGACTCGTTAACACGAATTTAACATATTCTAATTTCTTCTGGCAACAAGTAACCTGATGGAAACCTCGTGAACGAGTCTTCACCCCGAAGAATACCTCCGACTATCACGAATCCTCTCTTTCCCTGGTTACAAATCCGGTGCGGTAAGCTCCTCCGTAATCTTCTGATATCGTTTAACGGCATATTTCGCGTAATATACAGGGAACTTGAACTGCAAAGGTAGAGGATAAGCGTGCCAGTTGTGCCGACAACCAGAGGGCTAAATTTCTGTGGAATTCGGGGTCGGCATTTCGAGGGTTTGAGGTCGATTCGCTACCAGACGAACGAGGAGAATGTGCTTGCGGCGACATTCTCACATTTTAAAAGCAAAGTTTAAATCATATCCATAATTTCAAAAAAAAAATCTAACCAAATCTTATGATATTGATAATAAGCTGATAACTAGTATATTGAATAGTTCGTTAAATAATTTTGTGCCACATTATTAGCCCTGTCTTAGTAGGAAAACTGTATTAATATGAAAGATACCAAAAATAGGAAGAAAACGCGGTTTTCCGCAGCAAACTGGCACACCCTCGAGTCTTCGCGAATCTTAACGGCAAGCCACGGAAGATGCGAGAACAAGGGAGAGTGAGAAGGTAGTGACTAGAAGGCGAACCAGAGGGTGGTAGATCAGCTCACCCTGTGTCGAGTCTCCTTAATGTTAGGAAGCTCTGCCACTAATTGAATCTCCTCTCTTACTCGCGTCTGTAGCCTCAGCAACCGCTGGGAACCAGAGCACCCGTCCTGCATTAAACACCCCCGACACCCTGGTCGCCCTCATACCCATCGAGCGGTCTTGGCCGCCCCCTCGAGCTCTCTCTCTCTCTCTCTCTTCTACCTTCCTTCCTCTTCCACTTGCCTATCAACTCGTCTTCTCCAGCTTCGCCGATTTTTTCGCTTTGTGTTCTTTTCATTTCATTCACGCGGCTCTTCCCTGCACGTCTTTTTGCTCTCTGTCACTCGTACCCTCTTTTCTTTTGATGTTACTCCCTTGCACTTGTTCAATTGGCAAGGTATCATTTTCAGATTCTTCTTTTTACTCCTTTTTCACTTTCAATATTCTCCTCTCTCGCCCAATTTTGAAAAATAATTATGCTTCGATAGCAATTTCTATTTTCATTTTGTCATTTGTGAAAATAAACATATATACAGTATAGAGATGTTAACTCTAAGCTACACAGGTATGACGATCTAATCCAAAAAGCATGAGGTAGCCGGATCGTCGCACTGAATAAGCCATCAGTCGAAAAATGAAACGTTGCATGATCTAGCAAAATCATTATTCGATGCCTAGCAGAGTGTTTGATAGAAATGTAAGGAAAGCTAGTGAGACCCCAACCTAAGCCGCTATAAAATCAACTACAGTGAACACTGATCATCCAATAATAATTAACACTCCACTTTCAAACATCTGTTTATCGTTCCCCTACAATGTAGTTCGTTTCAATTTCCGTAAAATATCCTCTTTTTTTATCACTGCACGTATACCTACGTAAAACTAAAATTGATGTTTTACAACGAATCAATTCGTCAGCTACACATCGGTTTTCTCGTAACTCAATCTGGCAAATTCCTGGCAAACGCGTGAGCTATTTAAACATGATCACTGTTTTACTAGTCCCGAATGAAGGTTTGCTTAGGAGGGTTTGGTTGACCAGTAGCTACAGTCGATTTCTTTGTAGTGTATCTGTGGTTTCGAAAGGCCTTTGGCCTGCTCAAAACCACACAAGAATCAACGAAATAACATTGTTTCATGATTTACCAGAGATAGCATGGTCCAATGCGCTGCGATCTTTCGGTAATGAGAAGAAACCCAACAGTACGATACAACTAACTTAAAATTCGTCAACTAAACCGGCAATTCTTAGAAACGTAAAAAAACTCACCGTCTCTGTTCATATTGGATTTAAAACACTTGGCAAGACGACAAGCACGGCATTGATTTCTGCGAGTCTTGTCAATAGTGCAGGACCCTCTCTTGTCTCCTTGTCCTTTGCAAACGTACTGACGATTGTTGTGGATACTCCTCTTGAAAAACCCTGAACAACCTATTAAGAAAAATTCCATAACGATGCAAAAATGTAGTAATAGAGAATGAAACAAAGTTTTATTGAAATTCAGTGAAACGGACGCTTACCGTCGCAACTGTAGATACCGTAGTGTTTCCCAGAGCTACGGTCGCCGCATACTTTGCACAATATGTCGAGCAGCCTGTCCCCTGAAAACCAAGACAGTCAACTGGTGAATTGAATTGTTCCTCGATGGTACTTAAAAACAGACTAAGTGGCTGCTGATAAGTTTTATTGTCGCGTCATTGAACCTATACCGATACTCTTGGTTCCTAATAGCTGAAGTAGAAAAATCGTGATAAGTCAGACCAACGCGGATTTACAATTCTGTTCTTGAAAACGATATCGTCAGCAGGAGAGAGATTCAAAGAGTAATATATTAACTGCTCAGTAAAGTCTATTCAAAGACTGGTGACGAAGTCAGGAGGAAAAATTGAGCCCTGAGTAATACCCTGGCAATTACCAATCCCTGGCGATCAAAGGTTCTTCCACAAATAACGCATTCGACTTGGCAATTCTTCTCCCTTCTTGGGGGACACAAATTCTGGGTGATTGCGGTACTTAAACATATCGTTAATAGACATTTACATTCTGATCCTTGGGAACATAATACGGTGTTATAAATAATTCCACTGTATAAATAATATTCAAACAATACGATAATGTTACATATGAGTCAAAGATATATTAATTTCCAAGATTTTGTGTCCCTTCGGAAGGAACCATCGAATCCAAAAGATTAATAAAATACTTTATTAAAGTATCTAATTTAATCTCTTACGCGTTGAAGAAGTTTTTCATCTTAAGAAAAAAGCATTCCCTTAAATGACCGATTACCCGGTCGCTTAGTGTAAGTGATCCTCTAGGGATGTAGATTGAAGGTGGTGATTCTAAGGAAGCAAAGGAGAAAGAAAGGGATGGCTGAAAGGACTCGGTTTAAGAAAGCGCGTCGGAGCGCAAGAAGCGGCCGGGCGTTAATCTGTTCTTCCCCTTTTCGGAGGAACCCTAATCGTCCTAATGATTCGCGGCAAGAAAAACACGGGCACGCCTAAGCCAACCGAAGCTTGCTGGCCTGGGGAACCGACACCACCTTCGCTTCCCGCACCAAAACCTTCCGAAATCCACCAAAACCATGCCAACCTAACCCGATCAGTGGAAGTTACTTCAACCCCAAGGGATTACCGGAGACGTCTACGCTTTAGTGTTATGGACACCACGTGCATGTCATCATAGGGATCATATTCCGAATGACTGATGATTTGGGAAAATAGATTCTTGTAACTAACGTATTCGTTGAAGAATGGAATATTGCATAAATAAGAATAAACTGCTAGGATCGATCTGATACTTCTAGATTTTTCTAACTTTCGAATCTAATTTCGAAGATTTGTGTTATTGAATTTCCCTAACGACTGCTTCGCTATTAACGTCCTCATTTTTGTTATTTTTAAATTTCTTGATCAGCGCGTGTCAACAGTATTATGATATAATCATCGAACTGTTCGTTTTGATCAATATGTAAATTGTCGAGGAACAGGAAATATTCATCGTCGCAAACACATTTGATAAACACGCAGGTAGTCTAATATTGGTTTGTATCACTAAGCACTTTAAAACTAAGAAACATTCAAATTCAAATGAATCCACATTTAAAACGATCAGTGCACAAGGAAAACTATAATTCTTCCGTGATGCAGTCTACATCGACAGATGGAAGGAACAACGAAAAAGCATGCACGTCGAAAGCTGTGTATGTTTTTAAAAAGCTGATTTAAAAACGTAAAAAGAACCCTGAGAATTATGATGTGCAAGACGTTAATTGATAAAAACGAAGAAAAGTGTCACTCGTGGATTTTCTTGAAGCGACTCATCCACCCGCACTGAAAATCCGTGATAAAATGAATAATTCTAAGAAAATGTTTGTAGCAACGGACACTCACTCTGCGAAAAATAAAAACGTTAAATCAGGTGCCCTCGGTAGAAGCAAAGCTAACATAAAACACCAAAAAGAACGAATGAAACACTTCACACACGATACACAATCACTCCGCACTCACGCACCGTCGACAAACGTTTGACGTAATCACATAAACGTAAAAAAGCGAAAAAGCTATTCTAAATCAATTGGTTCACTCGCGTATTGACTGCGTATACCAGTCGTGTCACAAATGCAATAAGCTCGCAAGGTAGGTACGTGAAAAGGGTATATAACGGAACTGACTTGTGCCCATCCTCCGCGGCTGATCAGAAGTCGGACATTCCCAGACGGAGAAGCGGCTGGTTGGTGGCTACCGTGCCGCCAAGGGTGTCGCGCGAAGTTCCGAAGCATTCTCCGTGACGGGCTGGCTTCGGACCTCGACCGAAGCTACTCGCCTCCTCGCGCTCATGCGGCCGCGCCTCTGTCTGTCAACGCGGCCGGCGTTACCGTGCCCTCCTCTACTTGTACTCCCCTATACTATACACGCGAACACACGCCGCGCAAACCTCTCCTACTCGATCACTTTCAGAAGTCTCACTTCGGTTAACTCTGTCCGAACCGTCTTGCTTTATGGAAAAAGAGATGCCCCCCTTAGATAGCAAATCGAGAAGCTAGATCACCAATGGATGTTGAATCCTTTTAACGTGTGTTACCTGATTGACTTCTTGCAAAAATTCCTCCGAGTTAATTATCCCATGTGAATTTTAATATACGAATCTCCAAAAACGAAATATCGCACGAGTGAAATCAAAATTTATTTCTCGGAAATTACAAGGCATCAGAATCGTGAAAACAGCCGAGAATTACAACAGCCTATTGGATCTATGGAATTGAAGGGGATTTCTACAGGAGTATTGGCTTGAGTACAATGATCTCAGGATTCGCTTGGTTGTCCAACGGAGATGATACACTGCGGGATCAACCCTAAACTATGACCCACCCTCATATTGCTGTATTCAACAGTGTCTAGTGATGGCACCGACACCCCCGCAAGTAATTCTTCTCAGCTAAATCGATTAATAACCCATGTGTATAACTCTCTCCCTATAATTGACTAGAATAATCCGATTAATTTTGTTATATTTCCTTCGGTTAGCATAGCGCGCGACACGTTCAATAACTTAATCATATTCTAGTAAATCGATCGGTGCGATGCAAAACATCTCCGGGAATCTATGAAGCTCGTTATATGTACTAGTGAAGAGAGAGAGATAGAGAGAGAGAGAGAGAAGGAGCAACTCACCGTGCCACCCCGGCCACAGAGCTACTGCTGAACAAAAAGCAGGCTAAAAAAGGGGATGAAATTCTCGGGTGTATAGGGGTGAGCGGGAGGGGGATCGTAGCCATCGCTAGGTACAGGTAGAGTCGTCCGCCCTCGCCCATGGAAAGCTTCGGTGGCACCTTAACCTAAGCAGCTATATACACAGGGTAAGAGATATGGATGCGAGTGGGGATGTTGGTGGCGCGCAGCTGACAGCAGGATAGGTGGGGTTGTTCCGACGTGCGACTACACGACCGGGGACTTGCTGGCCGAGTGGCTCAAGCGACTATAGTGGGGAAGCGCTAGTTAGCCACGAGAAATGTGGGGGCGGCTCCGAAGGCCACGTTGTCAGACGAACGTTACCATCGTGTCATTGGTCGACTCCACCTACTATGGTATGAAGGGGTGCTGCTACTTCGGTCAAGGGGTGGAAGGCGTGACTTGAGACCCTATTGGCCAACGTTTCCAACCCGATACTGGCTGCACCAACCGTGGATGTTGGATTTAGCTGATATCGAAGGTCTTCCCTCTAAACTGCGACCCTATTCGCTGATTACATGAGGGTTATTCAGACTGTTGACAGGGGATGGGATGCGACAGCGGTTAAAGCTTGCGGTTCCATCGGCGAAAGGCAATGGTGGATGTTAATGCGGCTATCCTCGTTACATTGGCACACACCTTCGCTTTCCTTCTTCTGGAAATTGAACGTTGTTGGGTCGTTCGGATAAAATCTTGTCGTGCGAAGACCCACCGATATTCCCCTATTTCGAATGGGATCCTTTACCATTCTGCCTTCGTGTTTTAGCTAGTTGACCTGACGTCTTTGACGGGCCGAGATATTTTTTAAGAATGCTATTCATGTAGTTCGTAATGTTAACTGAATTTGTAGGAATAATTATGAACGACAATTTTATCATTACAAGTATTCGAACATTTGTAGTCCCGAGATCTGACTGAGTATAAAGTACGTTTTTTTTTTAAATCAACATTATATCTATTTGAATTGTATTAATGTATAATAAATAAGGTAATGCAAAGATTGTTTAATTTAGTTTTACACATATAGCTGATAGTACATTAGCTACGTGTAAAGACTCTGTTGCCGGGACGTTCGGTCACATCATAATCTACTGTCTCCAATGGCACAGACTATTCTACTTGTCATGCTAATGCAAAACCTTACAAGTATATTACGTTCAAAACACTTTATAGATATTTATTAGTGTCACAGTCTTAGAATAATGACTCTGAGGTCGCAGTCTTATACGCGACTTGTACTTTTCGTTGCCAGGAACAGAATAAAGAATATTCGCAAGGAATAATCAACGAGTTCCTATTGATCGCCTTTTTGAATCAGTTGCCAACCCAAGTCCCGCCGATGCGTGGGTTGGCAGACCTGGCTCGGGAACAGCTGCGCCTCTGGTGGCTTGTGCGGGAAGTGCATGTCCACCTGGTGATGGAAGTTTGTAACTAAAATGCGATAGGTTATGTTGGTAACGTTGGAATATTGCAATTACCTTACAACAAATTCTACTGTACATATTTATACAAAATTAATTGAACTAAATCATGTTAAAAAATATTTGTTAAAATCGCACTATATACAAGGGAACATCAATGGTTTCGCAATTTATTAGCATTTAGAGAACGAGTGGAGCTTAGGCTACAAGAGAAACGGATTAATCGTAAGATACAATTAAAAACATACGGTTTGTTTATGGCGTATGATGAATTATTTTATTAGACACAATGATCAGCTTACGATAAATATTCAAATATATTTCCACAAAAATTATAACTGAATATCCGATCGATGGATCACGCTAAATAAGCTGATCACTTTTTGTTCAGGAATTTTTAATTTACATCTGTATATTTATGCCAAGACGCGAAAAAAATATGATGGACCTCTTGTATCTGGCACCTATACAGAGTCAATTCTTGCATATCACTATACGCTTACAATAATTAATGAATTTATATTTTACAGCTCATTACTTTAACAATACCTAATTGAGAGAACACTGTTGCAATTGATCTTGCAACTGTGCGTATCGGGTTTGTAAGACACGTTCGCGTTCTGTCTGCCGGTTAACGTCTTCCATAAGAGCATTTACTCGTCTTGGAACTGCAGCTTCTTCTTGCGCTTGTAAAAACTTGAATGTTGATAGCTCTAAATGAGCCTGCTCTATTTGTTCCCAAAGATCATGCAGTTGTTTCGTTAAAACCTGTGCCCTAGTCTAGTAAAACATTATATAGTTTAGTAATAAATCTCTCAAAATGATTAAAAAAAATTAATACAAGATATTTAGCAACAAGTATAAAATAGAGATACCTGATAACCACCGGTGAGAACTTTCAATTTCTTTTCCATTCTGGCAGCGCGTTTAGCTTCTCCAGTCATATGCATACGATTTTCTTCCAACTTTCTTTCACATGCTTCTACTCTATCCTTCTTTGATGCTAATGTCGCACGAGTATATCGCTTTTGGGTTTCTAAGTATAAAATCTGAAATTTCAAAATATAACGGGGTACAATATATATGTATTATACTATAATTGATTATACCACATTACATTTACCTGTGATAAACATTCTTCCCATACGGTTGTATAGGAATCTAAAGTCAGTTCTCCGTGAGCCATTCCTTCTTTTACAATTCCCATTTCATCCGTTAATAATTTTTTCGCCTATAAGAAGAAAAAGAATTTCATTGATATCTCGTACATTGATCGATACGATCAAATTAAAATATTCAATATTCTTACCCCAGCAATATCTTCCTCTTCAAAATTTACATACGGATGCTGATCCAAGTAACTCTGTGCCTGAGCTATCGATGTCGCGGTATTTTTTCGATTTTGTTGCGTAGGATTTTGCAGTGCATCGTATTGCAACATTGTAATCATTTCCCGTTTAATCAATTCTTCAGCCTAAGAGCAAGTTTCTAGTTAGAAAAAA
The DNA here is from genome assembly GCA_963989405.1 of Trypoxylon attenuatum. Taxonomy (NCBI): domain Eukaryota; kingdom Metazoa; phylum Arthropoda; class Insecta; order Hymenoptera; family Crabronidae; genus Trypoxylon; species Trypoxylon attenuatum. The sequence continues at coordinate 25,092,540 of OZ022491.1, read as the reverse complement.
ACGAGTAATTTGACCCGCTAGTACAAATTTCTTACAAATTTACCCTTTGCAAGTCCGTTAGAGGAGTGTCCATGAAAGGCCTTAGAATATTCATATTTACATCAACTGGACGCGGTAACTCTCTTTGTATAACTTGTGACCTTCGCGCTAATTCTTTCTTCTCTGTAAAATGGAACAAACACTTTGTATTTTTTATGTAATATCTATTATGATTAATTTTCTAATCTTAATTCTCTCGAAACAACTGATCATCAATTTTCAAATAAACTTACTTTGTTCGATCAATTCTTGTTGCTGCCTGGCATCAATATCAGCCTGATCCTCCACGACGTCGGTACTCGAAACCGCTGCAACTTCGTCTTTTTCCTCAGTTTCGGGTACTACGATTTCATAATCGTTCCGTGGTGTAGGTAGTGTACTCAAACCAGCTCGTAACTGCTCCTTCACATGCTTTTGGGCGACTGGAGTTTCAGCTCCTTCTACTCCTTCGTCTGGATTTATACTAAGTTTGTCTCGAACAGGCGTTGTCGCAAGAACACCATTCTGCGTTCTTACTGACGCGGGAGTGTTAAACGAATTAGCTGGAGTAGCATCGCTTCGTTGCGATCGGAAAGGTGTAGCCAAAATGGTATTCGGAGTAGCGACTGCATTCGCAGACGGTACAACACCAGTAAAATCAGAATTATTCAATGGCGTATTTAAACCACCTGTAATAAGAATCATATAAGTAAGTTTCATGTTGACATGAAAATGTTGAATATAATTGAAGGAAAAATATTCTATTAACCTTTTAGTGGCGTATCAACGTGGGTAAGAGCCATAACATTTTGAGCTTCTTGAAGAATTCTATCCGTTGCAGCTGGAGTCCGTGGTGTTACTGCAGCATTTGTTGGTAGCGAATAATCTGCCAGTAAACTATCCGAAAGAGTAATCCCACTTTCAGTAGCTACTTCACGCGCTACCTAAAATATATTTCCATTCGGTTCGCTGTCCAATAAAGAAAAAGTAAAGAATAATGAAAAATATATATACTGACTTCGGAAGCTCGACCAAGCTTAACAACTTGCTGTAACTCGTGATCAGAAATTTGTGGCTCTGGTAAAACGAGCTTGCTTCTTTTCTTTATTGGTTCTTCGTTATTAAGCATTCCCATAGGAATGTCGTTTTCTTTACGTTGTTTTAATTTCTGTTTATCCTTTCTACGTTCCATTTCTTCCTTCTCCTGCCTTAACTCGCCGTCCAAGTGTTGTTGTCTCATTTTAGAAAAATCAATGGCAAGAGGATCAACGGTTTCGGTCGATGTATCATAAAACCCTGATGCTGGCCGTTTTTCAAATGGAATTTCCGAATTGTAATTAACACCCCGTTTTCGTTTATTCTTCTGAGATACTGTGATACCGGCAGCCCTTAGTTCTCTTCTCTTTTGTAAAGCTGCCAGACGACGAGCCTCCTCCAACTGCTTTTCACGCGCCTTACGCTTTGCTTTCTTGCCTTGAGTATTCGCGAGTCTAGCACGAGCTTCGGACAGCATCTCCAATTCTGGAAACGGAAGGTCCTATACTTTCCTAATACGTTAGTTTTGCATATGTTAAATAATAAAAACGAACCATCTTCGTCCATATCTTTTGGGTCTGGTCTCGCAGGTTTTGTTTCAGGATTGGGATCTATTTCTCCTGGTTTCAATTTCCGAGGATCATCCGCCGCGTCGTCGCCTTCTTCTTTTTTCTGAGCCTGATCTCTGTACGAAGAATATTACAAAATTACTTTGAATCGCTTCGCTATACTACTTAAAATATAAATTCTGTAATATTTACAATAAATATTCGTAGCGCTCCAAACATTGAGCTGCAGTGCGGCCTATAATAGGCGCTATTGTCCTCCACTGCGTAGGCATCAATTTGGCCAAATGAAGAAGTTTCTCGTCTTCTTCTCTGCTCCATTCTGTTTTCTTTATACTCGGGTCCAACCATTCGAACCATCTAGCCTTACATTGTTTAGCTGATTTTCTATGTAGAAGCGACGCAATTCTACTCCATTGATTTTTGCCATATTTCATAACAGCCGCCTTCAGGATTTCATCCTGTAGGAAGAGAGATACTTTTAAGAAATCGATCACTCGTTACTGTTAATATTTTCTTAACAAAAGGCATTTCCAAATTGCAACAAATATTTTGCTTCTAATGTTCGTAATATAATTATTCATAATTATATTTTAAAAATCTATTTATGAGGAAAACCGATTGTACGATTCTACAGGTTAAACACTTGAACTTACTTCGGTGTTCCGCCAAACACCTCCTTTTATCATAATCCGAGGCATCTTGGTAGGATTTTTTAATACCTCCCGATCTTAAATTAATGGCAAATAAACTTCTACACACTACACTGTATTCAATTCATTACAAACATTGAATTTCTTTGAAAAATCCACGCTAGCGTCGAACTCAATTTACACGCTTACACTTACTATACTGACACTCACGCGCATGCGCATCGCGCGCTATAAAACCCCAGAAAATAAATTTTAATTGTGTAGTAGTGTTTTTGGAATTTCCACAAAATATGTTAAATTAATAATTGCACTGTATTTTTAGTATATGATACATACATGTTTTCCAAAATTTTCAGCTTTACAAGAACACTTATTACTAGAAGCATTTGCTTTTATTGAATTCTAATTGATTTGTTCAATGGTCTCAAATATACTTATCGCGTTAATTATCACATCCTTTCAACAAGACAGTATGAAATGATGAGTCGTAATTTGATTTTATACATTATACCATAGGTAAATATAAACTGTGTACATTTCTCTTAAAAATAACATTAGAGTACGATACAAAATAATTTATAAACATTGTTTAATTATGCTTCAGAACCTAGTATATACGTTTATGCTCCTTCCGTTAAGTACACTCTACCAATGTGATAAATAGTAAAACAAAAGAAAAACAATGATGAATTTATTTTCTAAATGAGGCCCTTGCGTCTCAAGGTTTCCAACTAAGAAAACTGTCTTGTATTACAATTTGTTTAAATATACTGTGACCAGCAGATTGTGGAGTTTTACGATTTCGCTGAGCCTCCATAATATATGAAACTTTTTCTTTGGCTTCGCTCCTAGGAATGTCGCCTCGTAGACTTAATAATCTGACTAAATGATCTTCGGTCATATCAGGATACTTCTCAACCAACGAATGCAAATCCAGAGACAAAATCTCTGAATCTTCACAACGTAGTACTTCAGCGAGTCGTTTAATTGTCTCAAAAGGAGAATTGAAATTTCCCACTTTTGGTGCTATTTTATCAAAAAAATTCTTTAATTGATCCGCTTCGGACATAATTTGAGATGTGCAAGTTAAGCACTCGTCGTATGTCTTCAGTGAAATCTTTCGCTGTAACATTGCAGAGATATATCGCTTAGCAATAAGATTTTGTGCTTCCATAATAAGATATTCAAAATTTCGTGGAGAAAGATGAGTGTAATCTTGGAAATAATCTTCCAATGTTATACATATAGTTTCCACCGCAGTAGAGGAATACCTCCATTTCGAGGTAATTAAATCTTGAAATTGAGATTCCAAATCTAAGAAGGATTCTTCTAAAAGTATCGCTGCTGCTTCGTTTCGTAATTGTTGATAATTCGATAGTAATGTTTCAAATTTCGTAATAGCATCGCCACCAGTATTAGGCATCCAATAGAGCTGTTTCATTTGTTGCGCTAATTCGGTAAATTGTAGACAATTGTTAACTATCGTGATCATATGATGGGTGAAATAAGGTACTTGACTCCTGTCTTCGAAATGTCTACTCTTGAATTCCAGTATTGCTTGCCTATACATGAAACCATATTTGATAACTTGCTCGATGCAAAGCCGTAACGCTTTCGCTGTTAAATCGGAACTTATAGTTTTTGTAACTTGAAGATTCTGATCAATCATTTGGAAAATAATCACTGGAGCTGCTGTATGATAATACATTTCTTGTGAACTTCCATCCGGTAATACACCTCTTCGCCAGTCTATTTTCTCAGTTTCCAGTGTTTTTCTCATCCAGTCTTCGTAATTTTGACACATGTTTCTAAGATATTTTTCTTGTAGATCATTAATGATCTCAGGACTTAACAATGGTCCAATATCGCTTGTATCTATGTTTAATTCAGGATGCTGCATTAATTCGGATCCTGTATAAGTATTCATAATCCATGATAATAAAGAAACATATTCGTTCCCTTCGAGTCCATTCGCTATTATATCTTTCAAGTGTTGAGATAAACTAGTGTGATACATCTTGACGAATGTTCTTACTATATTATACCAAGGTGGGAAGCACGGTTCGCAAAGAGTTTTGACGACTCTTAAATCTTCCAAAATTAGAAGCCTAGTAAGCTCTAAATATCTAACGAGCCACATTTTATTGTCTGCTCTTTCTTCTACGTGGGTCCCTTCGATTCTATTTGCCACAGACTTTTCGAGCATCTTCATTGACATTTCCTTCCATTTTTTTGGTCTTCCCGGAGGCATGAAACCACTTTGCTTGTGTCTCTGAATTGCAAAGTGATCTGCCTTTTCTTCTCTCTCTATGATTCTTAAAGCTGTCACAATAACTGTTGGTTCTTTTCTTACGGTATTTAAAGTACGACTTAGTACTAGCTTAATCTGTTTCTCCATTAACTGTGATAGCATTTCGATATCTTCCAAATATGCTTTCAACATAATCGTATCTGCTGGCGATTGATTAGGTAACTTATGAAGTTCGTATAACAAGTCGTCTCTGGAATTTTCGAGATCCATAATACTCTGGTGTGCGTGAAGTAACTTTCCTTCGTTGATCCAATGTTTTGTCTTCTCCACGCTATCCGGTACAGTAAACGTATGCTTCAAATTTTCTTTAGCTGTCACGTATTGCGAATGACGCATATTTTCTTCCTGAACTGCTTGTAATTTTGCAGCCAGCTCTGGGACTTGCTTAAACAATTCGCTTGTGTCATTTAAATCCTGTTTTATAGAAGCGATGCTTTCCAAAGAGCTTTGTAGTTGTTCGAATCCTACTCTAACTCCGTCCAATTGACTTTGCATCGCGGTTTTAAGCATAGTCTCCACGGATGCTTTCTTTCTACTTATCCTCCGCTTGTACATGTCAATCTTTTCCAGTTGGCCTGGTCGTTGCAACAAATTTGTAACATACTTTGTGCCCCTTGCTTTCGCTTCATCTTCCAATTTTTGTAGATCTTCCATTTTATACTTCTATTCGTATTAAACTCTCAGGTATTTTCTGAAATACAATATAAATGCAGAATATCGGATCATGCTGATGTAACCATAATTATAATATTCTAAAAACAACACTGTCCTTAATTTAAGTAATTCAAATATAATATACCTAGATAAATATATCGTAATTAGACTTAGTTGTCAATTCTACCGTGTCCAAATATTTTTGACTACTAGTGGTACCACTCCAGTACCACTCCACGATATAATGATGGATTCCAGTGGAGTAGGCTAGGTTATCAATGCTTTTCTGAACTATAACTGAAATTCGATGTAACAAGTTCAAACTATTAAACACCAAAGAAATATATAATAGATGAAAAATTGACATTACTTACTTTTATTAAGCACAATCGTGATTTTTTATTCAGTTGCAAACAGTTAAATTATCATTGGTTGCCATCATAGCAGAACGTAGTGTAGCATCTTGGACGCTATAACTATATATATATACATATATATGTATACATATATATATTAATTTGCACAACCTGTATGTATAAAGAAGGCCAAGAAACTTTTCGTTCGTCTAAATAATAACTCAAAATAAATCAAAGTATCTTGTGTGTGAAGTGTTTCTTTTTTTTAATAGTAACAAACACATAACATAATATTCTACTAAAATCATACATCTAATAAATGAAACATAATAGTAAATAACAGAACGAAGCCGAGAAATATAGACTATGGCCGAAAAAATTGATTTAATTTTGTTAGGAACCAACGTTTTTGTGTGGACAGCAGAAGGTCATTATTTTAAACATTTTTTTATATAATGACAGGATTATTTTAATTGATTTGTAATTGTTCGTATTAGATTGGTTGAGACTTAGACGCGATCATAGAGTGGTTGGCGAATTAATAGGATGCCTTCCGAAGAAACCCAGACAGGAAGTTCTATCGGGTCTTCCAGTACTTTTACAGCCTGAAGAAGTATCTCTCTTGCTCGAGAACAACATTGCACGCGTAATAACGTATCCCTGCTTGCAAAGACCACCAACCGAACAGTTCCGTCAAGCCTTCGAAGCTTATAGGAACAAATTGTTTATAGAACAAGAAAAGTGTTTACGAGAAGAAAGAAGAAAACAGGTATTTGCTTTCTCAATTTCTTATTTTATATTATTAACATTGATTTCATGTACGATTCTGCAATAAATTACATTTGTTAGGTCTTATCGATGATGGATCAGATTGTAGAAGGTAAGAAGCGAAAAATACTTGGAATAGGAACAAAAAAGAAGAAGGCGAGAAAACCAGTAGAACCGAGCGCACAGGAGGCATTCTTGAAAATTGACATAGACAGGGAAGAATTATTAAAACAAGAACTGGCAAAATTGCCGAAACTAGAAAAAAGCGAAGCTCTAGTGCAAACTCATACGAGTAAGAACAATCGTTAGACGTTAGTTACAAATCTTATACATTATGTAATACAGTAATTGCGAATGTCTGAAAATTCTAGCATATCCATGGCTCAATAAACAAGAAGCAAAAGTTGTGGAATGGAAATATCCTTCTACTGGTACTGAAAAGCTGAGGTATATGACTTATAAAGACCTTTGGCACAAAGGATACTATGTCACAACAGGAGAGAAGTTCGGTGGTGATTTTTTAGCTTATCCAGGTAGTATATCGCGCCATATAATAAGGTTTGTACAATACTGCTATACGAGACTTACCAATTTAAATTTTTCAGGTGATCCAATCATGTTTCATTCTCAGTTTATTATTGAATGCAAAAACAGAAATGAAGCGATGTGCGTGCAAGAACTTATTGCGCAGTGTCGCATAGGTTGTCACGTGAGGAAAACGCGAGTGTATGCCATGCTGAGCGCAGATGGGAAAAACATAGAGTATCAATCTTTTCAATGGGCCGGAGCCAATGTATTAGAAACTAGTTAACATTGATTTTAATAAACTGTGCCTGAATATTTTTTTTGGTTTTTCTTAGTATAACATAATTTACGACGAGCAATCTTTTACACAGCTTAACATTTGTACACCTTACGATTATATTTTGTCAACTACGAGAAACCTATTGTGTTCTGGTTTAGGAATAACGTTAAAATGTTTCTTAAAAATTAATTGACCTTCGCGTCCCTTATAATGTCTGTCGATCCAAGTATGGTCCCAGTTGGGATTAATTTTTTCACAGGTAACCATCACTTTTCCAGCTTCCATAGCGCACAGTGTTCCATTCTTTCCAAAAACAACCTGTAAAATTTAATTTCTGTTATTCCTAGTATAAAAGTCGTACTATTCTGATTGCGCTATACAACAATCATTTTGCTCTGAAAGAAGTAAATATATAAATGTAAATACGTTTAATCCAGGATGAAATCTAGTTGTACGTTGCGTAGCTAATATAGTTCCTTGCGTGACATTGTGCCCATCTTGCACTTTCCATCCTCTGTGTTGTGGTTTTCCTTTATTCGTACTGTTTCTAGTGCTGGAACTTGCTTTCTTCGATGCGTTTCTCAAGCACACTGCAAGATTAACCAAATATATTTAAGACAACAACGAAGTCAAGGAGTGTCGATACATCGGATGTCAATGAGAAAATTAACATTGATGTTATAATATTATTGTATCACGTACCAAAATTATGATTGTTTTGCAGTGTAAGAAATTTTATATTCTGAAGAGCAGAGGCACATAAAGAATTCATCTGAAATTAAATATTATAATTAGCAGAGTTTATGTGATAAGAATTAGGTGAAAATTATCCTTTGTAAATTTATGTTAGAATTGTCCCACCTTAACAAATTTTCCGGTATTTTACAGTTTCGTAAATACTTCGCTCCACATGCCTCGACGTCCCACTCCGACTCACTGATGCCAGAAGTGGCATTTAACTCGTCATGCGCAGTACATAATTTCAGCACCAGTATCGTACGGAGAACTGGTATATCTGATCGCCCCAAAGTTAACTTATTATAATAAATAGCAGTTAAACCATGCAACCTTGCAACTTCATCATTACAATTGACAACTTCGACAGACAGTCTGTGCACGCCTAAATAACGCCGCGAACCTGTACCAAACAGTACCGAATTATTTACGCGGAGTGTCCTAGCCTCTATGCAATCACATTTCGTCCAATTTCGTCTCTGTCTACAATTTCCACTGGTCTACACATTTCCAGGTTTTGGTTAGGTTATAATTAATTAATCTACATTTTTGCAACTATGCTAACCTAAGTAACTTGAGTTACGTTACGTTGATGATTCGATATAGTACGTGTATGAGATTCATATCAATTGTTAGTTAGCTTAATTTTTCTGCAGCTACACAATTGTTTAGCGAATACATCTACAAAACTGATATTTTGAATACTCATGTTTTCATAAATTCATCATAAATAAATTATCCTCTTTCCACTTTGCATATTTTGAATTTACCCTCCTCCCTCTCTGTGAAAAATTAATTGAATTAGAACAGAATTTGATTTTCGACTGTTGATAAAAACAAACGTTTAATTTAGTAAGATTGATATAACGAATCGTTTTCATTCATTTATATTAGATAAACATTTATAATATGGAAAGTTTCGGTACGAATCGATTATCACAAGACGAGGTGATGTGTATAGTTATAAAATGCGCCAATTTTGCGGCGGTAAAACATAAAGATCAACGAAGGAAAGATAAGTTCGCAACACCCTACATCAACCATCCTTTAGGTTTGTAATTTTCTTGTGAAAAATAATACTTTTACTCTTTAAACTTTTCGATGGTTAAGAAACGCGAAACTTTTTTGTAGGCGTTGCAAATATTTTAGTTCAAGAGGCTAATGTCCACGAGCCTCTTGTACTTTTGGCAGCGATATTACATGACACAGTAGAAGATACAGACACGAATTTCGAAGAATTGGAACGTGAATTTGGCGTAGCTGTTTCTAACGTTGTTCGAGAAGTGACCGACGATAAGAATCTACCGAAACTCGAACGTAAACGGCTGCAAGTATTGAATGCTCCAAATCGAACTAAGGAAGCGAAATTAGTGACTTTAGCGGATAAGTTGTATAGTTTAAGAGACATCGAAAAGGGTCCACCAAATGGATGGTCATCCGAAAGAGTTTACGCATATATTAAGGTAATCGAAAATATCCATTAGATTTCAAATGTTCATATAATAATTGTATGTATTATACATGAAATTTCTTTTACAGTGGGCGAAAGAGGTAATAGATGGCTGCCGCGGAATTAATCGGAATTTAGAAAAGGAATTGGACGTGATATTTGAGAAATATTTAGCCGCGAATGAGGAGACATCGAATTCTACAAATGCAATGCCATCCTCGGCGTTGTGACCTGCATTTATAGTAACGACAAAATCATCATTATGGTAGGAATACAAAAGTATCAGACTTTATTTCTATAAATGGGGTCTTTTTAGACACAAGCATACGAAATATTACAATAAATTACAACTGACTTAACATACGGAATTATAACCATCGGGGAGTAATTATATTAAACGTTAAATTGCATGTAAAAAAATTTGCAAGAATTATTATAACTATACTTTGTTATGATGTTTTTCGTAAAAAGATTTCATGTATTTCGCTAGAGCTGTGGCATCCTCGACTGTTACAGCATTGTACAGAGAAGCACGGATACCGCCGACCGATCTACAAATACGAAATTTTATAAAAAAATTGTACTAATAGTACGTACAAAGTTAATTTTATAAGGTTACACCAACCTGTGTCCTTTTAATTGAAGCATTCCAAGCTTACTGGCTCCAGCTAGAAATTCTTGTTCAAGTTTTTCGTTATTTCCACCTATCCTGAATGGAATGTTCATTCTGCTTCGATGTTCCGTACGAATCGGGCACGTGTAGAATCCTCCAGATTCGTTAATCGTATTGTATATAAGCTCGCTTTTTTTTGCGGCCAATTTTTCCATACCTTCCACACCACCGTGTTTTTTAATCCATTCGAACACTTGGCCTACCACGTAAATCCTACAATCATAGTTATTTATGGATGAAATTATTCGATTGGAAACAATGTAGCATATACAATGAACATCACTCACTGAAATACGGGTGGTGTGTTATGTAAAGAGTTGTCTGTTGCCATCACAGTAAAATCTAAGATTGATGGGCAAACGGTCATAGGATGACCAAGAATATCGTCGCGAACTATTACAAGCGTCACTCCAGCTGGACCAATATTCTTCTGAGCTCCAGCAAAGATCACAGCAAACTGTACAAAAAAAAAAATATTTGTTATTTTCTCCATATCAATTTATTAACACTTCTTTCAACTTTTATCGAAGGAGTTATACCTTTGAGATATCTATAGGCTTCGTAAGGATGTTCGACGACATATCAGCAACAAGAGGAACCCCATTCGTTTCCGGAATGTAATTAAATTCTATTCCATGAACGGTTTCATTAGCGCAATAGTATACGTAAGATGCATTTGGATCCAAATTCCAAGTGGATGGATCAGGGATCTCTGTGTACTTGGATACTTTTGGTACAACCATGTTCACTTTTCCGTACTTTGCGGCTTCCTTTGCTGCTTTAGCAGACCACGAGCCTAAAAATACATTTCATTAGATGCTAAACATTTTATTTTCTTTTCAATTCATGAATAAGTATGTCAGTTAAATTTCTTTAAATACCAGTCACTATATAATCAGCTGTGCCAGTTGTCATCATATTTAAGGGGACAGCGGCAAAAAGTCCTGTTCCTCCGCCTTGCATAAATAATATTTTATAATTATCCGGAACATGTCTGAAATATTATTCCGAGTATTGAAATTAATTTTCCGTTCTCCCTTATATTCCATTATATTTTCTTGTAACAATCATTTTAAAGATAAACTTACAGGATATCGCGCAGTGATGCCTGTGCATCTTCGATTATTTTTTTAAAATCGTTCGATCGATGACTCAATTCCAAGACACTAATTTGAGTGTCTGCATGTGCAAGTAATTCACGTTGCACATTTTTTAGTACCTAAAAATCAATCAGCCTTTAATAGACCGCCAAGTATCCTATATGAGCATATTATTGGTTTAATGAACTCAGTTGACCGCGCTCAATGGCTGATAGAACTTTCATTTAGCTTATCTTATTTTTTCGCTACTTGCAAATCGATGTTTTTATAATAGTTCCTTTGCGGAGAGCGATTAAAGTATCGTGGAAAGATTAGGTAAAATCGAGCGAGTGAATTGAAAGATCTTAAATTGTCCTATCTAAAATGAGGGTCACTCGAAGGATGATCATTGATTAGTGATTGATTCGAAGTTAACGTTTTTATCAGTATTAACGAGTATTCTATGCAGCATATAATCTACTACTTTTGCTTAAATGTTATTTTTTTACGTAAGCTATCTTAAATTCTAGCTGTGTTTCATGAGGATTTATTGGTTTTAATGAATTCAATGAATGCTCAGCTGTCCGTGGCGTTGAATAACAGGCGTGAGTCTTTGTGCGATATATTGCAAACCGCGAATATCAGATTTCTTCAGTTTGATTTCTCGTCTTTTTTATAATTATACAGCCAGATATTTATATCACGATATATTGTTATAATCACATTCTATTCTTGTAGATGAATCAATTAATCTTAACCTCGGGATTTGGTTTTGTATACCAGAACCATGAAATATTATATTCTCCAAGTCAAATATGCAATTAAAATTCCTAATATTACTCTTCATACGATCCCATCAAGCATCTATCGCGAATAACGCGTGGTTCTCATTCAGATTTCTATCTCAAAAGATTTACGAAGCCATTATTAAATGCACAAAGACCTTAGTTAAAGTAGGTAGAATTAAGAAATTAAAATTCAATAATTAATCTTAGTTTACTAAGTGATTGTACCTCTTGTGGAAGCTTGGCAGGGCCAGCGCCAAAATTGATCACATTCTTTCCTGACTCTTCCATGATCTCACTCGAAAGAGAAACACGTTTATGCTGCACGACTGATCTCGACGAACTGAATCCACTGAATCACTTCTTCGGCTGAAAAGAGCCGGCTCGATTCACTGCCGGTTATCTCTCACTTCTGCCTTAGGGGGACCTTATCATCCATAACTTCCAACTGAACTTTCTACTTACCTTTTATTGTAGTTTCTTCTGTATAACAATCTCACAAAATTTACTTAGTTTCTCGGAATTAGTTCACTTGACTCTTTTGTTCTGCATTTAGATTATTATTGCACTTGCACACTTATTAATGTCGAGAACTAGATCTGTAGCAATGGATAAAAGAGATCGTACTACCGTATCGGTTGCTCCTAGTTGTTTTATTGCCAAAACAGGTAGTAAAAATATACCATACCTGTTTGACGGGTATTTCTTAGGTCTAGTGGAGATGTTCGAGTCTCTGTAACAGCTCTCAATTCATATATTTATTGCTAGACTAAAAGATCTATATTTATATTCTGAGTTTTGAATTATTTCAATTTTTGGAATTCTACTGGATTCAATATCCAAACTTCTATATTTTTCTAATATTAAGTTCGATTCGGATCACACCTCGAGCGTTAAATTTTATGATTATGTTTGTTTCGTATTCGAAAGCTTTTCGTGTAACTCGGTTGACTTGTAAACAGTTTCAAATACGGAATTATTCTATAATACTCTATATACTAATATTTTGATTTTCTAACTACGATACTACAATAGAAATCAAATTAGAATATTCTGTGTTACTCTTGAAAATTAAATATACATATATTTTCAATAGAATTCTCTGGGTTAGAAATTGCATATCGCAACGTAATACATATTACAACTTTCAGCTGATCAAATCGACTTCATATCTTTACACGATATTACTCGAGTATACGATAAGTTTTGAAAATATGTGAATCGCGATTTTTATCTCAAGTATTTTGTGGTTTGACCAGTTAAATCTGCTTCAAAGAAATTGTTTTGCCACGCGAAGCTATGGAAATTACCAAAGTTCACGACTAATAGGAAATCAAATATCGAATCAAATGCTTGGGCAAATGAAACTGATGCGTCAGTGTTTATTAGTATACGTAAGTAATTGAGCAATGAATACCCCCTGCGATGTCTTATCAGTCGGTCATACAACATGTGATCCGGTCGCCTGTTCAATCCAGATATTTGTGTGACGTATTGCAACTTGTACGATAACTAACTGAACTACAAAATTCTTTATTTGCATTTTAGTATCCTTGTTACGTTTTGACTTAACAGTTCTTAATAAAAAAAGTTCCTTGTGTTATCTTGAATCCTGTTCAGTATTTGAGTAAAACAAATAAAAATGTTTGTCCTATTTTTTTTTTGAATTGTAATAGCATTACTTTCCATGTGTATAATTAAATTAATAAAATGTACGATTTGGTATTTCGATAATTGAATTATGCTAAAACAGCCGAAGGTAATAAGTTTCATAATTAGGGGGAGTTCTATTTGCCCCACTCCAGTTAATGAGTGTCGATTTCTGTCGGTAGGTCAGAATTGCTCATTCCTAAATCAGCAGTCAGCAAGTGAAGATCGCGTGTACAGCGGGATTTTCAAGTTAATAAGTGAAAATGTACAAAACATTTTCTGAAAATGATTTACCAAAAGTGGATTACAATGTGACCGTGTTGTGTAACGTTAATGAGTAATTTGTCCAAAACTCGGCCAGATCGAAATGAGGTACAAAAAACTATTTATAAAAATGCGGAAAAATCAGAGCTTAATATTTCTTTATATTTGATGAAAATACAAGTATGATTTAGGCTAATTTAATCTGCAAAACAAATTATGAGATAAGCGCAAGCATTTTACTTCTCAAATAAGTGGAACAGTCTAACTATAATCACGTGTCTTCTGTTTCGAATCAGCTGCAAGTTATCGACATAAATTAACATACTAAACTGATTCTAAAATTAATAATCAAAGAATCATTGCCAACTAAGATCACTATGAAGAAAGTGAGACTATAAATCTCGATTAAAGTTACATTTATTCACTATTAAACTTCATTATTCGAACTTACGAGATAAGCAATGATAAGTTAGCCCTGAAGTTCCCGAGAGTATATAGTTCGCGAATTCACCGCGAAATGTAACTATCATTTGTCGCATACGATACCACACCTTCCTGAAGTTGTCCATAAGCAATTCAAAACGTTAGTAATAGTTATTGTCAGCCAGAAATTCACGTGGCTTCTCGTAAACCTTCTTTTTTAATTAATATAACGAATCTAAATTCAACGATGGTAACAAGATTGCATATTCGTTGTAGATTGCTAAATTCGCGTGCAGAATTAAGTGCTGACAACTTTAGAGGATTAACTGAAATTTCTATTGGCATACAGCAAGGAGGAAGCGGATAGGCTCAAGCAGCCTCGAGTCTCGCGGCGTGTTGCGAAGCTGAACAGTGGTGACCTTCCGCGTCCTCAAAACGTCAGTCGACTTTGAATCGCCGAAGTGTCAACGGATTGAATCTCGGCACTCTACCCAGCTCCATACACTGATTTTCCATCAGTAAATCTACATTTACTCGAAAAATTGAATAAGGTAAGAGAATAGCTATCAAACCTCTACTTTCAGTATCAATTACGCAAACTTTAACGCGAATTTCCTCCTAAGGTAACCTAAAAGAAACGTGCTAGATATTTCACATTAAAGATTCAGAATATTAATAATTCTCGTCGGTTCGATAAAGCTCGTTAATTTTATTATTCGTATTAGTCTGTTATCCTGCTATCGAGAAACTTAAACATTCACTCTTGGCAGTGAACTTCGTTGCCAAAATCATTGATGGACACACGACACATGCGTGAATAGGTGATGCGGTTGCGGAGCCTCTCCGTTGACCTTGGACCAATATCTCGGTTGTCTATGCTACAAATTGACACTATGATCTTAAGCTTGGATACTTTTATAATGTGGTGATAACGTAGTTATTACACCGTGATAACTTCCGTGAAAATGCTTACGGAAAGATAGTTATCGGTTACATATCGACGTTCTCGTGAAATATAAGCAATAACGTCTAGTGTTACAACATTCGCTAGTCATTCAGAGTTTTCCTATTTCAAGGAGACGGCATATTTTCCTTTGTAAGTTTGAAACCGAGCTAATTGTATCTGTTTGTCAGTGTTCACATTATCGCTGATATCGAAAAAAATAGAGACTCGTATTAGCCCTTATGTAATTCATCTCCGCAAACAATATACATGTTTATTGCGCTAGATATTTGCAGTAGGACGAGAATAAGTGCCTTCTGTAAGAGTAACTTATTATATAGTTTTGGATTCTATATCTACATACATCGTTATGCAAAGCACCGTTATCAGTAGTTATTAAATAAAGAAAGTAAAGTTACATCAGGTGACCTTACATTAATAATAGACGGGCTTAAGTAAATCTTTTATTCTTCTATGTTCCATACTATCGAGTAATGTAGGGTTGCGAAGCACACGTATTAATAGATTGCGTAGCTACACTTTAAGTTCGTTAATTATAACAAGAAAGTTTCGAATTTTTTAAATATCTTCGAAAACGATTTAAACGTGTTTTATATATTGCCGAAAAATATACTGTCGTTTGAATTTTATGTGCAATTGTACAACGTGCCAAATATCTACATACACGTGTGACTTGCATTGGTAATTGAAATTCACACATGTTTAAGCGTTAAGTTGGTAAATGGAGGCGTTGTTACGATTATTAATCAATGCAAGTGTGTTATAAGGAAAAGAATTTTTCTTTGAAACGAAATTTTTTAAACTATTTGAATATTGCCGACATTTTCGAAAAACTTCACACAAAATGGAACTGCAAAGCAATGCACACGACTAGGAATGCAGTATTGTTTTCCTCGAGCAATTGACCGATTGTTCTATGACGTGTATATTAAGAATTAATTGACGTCACAATGTCGACCCGAATGACCGAGCATTGAATTCATGTCGTCACATATTGCATTTCCTATTTCTATGTGCAAATTAGTTTGCACACTTATGAGTTAACGCACTGAACACGATTGGATTAAGGATCAACGCGAATCGTTCAGGCGTTTTATATTGATTGTGTGAATCACCTCAAAGTCGGTCTTCTTTACCGCTGTAAATAGATTGAATCATACTAAAAAGTCAGATTAGCGATATCGTCCAGCGATATTTCGTCGAACAATAAATTTCGAAGGAAAATTTTTAAATCGTGGTAAAGTATTATCGAATTACTTATTTGTACAAAATTTATATAAAATTATGCACCAAACGTTATACACATGAAGTGAAGTGAAGAATTGTATAAACAATTATATTTCACGATGGTTTCTGATTATCGTTATATAAAATTGCTGAAGACATATTATGCGTTTTAATCGAATCTTATCAATTTCAAGAACAGTTTCAGACTGGGATTTATATTTATACCGATATATCGCGGTATATACATGTATACATAGATATTGTATATCCACCGTCTGGTTATGTCATGAGTCATATGAGATGGGTCGGCGATTTCCAAAATTGTACAAATCTTAAATTACTGAATTTTATAGGAATTAAATTTTCAAGATCGGGAATGATAGAACTTTATAGGTTGAGATTTTTCATTATTTAAAATATGTACCAGGTATTATCAAACCAACAGAGTTATTGGCACACCTTGTATTTATCACAAAAGGTTTACAATGTTCCATAAATATTTGACTAGGTTCGCCGTTTGTTATCGCTGGACAATTAATACTAACGTGTTTTTGAAACTCGGTAGGAATATGTATTAAAGTTACTTAAAAGCACAATGTTTTCGGTCTTTTACTCTGCATCGAAGCAGCAGCCACTTCCTACAGTACAAAGAGTGGACAAAAATCGATAGTCTCGATAGTAGTAGACTCCTGGGAGGCTGAAGTTTGCTATTTTCAGATACTGATAGCAGTAGAATACGTTCAGACAGTCGGAGACTGGCGGTATATTTAAAACTTGTAAACTTGTCGCTTAAAAATATCGTATTTTACTTACTGCATATTCACATAGATTTATAGATTGTTAGACTCGAAGTATTTCCATCAACTTTTAGAAGGGTTTCAACTAACACGTTTCATAACAATACAAATGTATGTATTACTAATTTTCCGAGTTCATTGCACTGATTAATATTAACTCACTAATTTTCATGTTGATTCCATTGCACCAATTTTCCAATAATCCAGCACAAAGATGTTTCGCACAATAAACTTGGCACTAAATTACAAATGTACCTCTCATTTCCGGGAGTACAGGTATAATATACCTTGAATAGTCCTACGCAACAAGCTGCCTGACACCTCGATCTTCATCATCGTCAATTGTCTTTTCATCAATTGTCTCTCCATCAATAAGTCACATATCGATCGCCTTTGCCAGTTAAAAATGAAACGGTCACGCGTGAAGCACGTTGATGATTCGCTTCGGAAGTCGCATTGGGCGGTAGAATGCCACGCGAGCGCGGGTGATTAGCTTGCGCAAAAGCTCTTCTGTTAGGGTCGGCGTATCCAATTCACAAACGGGGTGTGCCAGACTCAAAGTCTCTACTGGTACGTGAATGTAGTATATCGAGGAAAGAATTTGGGACGGAAGAATCGCACTGAGCTTTCGCGTGCAGTGCCATCGGCCCTGGCCGCGGCAGCATCGTAATGGTCCTGATGCGTCTTCCAAACCTGGCTGGTTTCCCTCCCTGTTTTCGTTTCGCACGACACTTCTGCCGACTGTGCGATAAGCGAGTTTCACCGTCGTGTGTATCGTCGACTAATGGAGTCAGACGTACTCGCGACATCACCGAAACCGTATTGCCACTAATTTCTCTCTCCCATTTATTTGCGCAGCCTGCCAGAATGGTTTGGATTACCACCGACGATAAGGTATTACTGCTCCTCTCTCGATCGAACTCTCGATCGATTTGTTGATTGAGACTGATCCGTTTTGCAGTGATTTTTCAGCTTCTTCTTTTTTTTTTACTTTCTTTACTTTCATTCTTTTTGGTTCTTGTTTTCTGTGTGGCTGTGTCTCAGTGTGACTTTTGAGTCTTGCGATTTGTACTATTTATCTCCTTGGAAAATTGTTCCGTTCGTAGGTGTTGGGAATTTCGTTGCTCTAACTGTCCCTATCTCTGCCTTTTTTCTTCTTTTATTATCGGTCGGCCGGTTAGAGTCGCCGGTTTTGAATCGTAAATTCTGTTGCGTTGCAATAGCTGTAAGTTAGGAGGGTCGGTGAAAGAGTCAATTTCGCGAAGTCGCAAAAGGGGTTTTGCGTTTCTGTTGGATTTGCGTTTCTGGTTTAATGCTGCGCAATTGTTTTTTTTATTGGCAGTATTTAACTTCCTTAGTCGGACTAAGATACATGATGATTTTGAGTGATGCTTTATTCGTTGAAGATGAAGCTCCCATTGATTTACCAAGAAATTAGGATAAGAATTGATTGCATGGTGTCAGTTATTACCTCTAACTGTTGTAACTGACACCACTGGAATCACGTTGCTATTATTTTGCATTGTTTAAAGTTCTTTGATATGTACATGAGTATCCAGACGTAACGTAGAACAATGGAGGTTGAGACGCACGCGTAAAGCATGTTTAGATTCGGTAGTCCGTTACCTTGCCCACTGTCTGGCAACGTGAACGTGAGCTCGATAAGCGAATGCATTTTCATGATAATAGCGAGACACTGTATGCGACATATCGATGTATATACAACAATGAAACTCTTCTGGAACATTTGCTTTCAAATTCGATTCAGCCTCTTTCGGTGATGAGGCACTAACAATAAGTGAGATAATCGATACCTTTTGTAACGTAACATTGATCATACTTTTAAATGATTAATTGTGTTACATAATTTATAATTGCAAAATACTTGTATACATGAGAAATTAATATAGTTTTCTTTCGCAGACTATATTCTCTATCTAGTAATCAAAATTAGGTTTGGATCATTAGTTAATGTTTATTTCATTAAAGATTTTGCGATGAAGATTTTCCCAAATTGTCTAAATGGCGTCAAAGTGCAGAAAATCCCTTTGATATTTACGGCTATTTTAAGTAGACTGACGACCTCACGTCGTTACCTTCTCTTCAAACTAGAGTCAGAGGAAGCATGCATTCGGAGTTATTTTTGTTGGGATTGCGCGTACACTAGATTCACAATTCAGGCGAATACAAAATCACTGTGATTAGTGATATATTGTATGGAGAATTCGATGAACAGAAATTTAGTCGCATTTAGCTAGCGGATAAGATAGTATCGTACATACAACTGTGATTAAATATGTAGAGAAGATCGATCAAATTTATATTGTCATTGAAGACTTCGCGCAAAGGTAGACAACAAAAGGTTGTCGATCGATCACTAATTTCCTTCTCTTAACAAGATTTAACAATCAGGTTAATCAATGCAAAAAAGATAGGTGTTTTAGTGTGACGCTTTTTAAATGTTCAATTCAAACCAATAATTCTGAATTATATCTTCTGGTGACAATCGAGCGTTAATATTATTTTTAGGATCTTTACACTTTTTAAATTTATTAAATCTCGAGGTTGGAAGAAGTTACGTTATTTGTAAATACACGTGGCAGCTACTAGACAGTATTTACGAATGTAGTTTCGCGAAATTCAAACACAGTGGCAGTTTATTAGACCTTCAGCACAGTTTACTAATATGTATTCTGTTCACGTACTACATCTAACGAAGAACTTGAGGGTACAAACCTGTACCTAGCTATTTGAGCACTTGAACTTTAGTTGCAATTAGTTCCGACTGCATCGTATAATATCTAGGTGGAATTCTTAATCCGAAGAGAGATATATAGATATTACTTATGTGATAGATTCTTTTAATTCAAACCCGATACCTATATATATTTATTTTACGTAATGTAAGTAGAATTTTGCATGGGATAAATTGAGTAGTTTTCAACTCTGCACTTTTATGTAGATCCTTCAACTTTAAATGCTGTAGCATCATACGTGCAGAATGTTGTACACATTTCAATGTATTTTTTCTATTATTTTAACATCGCATTGTTTTTCGCAATATTTGTAATTTCGCGTGTATTTTTCTTCAGTTTTTGTAGCCAGCGATTAGCAATTACTAGTGACAATGCTTCTTTATTTAATTCTGCAATTTGTATGATTTTTATAGAATTAGTTATATGTATTTCTTTATTTAATGGAGTAATCTTTAAGGGGCAATAAGGAAAGTGAGTGTTTATAATTGTTTTCTATTTCTCAGATGGCTGGTAAGCCAAACACTCAGGCTTTGTACGCGCAAAGTCAATTAGATCACATGTGTGCCCTGGATATCGATAGCCGTGCATCTTTTGTACGGCTATCTGGAATTATTTGTACCATTGGGCCTGTCTCGAGGTCAGTGGAAACTCTAGAGAAAATGATCGAAACTGGTATGAACATCGCCCGGATGAATTTCTCTCATGGATCGCACGAGTATCATGCTGAAACCGTGGCCAATGTGAGACAGGCACAGAAGAATTTGTCGGAGCGATCGGGCTTACATATCCCTGTAGCCATTGCTCTAGACACAAAAGGTCCCGAAATTCGTACTGGACTTTTGGAAGGTGTACGTAAATATTTCTCATAAATGACAGCTGTTTCCTTATTGTATAAACATAATAATGCTGTTGATTTTTATAGGGTGGTTCAGCCGAAATCGAATTGGTCAAGGGCCAGACATTCAAGCTCTCTACCGATAAGGCCTACATGGAGAAGGGTAATGCCGATACCATTTATGTCGATTACGATAATATTTCAAAGGTGTTGAAGGAAGGAAATCGTGTTTTCGTCGATGACGGCTTAATTTCCCTTATTGTCACTGCGATCAGTGAGTATCACAAATTGTATTATAAATAATTGAAACGTGTCACTTATAGAAATTATATTAACAATTAATATCTTACCAATAGCCCCAACTTTAATTACAACGACGGTTGAGAATGGCGGTATGTTGGGATCTCGCAAAGGTGTCAACCTGCCCGGAGTACCAGTAGATTTACCAGCAGTCTCCGAGAAGGATAAATCTGACTTATTGTTTGGCGTTGAACAACAAGTCGACATGATCTTCGCTTCGTTCATCCGTAACGCTGCCGCTTTAGCAGAGATCCGTGCCATTCTCGGTGAAAAGGGCAAGAATATTAAGATCATTTCGAAAATCGAAAATCAACAGGGCATGACTAATCTCGATGAAATTATCGAAGCGTCCGATGGTATTATGGTTGCCCGAGGTGATCTTGGTATTGAAATACCACCGGAAAAAGTATTCCTAGCGCAAAAGTGTATGATCAGTAGATGCAACAAAGTTGGCAAACCAGTTATTTGCGCAACTCAGATGCTCGAATCTATGGTCAAGAAACCACGCGCAACTAGAGCCGAAACTTCTGATGTAGCCAATGCCATTCTTGATGGAGCTGACTGTGTTATGCTCTCAGGTATTAAAGTTTAAATCTGAATTTTCGCGTAATCACTCTAGAAACAATTTTAACACAATATCTTCTTTCCTTAAAGGTGAAACTGCTAAGGGAGAATATCCTTTGGAATGTGTACGCACAATGGCTAACATTTGCAAAGAAGCAGAGGCTGCCATCTGGCAAAATCAAATCTTCCATGATTTATCAAGCAAGGCTGTTCCTCCAATTGACGCAACTCACGCAGTTGCTGTTGCTTCTGTCGAGGCATCCGTAAAGTGCCTGGCTAGTGCCATTATTGTAATTACTACATCTGGCCGATCAGCCCAATTAATTGCCAAATATAGACCCCGTTGCCCAATCATTGCAGTTACCAGATTCGCTCAAGTAGCACGACAAGCTCATTTGTATCGTGGCATTCTGCCGCTTTGTTACGAAGGTAGTTAGTTCAATAATAAATTAGTAATTCATTTTGACTGATAAATCTGAAACTTGTACACTTTGACTATGTAAACGATTTATCGTACACAGAGGCTCCACTGGCTGATTGGGTGAAGGACGTCGATGCCCGTGTACAATTCGGGCTGAAATTTGGAAAGAGCCGCGAATTCATTAAAACCGGCGATTCCGTAATTGTTGTTACTGGATGGAGACAAGGATCTGGATTCACTAATACTCTTCGTGTTGTGTACGTAGACATGGATATTAATCAAGACGATGTTTACAGTATTCAGAGTGAAACAGATTCCTACGAATGCTTATTATAATTACTGATATATATTTATTGATTTAAACGTTACATTGCCAGGAGTGTTATACATATAACTAATACTGTTTCGTCTATTATATTACGACGATATTTTAATTAATTTCTCAGTTTTATAAAGATTTTCAATATTTTGCATTGTTCTCATTCTACTTTTATACGATAAGCTTCGCGTTTTTTTATCTATTATGGATTTATTCAAAGGCCACTTTGCCTCATAAGATTTGCAGAGTGTTTTTTACAAGATCATGTGTTATGAAGATTTGAAGTCGGAGTCTTACGCTAAAACCTGGAATTTGTCAAAGTATTGTTAGCCATTTCATTTTTTCGTCTAATCTCTAGTTTTTTTTTTCAAATTCATATTCATAAAATTTGCTTTTCAAGTGTCGATGTTTTTTTTTTCTCAAATTTTAATATTACTTATGATTTTAGGAATGTGGACTGAAGACACACTGGCTGGTCTAGTGTAGAAACCACGGATTCATCGGAATAGATACAACACTGAAGCTTCGAATTTTTAGCTCCATTTTAAATTCTGTGTAAATGTAAATTATCTGTTTGAAAAGATTAGAGAGAGTTATATGGGAGCGCAAATATCATTTTGCCAGTAGAGTCAGTATTATTCCTTGTCGATACGACTAACAGAAATACAGCACACAAAAGAAAATATATATATATATGTAAACACACACAGAAAAATAGGCATATCCGCAAATGTTTTTGCTGTGACAATATGAAGAATACAAGAATAATAAACTATTTAGTTGAAACTGGTTGTTTATTTTATGTACTATAGAAACAACATATCCAATTATAATATTTTCGATTTATTTTGACCTATACAATTATCCTCCAATAGAAAGATTTACCCTGTTTTCAAAGGAAACAACCGAAATGTAATTATTTATTGCGCATTGTATTCACATTTTTAATTAGTCAAGAA
This sequence comes from Trypoxylon attenuatum, assembly GCA_963989405.1. Lineage (NCBI taxonomy): Eukaryota > Metazoa > Arthropoda > Insecta > Hymenoptera > Crabronidae > Trypoxylon > Trypoxylon attenuatum. Next base: position 25,069,173 of record OZ022491.1, on the reverse strand, counting down.
GTTAACAAATGAATCCAGTGAGTACAATCACGTTGATTCAGAGCATTTTCAAATTCATCCCTACTCGAGAGTGTGTATACACTGATATCTGACACTTTAATGACAACGTGAATTAGCAATTCATAAAGATTAAGAGTAAACATAACTTCTCTTGTTCAAGTGTTCATCTCTGCCTCTTACAGACTCGCGTACAAACATTTACGCGCGGTAATTAGCGATATTGAATTTCTCCTCGTTGACATATATGATCTATTATGCATTATCGCGTTTTCGTTCGTATCTTCGTGAAAAGCGTATCATGATAAATGTTCATATATTTCTCATTCTTATTATATTAAATTCTTACACCGATAAATTCCCAATAATAAAATAATCCATATTCACATAATATGATATTTCTTTCAAAATACCTTTGAGATTCAATAAACGTGTTTAGAAAGAAAATCTCGTCTCGTGTCTATCAATTTTCCAAAAAGAGTGTAATAAGGTGTAGAAAGATACCGAGGTCAATGAAGATGAAAGCGACTCGAGCGATATACGTATATTTACCTATCATTTGGTGTAATGACACGGAACTACGTTCCGGGATTTCTCATCCCGCTGGTATCGGCGACGTGGTAATGGCAAGGGTAAACATCGTCCGCTTCAACACGTCGTACAAGAAGAAGACGAAGAAGTGGCAGACAATTACCGTGTAGTCGATCAATCGGACAGGAAATAGGATCTAGAAATCAGCGAGGAAGATCGATTTTTTTTTATCGCACTTCTAAAACATTATTACTTTGGATTAGAACACACTCGATCAACGAATCATCCAGACTACGTCATTATTTATGTCAGAAAAAATCTTGTGTTTCAACAACAATAATAATTATTGAGAATCTTTAATCCGATTATTATTCATTATATTATTCACATACATACGTTTTATTGTATATGGATATGCTTGAAAAGATAGTATTTGAAATCGAGAGAGAAGAATGAATAGTGATTCTATAGAATCTGTATCAACGATCAGCAACAAAAGTCAGCTATTGTGTAGGCCGTCAACGGTTTCGCGTTAGGCTGTCTATTTGAGGTATTTCACGCGAAAATACAATGTCCCGATCGACTGGAAACATACTCATGACCACGAGGACCTTTCCATTAACAAGAGTCAATATGCGAATAGAAGTTGCTTGGCCCCTTATATGCGGATTCCAATCGAATGGAAACTAAAAGTTTAAGTATACCGCGTATACTTAACTCCACTCCAAATAGAATTACAGGTAAATGAGTTGATTTATTTTCTTATGTTATATTCTATCACAAACATATTAGTATATTTAAATTCTAAATATTTTAATATACAATTGCATTATTTAATAAATAATTATGTATATGTATATATATTTTATCATAATGAAGTCACGTGGCCTCTTCTTATGAAACTGGAAAGGGTGACGAGCGCTCTATCTCGAGAATTTGACGCAATCGGATTAGCTCATATTCTAGTGATCTCGTTTTTACATTTTTCGCGGAACCTGTGTCGGCACGATCACTTTCCGAGCATTATTGTACATACCATCTGCCTTTTCTATCTCTCCCACGCCCATTTTCTCTAGTGAGACAATACATAAGACAGCCTTTCTTTAGGTAAGTCAGAAACATGCTGGATCTCCTAATTAAAAGTATTTGCGAATCAAAATTTGTTCGATCCAATTTCTGCATTAATTTCATTTCAAGAATCCTTTCGTACAAAAGAGAAACAAAGAACAATTGAAGTAATTGATGAAAATCGATATATAAAATATAGAAATTTTAAACCTGCAATAATAAAGCCTTTTCAAGTATCGGATAATGATTACTTTACGCAATTTTTAAGATGCGTAAACCTTCCTCTAATAGCGAACAGTCCGCAGGGAGAAACAATACTACTCTTCGATTTAACGATGTTATACCTTTCTTTTATGAGCTCAATTCCTGAATTTTATTGTTATACCCTGTAGTTAGATCGTTTTACAACTGATGGGTAAAAAAAGAAACAGATGTTGTTGAATCAATTTGTTATTGTATAGTCTTTAACAAAGAGCACGAGTCAATTGGAAACTGGAAAATAGTGACCTATGCACCTTAAAGGACAAACTTGTCATTATGTCATATGACCCCATTATGTACGACACATTATATTACGTGTAACAATAAATAATTACATCTGCTTTCGATTTTTGGCCACAAGAAAAGCCAATACGACCTTAATTGTTTCAGAGAAAACAGTGATTGGTTTACGTAAGTGTACAAATCCTACACTAATTGATTGAGTAATAATAAATTATTCGCCTCACAGTGTCCATAGCAAGTAATTGAATTTCTAAGAAGAAAAGGTGCAAACGACGTTTTGATCCCATACATATATTCAAGCCATTGTAAAATTCTTTCCTGGCTTTATTATGCTAAATTACTGGAACTTTTAACATTTTCTATGTATTCGCGTTTATAATTTCTTAATAAAGGATCTTCGCTTAATTCATTAATTAGTTAGCCTTTCCAGATAATGCTGCTTGTAAAACAATTTTATGCAGTAGTTTTCTTTTACTTGGGTAAATTTCTTTACGAAATTATTTGCAAAATTAATACACATTTAACTCTTTTTAAATATTGTAATATTTTTTTTTTTTTTAATATTGTTCGGTTTCCTTTTCAGTTTTGTACTAAAAGAAATTCATGCTCTGTTCTTCCGGGCATATTTAACGCAGCTCGTAAATTCATGTATGAAGTCCATCCTTGTTGCGAGCACCAACTAAATGACAATTTTTCCTTAACATAGAGTAGCTCCTAGAATGGTTCACAGCGCCTTTGGACCTTAACAACCTACGGCTTACCCTTGTAAGATGGAAACTGAACCTAAATTAAATTCCACAGAATTCATAATACTTTGCGCGACATTGGCATTGTCAGGTAGCGCAACACCATATTCTCTCACTTTTCGCATTCTTCTCGATTTGCCAAAGACGAGTCAAACATCCATTCCATTGTATTTATTTCTGTAAATCTCACAATCATTGAGACATGCAATATCGTACATATCTATACTTGCATCAAGAAATAAATCGATGGACTTTAATACCTTTTCCTCTTTGCATCTCCTTATATTTGCGTTACACGGATTATAAGATTAAGTTGGGAAACTGCTTGAATATGTATTAAATGGATTATGTAACGTGTTACTTGAGACGCTTTTCGCGTACATGTGTTGGCTTAAGAAGTGATATAACTTATATGTATACACATCACATCTTCCATGAAGATGCGATTTTATAGAGCTCGTTGATACCAAGAATTTCAAACGATTTTGGATATTAATAATTTTGTCGTTACTGTGAATTATTGGATATCATAATCAAAATTCGATTGTATATAAAACTATAAGGATAATGTAACGTTAGATTCAGTTAGGATTCACAGTTTGGTTATTTATAATTACTGTTTCTTGTAATATGAAACTAACCGAAACACTCATCACGAAACTCATTCCAAAATATTAATCTCACTTGAAATCCACATTGGCTCTGCGAGTTAACATGCGTCGGCGGAGGTACACACTCACGACCTGTTCAAACGTTCCCGGACGACTAAATCGATCATTGACCAATGTTTACTCTATGTTAAACATATATTCCCTGAGAACACAGATTACCTCGCCAAACCTTTAATTCGTACATTATGAACGATTAAAGAAATTTCTCAATTGTATTTCTCATCAAACTTGACATATCAAAATCAAAAATTCATACATCTACATATCAACTCATACGAGTATAAAATATGAATAAAAATTCCAGCTTAAATTGTAGATAACATTTTACACTACATATAAATAGTTTAAAATTGAATTCCACATTTTAAGGACGAATACTTCGCCTTGATTCTTTTTTTTCATTTTCCTTCATCTTTAACAAGTTATCAACTTATTTTCATTTAAGGGCTGTCATTTCGAACATTTTCTTCGCGTCTTCATTTCAATACAATCGAAGTGTTTAACAGGAGTTCACAGTACTGCACGAAGTAGTTCACAGAAATTGAGATTTTAAAAATCAGTTAAAGTTGAATCTAACAATGTAGTTCGAACGGTCTATGGATGGTAACTTCCAACTAAGTTGCATAAGTATGGGTGGGAGAAGGGGGTTAAGGGTGGGGGAGGGTAAAAAGGACATAGTTTGTAGTAGGAGGTGTAGATCTCGGTAGGGGTAGAAGGACGCTTGCGCTCGTCGAGACCGCGTGGCGGCTTTCGAGCGGCCACCTGTGCCATGTCCTGCGTTCCCTCTCTTTCTCTTTGTCGCTCTACCGAAGCTTTCGCTTACTCGCTTGTTTTCCCGTACGCCCTCTGCCCCCGTAAAAACCTCCGCAACCCCTATATATATAGGGCCACCCTTGGTCCCGTCACACTTCGCATCGTTACCGCCGTGACGCGTGACTCTGACCATCCCGGACACCCGACCACCGATCGAGCCCACCAATACTACTGACACCTGTTACCTTCAGGGGTGAGTTTAATCTTCTTCTCTAGTTTTTCCTTCCTGAGAAAAAATTCAATTCTTCCACTGATACCCTTCGGTCTGCGGAGAATTAAATTTGATTGATCATTTTTGGAAAATGATTGAGCCCGTTTAATGAAAATTCTTTAATTCTTTGTGGAAAAGTGAAGTAAGAATATAATGTATTTGTATAATTTGCAGCGGAATTAGTTACTTTTCAATTTGTTTTAAATGAAATCTGTTTGACAGTAAGCCACAATTGCATTTCATTTTTGCAATGGAATTTAGAGACATATTTTATGTCTTTTTTCAGACGATAATGTTAATAGTACTGTTGTAACCAGTCGCATTTTATTGCTAATTTAGAATATGAATATAAATTGCTTTAAATTTTTCTTAAATTTCATCCACGTACTATCGCGATTTACGAGGAAGTGAATCTTGCAATTACCAAGGAGATTTCCAGGGGATTAATAAGGTTTCCTCTCTTCACATTATCTTCCTATATGAGAAATCTATATAATCTATTCGATGTTAATACGATCCGAACATCAGTTTTGTGCTCATTTATCCGTACCCCATTAATTTGTGATGATGTACGACGCTCAAGGGGGTAAATCATTTTGTACACTCTACGTTAAATCGCAAATTGATAATTTGTAAATATTAAGGTTCAAACCAGTTCCATCAAAGTGTATATTCCAATATTACGGTTCACAGATTCTCTTTTTCACCTTTTTGTATTTAATAGCTCTAATACTAATGATTTCAATTACGTCCGACACTTGCAATTGACACTGCTAACAAATTAAATCCCACGCACGTCAACTGCTGACAGTTTACTATTGTGCGTAATGTGTGTAAAGTAACGCCAACCTGATGCAGCACATATAGAAATGTGTTCTGACGTGCATGCATAAGCTATATGCTATTCTCTATGTGACTTGGAACGTCTCCCTTATATTTTCAAAATACGAATGTCCACACTAGAAACTTGAAAGTTGCTGATTCTAACAAAGCAGAGAATCACATACGAGAACTTTCCCATTTTTATACTAACGCGGAAATATTGTGCCTGGCATTTGATTTAGCGCAATGAGTTTTCGATCGAGTAATTTAGTCATGAATGGAAAACAATGTTACTAGACAATTTCAATATAAATTTATAACTGTTTCTTTTTTTCCCAATCTCAACTTTTTACTTTTGTCTTTTCGTAGCTATTTGCTTGGAAGATAAATACAGGAATTTGTCTCGACCCTTTTACTGTATCACCTTATTAACAAAATTCTCAGACACACTGTGTGTTTTATATGTTAATTAAGGTCTGATACTGGTTACTTTTCATTTCGCTTAGAAGATTTATCGTAACAAAATGTGATCTTTGGATTTACTATGTACATTTTGTCTTTCCCTTAAAACTTCACACATCACGGTAGAACATTGTAGTGTTCCCTTTCCAATTCTTCACGCGGAAGCACACAGCTTCCGTTTATTCTTCTTTCGCACTTGCTCCACAAAACACGTTTCGTCATCCAATTCGAATCTCAGTCTTTTTCCATTTGACTGAAGCGTGATTTTACTCAGAATCGTGAAATTCCTTCTTGAATTGGAAACATGGGTTTTCGTAAAAAATGAATATTACTTTAAGAGAAATAATCGTTCTCGAAGTAAACTTTGCACAATGTCAGTGAGTAGATTGTTGGTAGAATCACTTTCAATGTTAATTCTGACTGTTTCTAATTCGATAGCACATCTGCCAATAATGTTCTGCAATTAACGAAACTGCCAGGGAAGTTTAAATAGTAAAGTTAAGGATGCGACCTTTTTTTGGGATACCTAACAAACGGAATCGACATGTTGAACATCCAAATGTAGTCCAACACCGAAACTAATCACTGAATTGGATCGAATCTCCAACTTACAAATTAGTTCCGATGTCTTTCGAATTCTGTGTGCGTTTCAGTCGCACTGAAAACGCCTGGCTTATATTTGAAACTTTGCTTCAACCGTTATACATACATTCCTAGATTTGTATTCTACATCAAAGTTAATAGATTTTGTAAATTGCACTAGTACTTTATTAGTGTTATTTGTACAAATGTGCAAATATGTACAGAAAAAGTATACGTATACTTTCCATACTGAGTTTTCATGAGAAATTCCATTTTTCCTCTTTACAAATAATTTGATAAAAACTACCAAATATTAAATATTACGAAACGGCAGAATTTTTAAACACAATATACGTATCGTATATGTCATATCTCTGTCTTCTTACTTTGTCTTTCCGCGGTGAGCTTTTTATCCCTTCTAACCCCCTACAGGAGAGTCTTCGTAAAATGCGATTTTGGAAAGGATTCCATATATTCAGTGCTTTAAGCAGGATAGAGCCTGTAAACAGGACTCAGTCGCCGATAAAATAAATCTTATAAAAGACGATTAAAAAATTGTGTTCCAGCTATCACTTAACAATTACGAATACAGGAAAAATCACCGAACATGTGCAGGAAAGCAATCCAATTAAATTATACTGTTAAAAGCCAATTAGTATTTAAATCTGCAACTAATAATCGTTAAGCTCGCGTAGTAATTAATATTTTTCTTTATAGCCAATAATTTACGGGTAGCTCAGGATACATGTACTGTGCCATTGGCATGCTTATTCGAGTGCGACTTCATTCTTGCACCTGTTAAGTTACCAACGGGTGCGGAAAGTGTATCCACCTGACATTTTTCCCTTCTCGCACGTAAATCCAGTTCCGTTGACATTTTCCAAGCAAATCGAGGAACCTATTGAAAATTTGAATTAAATTTTTGGCAAACAGGAGCTTCAAATCGATTTCCATCTTTCGTTTGGTAAAAATGTAAAGTTCTTTGGGAAACCAGCAGATATTGCGTGAACAGGTTTTCTCTCGATTTAAGCCATACTCGTGGACCTTTCGATTTACAAAAAATCCCTACTTGCCCTACTTTCGGACGACCCTACTTTTCTTACAATCTCTTTGCTTAATCGATATCTGATTTTTACACTGTTTACAATCGTTCAGGAAGTTTGCCAAAGTACCCCGATTGCCTCGTGATGTCGTTTAAAGCATTATTTAATAATTATCAAGTATAATTATAAATGCCCGTTACTTGTATAATTACAAGACATAACTTAACGTTACAAGATATAAATCACACATAGTAGCAAAATATTAGATATAGTAAAAGAATAAATGATATTGAATATGAATATATTAAATTCATTTTTCCTAGAAACAAGGATCGAATAACCCTCCCAATGAGCTCTCAAATCGGAATCCTTGGTTCGAGGAATGTGAGAATCTGATAAATCTTCCGGGAAGAATTAGTTGCTCGACGAACGATATTCGTCGTTAGCTCAAGTTTACTTTGTCGAATTGGAATTCGATGTTACTCTGATAGCAAAGAGAACAAAAGAACAGTTCACTTTATAGTTAGGATTGATTCCTCGTTAATTTGAAAATCGAACCTGCTTTTCCTTTATTTTACATAGTATTGCGTTTTACGGTCAAAATTTTATGCGTATCTGTTCTACATTGGTTATCTAAAAATATTAACTGGTAATCGATACGCGGGTTATTTTTGTGACAATCTTTCGACGCTGAACCACCTTAGGAGATGGGTAGATTTGAAATTTACAAAACTCTCTTCTGAATTCTTTTCTCCCGGTGTCTTTTAAATGCATATTGAATAAATATTTGCAATTTAATTTTCTACGGATATTAATAATATGGATATATTGATACCTCCAATAGGTATTTTGTATTAATAATAAAACGTATTAAAATTGTAAATATGGTGTAAAGTAGAAATCAAAAGATTGTTTCTTAAATGTACGGATGTGAATTTTTTCAATTATTTACAGTAAAAATCTAAACTCTAAACAGTAAGGGAAGAATAGTACATACAGAGATTAGTCTCTAAATGATTCAAATTCTACAGGAAGGTGATAGCAGTATAAATTCGAAATGTGCCAACCGAGCAATGTATTATGTATACTTGTTGCGTTCCCATCTTCTAAAAAACATGAGCATTCAAAGAGGATCAAGTTGAAAACCTACGCAGAGTAGTACTTTAAGGCGAGAAGATCTTGTTACTTAGGTCGTCCGGAAGCCCTTTCTGCATCGTGGATATATCGAAAGTTTGTTTATGTAGAATCTACATACATAGAATCTCATACAAGTTTTAGAATTCCCCACCATTAATGGAACAACTCAATCCACACCACGTATCGTGTGATTCCTTAAACGAGATTCCGCATAGTTGAGAAATTCAAATTCAAACTTGCTTGAATTGCGCGTATTCGCCTTTAATGTTTATCTCGTGTGTAGTTATTTGAATCGTTTGCCATATATCGTACGCTCATAAAACTCCAGTACACGATGTACCTTCCAATATTAAAACCATCTTCCAGTTATGGTCAGTTTTCTGATTCACCAACATCTATGGAAAAACGTCACATGTTCGCATCGAACGATATTAATATTTATCGAGTTGTGAAAAAGACAATTTTGAAAAACATTAACTTAGTCCGTAACTCTTTTTTTTTTCAATGCAGTCAACTAGTTTGAGTTTAGTAGTGGTCGAAGTCGAGTATATATACTCTCACGAATTATAATCAAACTGGTGGCAATGATGCTGCAGCTGCTGCTTCTACTGCTGCAGTTACTCTCGATGTTCGAGTAATACTAATCTAAAGATCGATGAATAATTCAGTAAACACCGATGACTATATTTCTCAACTTTACCAGCTACTGTATAACGTGACGTAGATTATAATCAAGCAGATAAATTGTAGAAGTAGAGAAACAAAAAATTGTGTTAGCATGATCGAAATTCCAATGCATGCAGTACATGTAGAATCTCGCTGATAAATTCGTGGCATGTACTCACTCGTGTGTAACTTTAATTACTAAAATATTATAATTAAAGGGTAATGGGAACACTAATTAAATTAAATTCCGAACTTTAAATTGTTCTTTGATACAATTATGCTTCATACCTTTGCCATGATGCGAATTTTTTAACATGCAAAAATTTAGCTAACAGTTCTTACAAAAAGTTTTACAATTTGCATTTTATAAAATTTGCATTAGTTAAAAAATGATTGGTTTTGCTAATTAAACAAGCTAATCCACGTGTGCTATAAGACTGGAATACAATGATGTTATTCAATTGGGCGAGAAGAAGTTGAGTCTTTATTTTTCGTTATTCAAATATAGTTCGAGTAACTCATTATCAGTTGCAAAACTAATTTAAAATTGCCGAGCGACGAGATTCTTTTGCATTTTATATTGTCATGTGCATCGTAGCCGCCCTGAGCGCAAATACAGTCCACAATTTTTAAATTCATCGACGAAAATAATACATGCACCAAAGTTGAATCATTTCGCTATTTCCGATACCAGTTCGAAATTAGAAATCTTCTAACAACAGTTGGGGACTGCGTCAAATATTTAATGCTAAAAATACTTTCTCACAAATAATATTGCAACAAATATTATATATATCAAGAAATGTCTTTTTAAAGAAATACATGCTACGACTTTAACATTGGTTATTGACATTTTCTCAATAATTGTCATCGGCAAGTGACAGATGTTACACTTGTTAAGCTGACGCCAATTATATCTAGCTACGAAAGAAATCGCTAGGATTCTTTCAGAAATATTTCAAACCAAAAGCATCGTCATATTTTTCCTTTTGATTCCAGAGACCAGTTAGGAAGATGTCGAAGCCGTTTCTCCGTTCCCTTCTTTTTCTCGTCATTATGGGTTTCGCAATGGCCACCGAGAGCTACATGGACTACGGAGGCATGTCAGGTAAAGAAGAAGAAAAAAAAAAAATTGATTTACACCCTCTGCAAAAAAATTGTAAAAGTTTCTTCGATACATCGAGATCCTTAAACCGATCGAACGATGAGAGGGTGAAGAGTTCATAAATTTTTTGGAATAGGGTGACAATTCGCGCTCCTTAAGTTCTTGTCCCACTTAGCTAAATCCTGTTTAGGGAAATATTATTAACGAGGGTTTAATAGGATACAATCCGTGTTATGCCAACTGTATTATCTTCTGGTTTAAGTAATTAATCAAGCGAATGAGGGTTTTAAAGGATAAATATTACTCTCGACATGGTTGAGTAATGACGTAAAATTCTCACCCTCCGGAGAGTAGTAGTATACGTACATCGCTTAAAAGCAGTTTTACTCTGGGATTCCAGGGTATTTAAATTTTTAATGCTTTCATACATCCCCGATAAAGGCCCGCGTGTCAGTTTTCTAGCACGACAGACGTTCCAATTTCACCGATAAGATACATATATACATCATATAGTTTTACTTTTACCGTCACTACTGATACGTTCTTATTGATTCATACTACTGATGGCCGACATAATCGAAGGATACACAGTGATATTAATATATGTGAAAACGATATTAAATCTTGACCGATGAAAAATAACATTATTTTGCGATTTAGATTCGAGTGTATATAGTATCGTATGTATTATTTAACCATTCAATATAGGCTTTTGATACGTGTAGCTAATCTTCAATGCGAATGTATGTGGTTAGGACGATACGTGATCAGTCAAACATTTCCGTCAGATAAATACCCGTTGAGGATCCTGCCACTCGATCACATATTGACAGTATCTATCAAGTGTGTCGTGTCCTCAGAATCACCCTTGTCTCATTGGGCGTCGTCCTCTCCTAACTTTTGTTCCCTTGTGAAAGGTTTCCCCTCATGCGTCGTTAGTATCAAATTTTCACGGACGTCCAACTGACACACTCAAGAATAGCTCAAGCTGAGAGTTCTTGATGCCAATTGAACTCGTCTTTCCAGTCGTAAAATGTCCTCGACAGCAAATACTGGAAAGAGCTATTGCGATTCGTTTAATGTATCCCAGCCAGATGGGTAGTATACTATCTACTACAAGATATCATTCTTTTTCACCTTTTTATGTCCTCACTAAATACGATTATATCAACGAAACTCATGGATACCAAAACGAAGCCACGAGTCTACAACTCTATAGGATAAACGTAAAAGGTTCGGATAAAGTTTCGTAAATGCGTTTCACTTTGCGAACGAATGAAAAATGTTTAGATGAATCTGCTTATGGGACTACTTTTCTTATAAGTTATCCTTCGTGACCGATATTTTTATGATGTCTCTGGATAAAATGTATCGATGATCTTCGAGAGGAATATGGCACTAGGAATAAATTGCATCTCGATTAGATTGCTATTGCAATTTACTGATGCCAGTTTCCCAAATGTTAAATTATTCGATCTATGAACGTGTCATTTTCAGGGAATTATGTGCTTGTTGCATTTACACAGTAGAGCTGGTTCCATGGCACCATTTCGAATATGAGGAGAATTTCATTAAATTATTGCAACTTCGATCTACAGATTTGAATGATTCTTTACTATAAGCAATCGAGATACTTACTTCAATAGTAACATTTATTGTAAGACCATTCCAGTGTGAAAAAGGAAAATATGTTATACAAAGAATGTCACTTATCGTAAAGCAGTTTATATCGCATAAACCGAATGTTCCCTTCCATCGGGCCTCTCGTAAAATAAATATGGCCAACAGACATCAATCTTTATTTTAGGCGCAAGAAATATTAATTTTTAAGCTAATGCTATATTGAACATAACTTACTGAAACTTGACGTAAAACAAGCATTCGAGTGAGACACTCCAAAAGAAAACAAGATTAGACAATCTCGAATAAGTTTTCCAAAAATGTTAATTAATTTTGAATACTGACAAAATTTTAATATATAATTATTCCCAGAATATCAATATCACGTATCTCACGATTCTCTTCCAATTGTCACATCCAGCACTATCGTGACAATTACAAACCACACTTGCCCATTATACGCATAATACGTCATACATATCCACACTCCCCTATCTTCTATATCTGTCTGCTCTTGAGGACAGTAAACGATCTGCTCTCTTACCAACAATTCATTTTCCTCCAGGAAGTAGAAGTCTGCCATTTCTTTATTCACTTCTCCTCCCCCCCGATTCCTCTATATTTATTGTTTCCCTACATATTTCATTCTGCAGCTGTCAAGAGGTTCCCTAAAAAATTGATTTGCAGATGATGGAGAAAAGACAGCAGCAGAGAACATTCACGAGCTTTATAGACTCCTGTTACAACGCAGTGCTCTTGAGAACGCCGCTTTTGGTGTACCTTTGGAGCATTTGATGATTCGGAAATCACAACGTTCTCCGTCATTACGTTTGCGATTTGGTCGTTCCGATCCACATTTATCGTCGGTAAGTTACAATAATTCTTCTTTATTTCGATATTTTCAAAAAACATTAAAGTATCATTTTGCCTGGTCGAATCTCTGTATCCTATTCAATATCTATTTTTTCATTGATATTTCTTTTTGCAAATTGTATGGTACCATTCGTGAGCAAAGCTAATGTATATTACCTTCTTGCAAAATTGTTGTTCACGATATTCAAGGCGAAGCTAGACTATCATGGCGTAAGCAAATTATCATATGCTTTTAGCCACTTTCTCTGTGTTTCAATAATTAGCGCTAATTGGCGTCGAATAATAGGATCTTTAACGTGGAATGCACTAACATATGAAAATAGCTTATTTTAACGACTGCGAAAGGTTTAGCTTAAATATTGAATAAGTAGATTTTGTGAAATATAATTAAATTGTTGAATTGAATAGTGTAATCTGTAGAGGTTTCGAAAAATTCAAGGGAAATATTTAAATTGAAACACAACAATTCTACGTGACATCGGCATATAGCATGAAAGTTTTACCATGATTCCTTCTACGAATTGCGATACATCACGAATGTCATGATCCTGAACATCAAGTAGCAATATATCACCCCTCCCCTATCGTCGGAGGGTTAAACTTGCTGACTAATAATTCCACTACACTTCGACCCATTTTTTTTTTTTTTTTTTTGTACCCTTGGCAAGCATCAATGGTCATTTTGTGAAACAAGTAACGTTAAACGTACGAGTTAACGCAAAGTGGCACTGTTCCTTTAAACGAGTGTCCCACTGCGCTCTCGAATTTGACGATATCGATCGGAACGCAAGAAAATAAGACTTAAAATGAGAAGCGTCTTGTAATGAATTACTCAATTAGTTTAATGCATGCGTGTTTCAGATGGGAGTGCTCACAAGACCCATGGGTGCCATTGCAGCAGGATTCGACGATAATAATTAACCGAAGCTCGATATCAACCTTTTTCCATCAGAAAGTAATTCTACTCTACCATGTAACAGTATCAATTGGTATTGCATAAATTTTCACCTCTAGCCACGCTCACAAAACTTATGGTTCTTCTGACAACTGTAATCGGAGAGACAGAAAAAAATGAGCTAAAAGAAAGGAAAGTATAAAATATGCCTCGACATTTTCTACAGATTGGTAATTTTCTTTCTGAACTATTTCTTTTTAAGAAACTATACGTTACGTTATCATGGAAGAGTTGATTCTTTACGTATATGTATTGTGTATCATAAATTACTGTATTATATGTATATCTCAATATCTTTTAATTTTTATTCTACAATATATCAATAATTGACTTAAATCACCTTATAGTAAAGACACAATTTCTAACAGAAAATTCTCTTTCAATTTGTCATACCGCCGATCTGTAGACGTGACTTATTAATATCTGTGCCAAATATTGTGATTGCTGTAAAATAATAAAAAATTTATGTTCTATGGGCGTTAACGAATAAAGAATAATTATATTGCAAATGTTTTACAGTATCTTAATCAAAGTATTTCTTATCTAGATTAAATAGCGTCTAACTTTATTGATAAATTTTCTGTAAGACCCGAAGAAATATCTCGCGTACTAGTTGTCAAAGGATCATTGATTTATTGGCGTATTATAACTAATCTTCAAATTTGTTGACAATCTGTAAAAATGGTCATATGATTCTTATGCAGCGATTGATCGCAAACCAGAAATAAATTATTGCATCACAAACTATCTAAAATTTTGTCAAACGTTACTCCTCTTGTATAAACTATACATTTATTAATCATTCTGTATACACACAGCAGGAAAATATCCGTTTCTAAAGAATTTTGCATTTTAGCAATTAATAAAATTCATTGAGTAAATTAAAAGTGTGTGGATTTCACTGTCGACAGAAGTCTTTTAATGCAGTGTATAACTTCCCTATTTTCAAGGGAAAGTTCTCCGATATTTTTAAATTCTGGTCGTAGTAACACTTGGGATCGTGCTCGCTCAAGAGTGATAGACAAAGGTATCGTTAAAACTCTCTTCCAATTAGTCCCTTCGTAGGCCGTTAAAAACTGTAACAAAATATTTTGATTAAAATTTGTTTTTATTAACATTTTTGTTTCTTGATCTCTAATGATATTGATACCGAATAGACTCACTTGATCGAAGAAAGTATCTCCAATGTGAAACATTATGTATGTCAATGGCTTCTCGATAGGTGAGTATTCCGGCAAGTGAGATAGTTTTGTCTCGGTTTTATTATGAGACAAGTTGATTAATAGCTGATCGGACGACCGTATAAGAAGTTGATGAGCCACCTAAAAACAAGAAACTCAGGAATACAGTATAAAAGAAATAAAAAAGAAGATGCCCCTATTTATCCTAAACTTTAACTTATTAACTTTCTAAACTCTAAATCAGAAAATAAAATTTATCACTTACTTTAAGTGAACGACGTCCAACATTGTTGAACAATAATTCATCAGTGTGCATTTCAACGATAGAAGCAATAGTTTCCGTATTGTTATCTCTGGAATCTTCGTCCGTAGAATATTCAGTTTCGCTGTTTTCGAAATTCTCACTTGGCGCATTAATGCTAAAAATAATGAATTATTGAATAATATTAACGCAAGGTAATAGAGTCGAGATTAATATATTATTAGAATCCTCAGTACATATTGACAGGTATAGTTATCAAAAGGGATAATGAAACTGTGACCACGCGTTAATACATCATTCTGAAGTCTTAATTAAATTCGTTACTGTAACTAAATTGGATTGACTCTCAACTAAGCGTAATTCGTATTATTAAGCTATAAAATAATCATATCTCATGGAGCAATAATTATGAAACAATTGGACATGCAATTTTAATGCAATACTAGTAGAATGTTATTTATTGTATATGTACATATTATCGATGTGTTGTAGTCCTTACATCGAATGAAATTTCATTCAACGTAGTTCCAATAAAACCATGTATTCTTTAGGCGAAAAGAATAGGGATTGGAGTAGTTAATGGAAGGGTTTGGGTCAAGTGATTACGTTCACCGAGCTAATATTCCCCGACACTTTTGTCACGTATTCGATGACTTCATCTGAACTCAACCGTCTTTTACTTCGACCCTCGTTCATAAATATTTTTTTTCCGCTACCCAACGAGCAAATAAACATACGCGAAGTATGGTCCATATCGATCGAAAGCACACGAAAGCTAATCCCGATTGTACCAAGAAGATTAACGATCAACTATTGAATTAAAGTATTATACTATACTAGAAAAAATAATAATTATAGTTTACGTAGTTTGTAAGGATGAAAAAAGGATAGAGTAAAAAGCTGTGCAAAGATTGAAAGCATAACAGTGCGATTATATTTTTCAATGCAAAAAAAAACCAGTGCAGTGGAAGATTTCTATACAAAGTCGTACAATTCTCTGACTAATTCCACAAAATCGTCGATTTGAGCTGTATGCTTGTTATCTTCGTCGATACTGCAAACTGCTTCGGCCAGAGCAATCGCCGTAGAAGGTATGTCGTTCGGATCAAAGATACTGATGTTACAAGTTTGCTCCTGTTCAACCCCCTCTTCGCCCGATGTTACCTTTTTGTTCGTTGCTGAATACTCGAGAAGCGCGGTATACAGAGAGGCGCACAATACTTGAAGCAACACGTGATCACCGATAGGGTGACAGTGGGCTGGAATACTACTGTTTAATGCAAACGTTGTTCGCAAAATTGGAATCGGCATAGTAGAGAATAATTCAGTGAAACAACCGATTACCAGTGACATGGCTTGATAAATGCTAGCTCCTGTCTAATGAAACAATAGATTAAATAATATTACTCTTAACGATCAGCTAATTAATCGAATATAGAATGTAGTAATTTTGGAAAAATTTTTAAATTTGTGATTATTACTTTTACAGCTTCCACTAGTGTCTCGACAACTGGAAGCATTATATTCTTTATGGAATCGACAATTGCGTTTAACCATGGTGGCCTCGATTGATTCCAGACCTGAGAATGTAAATGTAACTTGATTGTAAGAACTTGGTACTAATTATGAGAATTTTTGAAAGACGTTTCAACTGACTTGCTGCCGATCAAGGTAACCGAACCAGTTGGGATCTAGCTTCAGAGCTGGAACAATTACTTGTTCTGGTATATTAACCGTGATGGCTATGATGAAAAATAAGCTATATAGTTCCAAGGCTGAAGTAATTTCTAATGAACTGTCACAAGCGCTCGAACTGCACAAAAATCCTCCACAAGTCTTTTTCGCCGAATTTGATCTCCCAATACTTTCGAAACTGCTCGAGGTCGTGAAACCGATACAATTGTACACCAGAGTCTTCAATAATATTTTGCCCACTGCAAAATTGCTCATGGAGATCACCTGAAACGTTATGAGAAAAAACTGCTTCTTTAAATATTTCATATACAATTTTCAGTTGAGCTACCTTCATTAACTGTGGCCAACTTGGCTGCGGTTGGTTCCGCAATACATTCAATTCGAGAATAACTATTTTATCTTCTCGTAAATTAGCAAAATTCGCATCGGTGTTTTTTATTCCTAATAAGTTAGGTGAAGATGCGAGTAACCAGGGTGCTGGACCACGACGTGGCTGTAGTATACTTAAATTTTCAAATCCTTTGCGAAATGCCTGTGAAAAAACGATCGATCGAAGACTTCATAATTTTATAATAATCAGTGATTATTAATCGCATATGATAATTGTGACCGATTTTAGTATCATTTCCAATATCGTCGAAAGATATAATTTTTTCAAGTTTTGGTCAAAATTTTGACAGTTTCATATGAAACAAGCTTATAAATTATAAGATACCTGATACAAATCCTTGAGAGGTGTACCTCTAAGAATCAAGCAAATTAATAATTCATTACACTTCGCGTGTATATCTCTAACAGAAGTAGATAATTTATTTAATCGCATTCCAATCATCTCATTGCTGTTTACACAAGCGCCCAGAGCGAGGTAACTCGTGCAACATAAAACGTTAAACGCATCCGTCCAAAATTGTTGCGAGCGCGCCAATGTAGGTCGACCCTATATCGGATGGCATTACAGAATATTATCCAATTACTCAAAGTAAGTGTGAAAAGTAATGATTGTGAAATAAAATATTTCTAAAGAAATTAAATTCTAAGTATCTTGTTATTAGAAAAACTTTAGTAACGGAAACTGATTATTATTAAAAGCTTACATAAATGAATCTAGTAGTAATAATGGATAAAGATTCATTGAGCATCCCAGAAAAAACTCGCTGAGCCATTTTCGGTGGCACCGTTCCCCATAAATCCTTTTTTGTGCCTAGAAGTAATATGGTCATGCACAAATGTACAATATATTCTATTATTCTTAGTCAAAATATTATATTTTGCACTTGATAATGTTCACCTTGCATGTACAGCCACCACATTTGTATCACAAAAGAGCAACGCTCACACTCGAAAAATGGTCTATCGTTTTGCCAGCTAAGGGAATCCGCCTCATTAAGAATGTAAAGTGAAATTAAACGACAATGCAAATCAAGTAATCTCTCGGCTACAGCTTCAGCCATTTCGAAGTATGATTTGTGTGTTTTGTTGATTTTCTCACTGATAAAAGAAATTGCAAATTTTATTGCTAATTAGAAATTAAAGGGGATCGAAATAATATTTTTAAGATGCATTTCATTTTATCCTGTTTTCCAACAAGTAGAAGATTTCTGGAAAGAACTATTGAAAAAAATACAGCGAAAATAAAATCCGTGATTTTATTGCGATACCTTGTTTGCGGTGAAACCGCACTTTTCGCATGCTGACTGTAACACCACAAGCAATTTCTTATTAGTGCTGCGGCTCCTAACGTAGCAGTCAATACAGTTAAATCGGCGTGATCTAAACACTCTTGAATTAGCAAATGCAAGTGCTCTGGAAAACAATTGCTTCGTTTAAAGATACATTAAAGAACTACTATAAATAGTCTATCAATTAATTATATAAAATAGCTCGAATTTTATATCGTGAGTCTCAACAAATTACGAGTCGTTTCTAAACTCATTGCATGCAATCTTGTACTAATAAAAAAAATTCATATTTGCATAAAGATCCGCAGTAGAATTAGAAAACTTGAATTTTAGTTCATAAAAAGCTACCGAACCTAATAATTGTTCAGCGGTGTCCACGATCGATATTATAAATTCTGACGGTTGGATTTTCTTGATAACTCCGGTTTCAGTTTCGGGAGTTTCATCGGCTTCGGTTTTCGTGGAACCTAAACCTGATTGGCACTTAAAAGCAGCTTCAAATTCGCTTTCCCACCAAGTCACAATTTTAACAGCGGCTAATGACGCGTGTCGAGGAAAATCAAGTTTTCCACCGCTGACGCGAATACATAAGGGCTCTCTTAGAACTGTTTGCTTTTCCTGTATTATTCAATTATATCACTGGGAATGTTTTCGATTTATTTTTAATTCGGTGCAAAAAATTGTAATACAAAATTGCAAAGATTTTCAACAAATGAAAAAGTTACTATAAATTTTTGCGAATGATAAGTAAAAAAAATTTCGAATGTTTATTTGAGGTAGAAGGAAAAAAACAGTGACGATAATAATGTCATAATTCATCTTACCTGATAATATTCCATATCGCGTTGTAATAAAATCCTTACTCTATCTACTAAATTCCCATCTTCCATAATCTCCATTTTTAAGTCTAGTAAATATACAATTTGTCTTATATTAAAGAACACAGTTCGCTGAACATGAAAGTATAGAAGAAGAATCAAGCATTATTTTTAATGTTTATAAGATATTAACAAATCAAGTGCCTTATATTTCATTCTTCGTGAACATCTTAAAAACATATTTCTCTCAGGTTTCAAACAATATGTACATTTAAATCATTATTTTCAACATGCTAGTTTATAGAAGCTTTGCACAAAGCAGGTTTAATAAGTGATAGTAATCTACCATATAAACATACTTAAACTTAGATCTTAAATAATTAAAACGGTGCTGCTGATAAGTATGGCTGCTAATTTAAAACCAAAATTATTACCCAATTATCGTTATTAGGAGAATAGTACAGTCTCTTCGTTATATTCAGTGCAATATCATACAAGCTTGTGATACAAAAAACTCGGCTACTTTTTTCCCTGCGACAGGGAGTACTTACATTAATAGATTTATTATAGCAATATATTTACACAGATCCAATTTACTTTTGTCAACTATCCAAAATGATGTAAAATTATGTATTATTCGCAATGGCGAACTATTCCTTTCCACTATAACTGCACCTATCGAAGCACACTTGACTTTTAGCTATCGCTGGTATTTCGCTATTCAAGAGCTGATGCAACGTCATTCCATCGTGTTTGTAAATCCATTTGCCATTTATAAAGTCGTAGCGTTTAGGTCCAGACTTTGGTGACGAAAGCCAAATTTGCTTATTGGGAGTTTGTCTGTTTATGACGTAAGTACCGTACGGATTTCCAAATTTCACCGTTAACACGCCGTCCTAAAATATGGTAAAAATGATAATTGTTACAACGTAAAGGTTCGAAATACAAAATATATAATATACGTACTCCATACGATACGTCCGCATCTTTCAAGTGTACAGCGTCTTCGATTAATTCATCAAAGTATTCGGTTAGGGAATCCAGAGTCTCGTCAGAAATTTTCTCAAACTGGACAGGACTTAATTCTCTTGATAAATAAATGGCAAGAAATTTAGTATCAAAATAGAAGCTGGAAATTGCATTAAGAAATTTCTACTGTATTGAAAAACGTTGGATTAAGATGCTTACTGTTCATTGACTGTGGTATTGTTAGGAACTGAACTATACGGCGAGATTAATCGGTGGCATGTTAAACAGTTACTATTTAAACGTTTTCTTAAGAAACCTTCACTATAACCTGTAATTAACCGCGTAGAACGTGTACCAATTTGGCGCATTGAACATTTACAATAACTATTGATTACTAATTCTTGAAGAAGTTTTGTGTAAGAGGTGGACTTTGTTACTCTTAGTAACATGATAGACTATTTATTATTTATTCTATTGATCAAACAAATCAGCAAAACCAGTGTGAACGTGATAGGGTCGCCAGCTGAGATCAGCTGATTGCACCATGTGAGCATATGCACGTTGCACGATGTCCTCGATCGAAATGTACATAAAACGTTGAACAAATAAGGATAAATTAAAAACTTTATATTTACGTTAATAATCGTTTAATAATAATAATAATAGGAACTTTAAGTCATAGATAAGATGATAATGGAATTATTCTGTTTCCACTAATGATTCAAATATAGTAATATGTTTTTATGAATTCTATAAGTATAAATCTGCTAATTATTTTTTATCTATTTTTAGTGAGAATCAATTTAATGAATTGCGATACGTTGAATAAATATACAACTATACTAAACATGAATGAACACATAAGTATTTCTAAAAATGGTATTTGGATGAATCTCGATTTGCATTCGATCGACATCATATTTATATTATTTTTTTCTTAAGCAAGCATGGCGTAATTATATCCTATTCAATGCGACCACACGCGAACATAATCAATTTCAAGGGCAGTCTTTTTCCTATCGTTATCTGCCCAACTGGGTAGCCACTGATTTTTAGCGTGCCAGAATTTCAGCATTGCCTGAAAAACAAGAATTCAATTTAATGTAAACATAATTCCAAAATATACAGATCAATCCAAAAATAATATATAGTATAATCATACTTTAGCGTCAATATTTCTCCATGGTTTGGAATATCCCGAACTGGTAATTCCATCGGGAAATACGCGAACGCCGCCAACACCAATGCCAATCGTGATATAAAACTGCAAATTGATATAACTGCTAAAAAAATCTTAATAATTATAGTACTTCGTTAATTAAGTATTACATACCTCTTGATCAAACGGCGCATTTTTTCTTGTACCAGTATACTCATTGTTTTGTAACCAACTGTTATACCTGGCCGTTAAGCGACCAATCTGTTCACCATCTACTAGAAATTCAAATCCATTGGCGCTCCAAATCGTTGTGTAAGTGTGAAAATCTTGCGCCCAGTTTGGTCCGCTTTCCCGAATTTTGGTAACAAAGTGCTCATTAATATCATTGGACATTTCAATTCTCAATCCAAAGTCTAATCTTCTTGAGTCATAGATATTCCTGGTGTCTGTATTCATGAGATTCTCATTTCCGCGTGCTAAACCGAGAAGTATACGGCCACTTTTGTATCCGGGGCCGTAATATTGATATCTTGGTTCGAGCCACAATTCTAATAAAACATTATATCGTAAATAAAATGCGAGAATAATTATTATAGACTCCAAACTATTATTAGAATTTTAACTATCCTTTTTTTTCATTCGAAATTTTGTTACACACTGAATATATTACCTGGATAAATCCAATCTCCTTGAGGGAATTTTGCGCGAATCTCTATTTTTCCATATCGAAAGGAGAAGCTGTGTTTAGTGTTCAGTCTACCGGATATAATCGGTGGTAAGATACTGTAGGATAATCCATGACGTTGACATTCCGCGGATACAGTGCTTGTACACCTTAAGACAACAGGATACTTTAATCTCTTTGGATACTGTAATTACATACGCATGTATACATAAACCGACCAACTCACCCATTAAGTTGAAGGTGACCATAAGTAGTCGCATTCTCGCCATAATAGTCTTCTAATATGAGTGGTCGAATGTGAAGTTTTCCTTCTTTGATTTGAATCAGGTGCTGATGATTTTCATTGTGGTAGACACAAAACTCGTAATCCTAGGTAATTAAATTAATGTAAGGTAAAAAATTCGTTGGAATATTTTGTAATAATAATTTATAAGATGGAATAAGAAATTACTGGTGCTAAAGGCATTTTTATTTCGCGAGTCCATAGTGATGTATTTAAAGAGTCAAAATTTTCGTCTAATATTAGGCGACTTTCTGGTTGACTAGTAGTAGAAGTTTTAGGATCGTCTGGGATCCCAACTTCGCCTGATCCACCTATGAATTATATTCAATTTTACAATCGTTTTAAAATATTTCGAAATTTATACAGTAAAAGAATTACTGGATGAAACAGTCCATCTTTGGTCCATCTTCGTGTAACGCAAACCATCAGCCTGTACGTAGAACCAGTAATTGATCAGATCACCATCACGCAAATTCTTTTTTTTATCTTCTATAATCCATCTTCCGTTTGTAGCGCGAAATGCCTGGCCTGATATTTCTCCCTCTTGATTTTCAGCTATACGTTTATTCACATTTCCGTGGAATGCAAAAAACTGTAATCCAGACTCGTCTAATAAAATGAAGAAACAAATTATTTCATTTCAGTTTCCACAATTTAGAACTTTTTAGATCTACTGGATAATAAATTCGATTTGGAATATTTCTTGAACCGAGTATAAGAATATTCATAACACAAATTATTTTGCGATTAATATTAATTCAAAAATTTATTAAAGAGATGAGACACTCGCGGGCAATTTGTATGCATCATCCATGAAGCTTGGTTCAGACGAAAAGTATGACAAATCATAACATCTGGGGGATCCTTGGAAATTCCAAACCATCGACAAGTCATTTGCATCACACACCTGTTTATTCTGTGACCAATCGATTTAATCGTATGTTTCAATGAAAATTCAAATACATAATGGCAGATAAGATTTAATCGTCGAATGAAAAAAGAACAGAAAATTAATAGCTGCGTAGGAAGTTTCGAAATAGCCAGATAAAACCAGTTGTTCTAACGATTTATTACTTAAGAATTGTGATCTATGGTGATCTAACGGCTCAGACCATGAACATAATAATTATCTAATTCTTCGATCTTTAATAAATCGATATGCTTATCTTACCTGGTACGTATATACGAACGCCTTGGGGTTTCAACAATTCAAATGTTGGTTCACGCAAAACGAATGATTCTGTCGTTCGTGAAATACATTGTAATGTTATAAAAAATATAGCACATGTCACTGTAAAATTGATTTTACGATTATAGTTTGTCATGTTTTTGGAGCGTTTTACTTTGCGTAATAGACAGAACTTATCTTCTCTGGCACTAAGAATAAGATCACTCAATAAAACGAGAAGAAGGATTAAGATCGATGAACTGAAGCACGCGGGATCTCTAAAGCAGATGCATCAGACTGCTGCTTTTGTATCTCCACACTTTCCTCTATCCCTATTCTCCCTTCTCCTGCTCATTCACAGAGTTTTTTCTAAATTTTGTAGATCCCCGCGTTACTTGTACGTAGAAACTGCTTTTCTATCACAACGTGATTGAGCAAAGTACGCATTACGTAACTCCAAAAACAAAATAATCAGACTTGGTGTAAACTGTCTGACAAATCAATACTTGTAACACTTCTAAGTCACTTGTATCACTTTTAAGTAACAATTTAACCAGTTAGAAGTAAACAAAAAGTTTTAGTCTATTTATAAACACAGCAAGAATATTATTTATTTGTATAGCATTGTATAGATGCAGGTTTTGACAAAGAAAAATATAGTTAAAAAGAACAAAAGCCAACTTTCCGGCCGATCTTTCAAACCGGTTTATCTCCTGTAACATTGAACGGAACAAAAAAGGGTTGCCTGAGTATCTTGTGTCTGAATTTGGTCAGCGCTTGCATTCGAGTCTGCAAATGTCAATTAATTTGTCATTGCACTTATGCACATACACACATATGTACCCTTCCAGAGTCACGGTCTTAACATAAAATCCGCGAGTAACGCGTGTTCTTAGTTTGCCTTTCTCTTTCGTTCTTGTACAAGCGGATCCCTAGCTCGTGGATCTTCATACAGTTAATTGAACGTATAAACACGTACCAAGAGTCACAAAGTGCTTCTTATTTTTCTACGTTAACAAACTTTTTCCTAAATTCAGTTTTATGCATTTTCGTGAAACAGACACATTATTGTCTTAATAATATGTTAAGAAAAACGGATGTGTTAGCAATTGTAATCGTTACAATTATCAGTCATGAAGCGGTTGCAAATTCAGCCCATCATTTAAGACATCCCAGTGAGTATATTAATTGAAATTTATAACTATTGATTATACTTAAATTGTATTTAAACTCGATGAACAATGTTGCCGTTATCATTTTTAGGGAATCAATTTATTTTGCGAAAATGCATGGCTACCGCTGAATTGAACAGGCGGAACATAGGTGACCGGGTTCAAAATTCGACCTTGAAGAAAATTGGTACTAATCACAATGTGTCACCTGGAGTAGACAAAAGAGCAACAATGATTTCTACCCAGCAACAGACGCCGTCTATATTAAAGAGTCAGAATTTATACGAAGTGCCTATGGATCGAGGATTTGTATCTGATGCAGTGAAAATTCAACCTAATATAGAAAAGCTACCGAGCGATCATGCAAAAAATACTCCGCTTACGACAGTGAATATTAAAGCAGTACGAAATATGTCACCAGCGTTTAGAAGGAAAAGTTTGTTACCGGAGCTCATAGATTCTCCGTTCGCTTCACCGACCAGCGGATCTCAAAATATTATACGTATTAAACCGGCTGCCTAAACGAGCGAACTCGATGGAGCTGTATCATAGTAAAAACAAGAATGCAATATAGAATAATTGGCAACAAAAAAATTCGCTGTACTTTACAAGTTTTTATTTTTATAAATACTACAACAATAATATGACAATAGCGTGTATATACAAAAATTGCGATGTTTAATTCCTTTCCTTCAATTTGCTTTTAAGAAATCTCTATTGGTAGCGGCTGTATTTCAGTCTGAAATGGTAAAAATAATGATACGTCAGAACGAAATACATAATTGCGTATTACAAAATGTTCAAAAACATGGAAAATAATTAACAAAGCTGTACTTTTGTTACTGTCAACGCGACTCCCTCTGGAAGGTTCCGTTGTATGTATTCTAGAAACGTATCTGCGGTTGAACCCGTTAGATGCATAAATGTCATGAATCTAAAATATGTTCTTATTTCGTAGTGCACCTGATGCTTCTTGTAGATATGCACAGATTTTAATAGATTCCAACGTTGAAAATGCGGCTTGGGTGGAGCATAACTGAAAACAAAATTTACGTATACATATAGTGACTTCATGCATATAATTCATCTTTCAAATAGGTAAATTTCACTGCTATAATAAAATATTACTTCCGGCTCATTTTAATCTCTAATTCTTTCGCTGCCATAGCCGTGAACGTTCCATAACTCCTTAGAATAGCAGGATCATTTGCTTTCATTTCAAGTTCTAGGAGCCTATATAATTTATCCGGTAATTCCTGAAATTAAAACACGTACAATTTCTATTAAATAATTCTGTAAATTACAGTTTATCACTTCTTTTAGGTAAGACGATTGAACAATTCTATTGAGTCTCATTTAAATATCCCATATACAACGTACCTGCGTTTTTAAACTTGTAGTATTATCGGAATCAATAGTTGCTAAAGAACTCTCCGTCGTAACCAATGCTGTCGTGTTCAGTTTTCTGGAAACTGAGGTCACATACAACGGATTGTATTGTGTTTTCGTCAAAATGTTTCCCAAGAGAGAAGGTATCTAACATAAACAAAATCCAGATAATTCCTAACCTAATTCCAATGCATCATGTCTTTAATCACATACTTACTTTTGAGAGAAACATTTTCCGTTTTCTTGGAATACTAAAACAAAGAACCAGACACTTCTCTAATGCCCCTCAATTTAATATTTGTCAATGTAAACAGACTTGCATGAAAACAAATCGAGTTTAGGAAAAATCTAACCTCACAAATTTAACAGGTCACCTGTAGTGTCACATATAACAAGGTAACATTGTCATGATTTTGAAAATATGTTTTCGTATATATAAATAGAATATGAATTACATACAATATAATCGCAATGTTTATTTATAATGTAAAATGCAGTAAAATGTAATGTTAGTTTTACCACAAACAAGTAGAGTATAGATTTGCCACGCTCGACGATTTGACCTAAGCGCACTCTGCTGGGCCACTTTGCAACTATCGCTGCATCTATACCGAGCTTTTCATTGGCCCTACGTCGACCAATCAGAGGACCGAATTTCGAACTAGAAGAAACAGCCCCGCCGATCGCCATATTGTGTGCCGCCAAGTTTCGTGCAGTAACAGCTCTGCGTCAGTGCTTCATAAAATTCGGTATAAAAATGTCAAAAAGTAGTGTTTCGAGTCGCGAGTGGTGTTAAAAGTGTTTCCAAGACTCAGTGCATCCGGAATATATGGAGTTGAGGCTGGAAAATACCGAGAGAGATAATTATCCATCCAGTAACGTTCCACTGATTGCAAAACCGGCTTGTAACACGGAGTGACGTCATCGATCATACATTCCAGTGAGAGTTACGAAATTTCCAGCTACAATTCTGTTCCTGCATCTTCGGTAAGTCTGAATTAGTACTAAACTTCTAAATTATTATGAGATTTTGGGTATATCTAATGATTGATTGAGTCTATACGACTCGCAGCGGCAAACATTTTATGAGGTTACACTTATTAACCTGAACTGGCATTATAACTAGTATAATTCTCGTTCCACATGAAAACGTGTCACTTTTTGTATTTTTCATCGTCTGTTCGCTAATTTTGCACTAGTACTAAAATATATGAAAGATAGTCCAGTCACTGCTCTCGCGCTGTATCTATTGTTGTCACGAGTCTTTTCTTCTTGTCGCTTCCGGAAGCTGCTATTGTTCTAAATCTCTCGCGACTCGCGAATATCTGAAAAAGCCTATTCTTTGGTTCTTGCTCCGAAGAAAAGTAGTTTGTTCTGCAAGTTAATGCGTGTTCAACAGACTGTAAAAATACAGCAAATTATTAATAGGCTTTAAAATAGTAGTTCCTTACTATTTCCATTATTTTTTATAGTTTTGAATATGTGTAATTCAAGCAATAATGTTTGTCATTACTTGATATTAAAGCGCACGAAACAATGACTACACGAAATTTAATTAGAATTCGTATAATCTATTTGACGACAAGTGTAACGTTGATTTAAATGCGCGCGTCTATCGCTAGTGGCGTTGGTAGCGCATTGCGAGGCCGGTAGAGCCACCCAGTATCCAGTTGTCGGCGGTTCGTCACCAGTACTAGTACTAGCAGTAGCCATATTCCATTCCAGTCTTCTCAACAATCCACAAATACCCAATGCCCCGACGAATTTCTCGTGTGTGATGACAGTTTCGAGTGGTGACAGCCACCGCGTTTCCGACTGCTGAGCCTCGAAATCGGTATTTTTCGTCGGATCGCGTTCGCATTGAGCTTATTTATCCAGTGAATTAAGTGAATTTTGACCCTGGCAGTGTACAACAGCGAATACCGCACGCCTACGATCCACGGTGAGTCTTACCTCAATGCTATTCACCTCCTTTCTCCTGAAACAGATGGCCATCGGTTACTCAGCCTGACAAACTCTCTTTGTATTAATATGGACAAGCAGTGTTTCCATACTGTTTTTCCATATTCGGCGCGGCATTCTTTTACTACCTGTTATCGGACTTGCTCTCCCTCGTATCCTCGTTTTCGGCTTGGCCGCGATCGCGTGCTGCCACTTGGCAGCGGCACGTGAAACCTGCTCTCATCTTAATCCGTCAAGAATCCAAAATAAGATACTTCGAACTATAGGTTCAAAGTCATCGCCCTTTTAAATACGCCTTTTGGAGATACGGTCAAATCGTTAGGGACCATCAGCTTATATACAATTTCTTTTGGAGTAAACAGTTACTCGCTTTCTACTTTCTATCAGAGTGCATATGTGTGAAACTCTGCTGTATTCTTGATCTCTCTGCTTCATTCTAATGATTTTATTGTTATTAAACATTGGCGTGGCCCTGAGATAATCTACGATTTTTTATTCTACGATGAGATAATCTACGATTTTATCAGAGAACTTTGAAAGAGAAGTGTTGTGCATTATACGGATTGATTCTGTGATTCTCAGTTTATTCATTGGATCGCGTACTGGTGTTAGAAACAAAAGGGTTTAAGATTAAAATACTTCGGAAAGTACATGTGAATTGCTAGTACATATAGCGAAGTCGATTTTCGTTGGTAGATTATGGATTATGGAAAATATACGCGAAGCACGGTTGAAGGACGTGTGTTGGCGTAGCGCTTTAAAAAATGAATACCGTTGCTGATAGGAAGAAAGCGGTAAATCGGATTCGATTACGGCGCGTCATCAGAAATGCCGAGTACGAAAGTGGCCGCAATGAAATCATCTCTATGCAATGCTGAACTACTCTATTATCTTGTTGCATTCATAAAATTAATTTTGATTGTTAGATTCATGAGTTAGTGAACTGTAGACAGTTAGTAATGAAACGTGTCGACACGAGTCATCAGGCATTTTCAGTGTACAATCATTCAGTATGCGGATGGATCTGTTATTCTATGAATTTGCACTCAACGATGCGTATTCGTCAGCAGTGCTTCACGAGAAAGACTAATGCACGTTCATCTCATAAAACGATAATTTATTTCAATCTACAGTTGTTTTACATTTTTCGACTGTTAATCAAAATTTTGACTTTTTAACTGTTTAAAAATCACATAATCTCATTTTCTAAAAATACGTAAATAATACGTAGAGTTTGATATTCACAGGTTTTTAAATAATTCTAATAACTTAGATTAGTACAATCTTTGTGTAAGTTAGTTGCTCATTTGAAATCTAAATTACTTTTTTACTTTGAACATCCGTGATGAAAAGAAGCGTTGAAAACAGTGCATTTAACCGGCGTAGCATAATGAGAACAGATACATATCAGTGACAGACCAAACCGTCGCGCTTGGAATATAAACAGTTTGGCGTTTGACGCTCTGGCCAAGCTTGATTTGGGATAAACTGTCGAGGGGTTCATTGAATACGTATACATATGCAAGCGAAATCTCTATCTGTCCCTCTGTCCTTTTCTGTTCCCCGCGATGGCGATGGTATGGCCAGTGCATACAGCAGTTTGCACAGTAACAGATTCTGGCAGATTATATTTCATGCCGTTGGAGATCGTTTTTTTTCTGTCGTGAGCATTTCCAAGGTGAAAATAAAGAATTATGGCGCACTGCCGCCAGAAGATAAATTTTGCTGCGAAACAATTCCCATTCTACCAGGAGAATATACTGTACAAGTATACATGTACCACTGTACTACTTATTCCAATCCCCAAGTTTGGTTGTGTTTAGATTATGAATTTCTTCGCGCTCTGTATTTTTAGTATTCTGAAATATTCATAAGCTCTAACTGTAGTCTGACTATCCCTTTACCAGAGAATCTTATGAATTAAACATCTTGAATCGTCGCGGTTGCGATGTCTCTATGCTGATTATGGTTCCACGGAGAAATGTCTTGCATCTGTGTTTTGCTTCGTGTGATTACTAGTGCACGCGTGTAGAGCAGATAGTGGGAAGAGAGAATTCATTAACTTGTGCAAACCGCAGACTAGCAAAAAGTAAATTACGCGAAACTCAAAGTTTCCTATCGTCAAGGCTTTGTTATGTTTAGTTACTATTTTTGTGTTGACTTTTATTGCTTTGAGACGATAAGGTAGGAAACTAACAGTTTTGAAATTATAGTAAGAAAACTAAGCGCAGCACGTCATAGTTTTAAACAAGGTGATGATCGCTTGTGGTCATGCGTTATTCTTTGCTCAATGAACAAGTCAAATACTTATAATATACGTATAGTACTATTGTATTAGTGGAAACGTAATAATTAAAAGTGGAGAGTAGTATAATATTTTCTACAATTTTCTACGGAAATTATATTACTAGAAACATTTTAATTGATATAATCCACTCAACAACACGTGTAAATTGATCAAAATTAATTCTTTATTATAACAGAGTAGAAGATCGCGATTTCTCCAAGGCCATTTAAACTCGCTAAGGTCAATGAACTCAGTTTCCAGTCAACTCAGCTTCGTAGAGTATTATGCTTTATGCATATAAACCAAACGTGACGTTAGCTATCTTAACGAATACGATACTCCCAAAGAACTTAATTACTGTATTTGTCACAATTGTTTGAACTTTATGCACTTTTCCTTTAGAAGCCTAGCATTACATTAAAGTTAAGGAAAATGAGGTGCCACGATGCAACTGACTGTTGCAATTCCCATTTGATCGTGATCCTGAAAAGGAGAGAAAGGAAGGATTCTAGCATCAAAATGAGTCTACTGTATCTCTCGGTCTAACGTAAGATTCATTTTGCTACCGTTAAAATAATTAGATTGCAAAATGAATCTCTTGAACCTTGTTTCAACTTAACGAGTCATGCCCGAACGGAATCCCTACGTTCATTATGCTTCACTGCGGAATAAATTTTCAACTGGTTCGAATTGCATTTTTAAATTCACAGCGATGATCAGTAGTATTATCATCGGCAAGACATCAGAAACCCTGAGTAGTAACAGCTGATATTTAATTAAATGGCAACGCATCTGGCACCGAGAGGATGCTTTATGTCACGTTATAATGCTCGAGTGTTCCGTTATGTGTGGCGAGCTCGTACTCTCGCGTAATTGCTTGATATTATCCGCCACTCCCGAGTAGGAATCGTTGTTCTGGCACTAATAACGTTCCGATAAGAATATCTCTATCATACGATTTCCTATATTTTATGTTATATTATATTATGCTTATGCTCAGGGCAATTATTCCTATTAATATGTTAAATATATATTCATTATTAGTTTCTAGTTTTTTTATTCTTTTACTTTAAAAGCTAGAAAAACACAATAAATACAATATCTGTCGATGTTTTAACGTTTAATAAATGTATGATTTTTTCTGTGATTTGGAAAGAAGCAGAGTAAAGTAATTACCGCGATAACGAGTTAATAAAGGTCGAACGTAAAAACACATTAGTAAATTGGGGATGAAAAGGGCTTGTTCGGCACGCGCTCCAGAATTGAGAAAATGCGAATCAAATGACACGCAACGCGAGGCGACAGTATGCGGGACCATGCGAACACATCGAGTTAAACGAGGTCAGAATCATTCTCCATTCTTCCCTGGCATCCTGGAAGCGAATTCTTCCATGTTCGCTGATGTATAACCGAGAATAATAGACCATTTCGATCGGCTTTTTTCGAGGTGGATAATGAATGTCCTATGCCGTGAAAACCGAATTGGCTCGATCAATGAACGAAAACCGATTAATTACGAAACCGAATCATTTTCCATCGTGTTTCCCTTGAATTTTCTCGTTTCGTTTCATTGATGATCACTGAGTTGAAATTTCCACCGAACGTTGCCATAACAATTACTAATTTTAAATGTAATACTAATTGTTACAATAAATGTTGATTGGGAAATTTTTCATTTATTTACCTGTTTTTTTCCAATTTCATTAATTCCCTCCGCGAACTCCATTAACATCTTTCTCCAGTAATTGAAATTTTAAAGAAAAACCATTTCTTTCCTTCGTTAAGTAGTTTAATTATTTCGAAAGAGGAAATCTTGAATTCGTAAATCAGAAAAGCACTGTTAAAAGAAAATCTTAGCATTCGAAGAAAGGAAGTTGAAGCAGTCTGGCGCGACTTTTAGAAATTACTCGTCCGCTGCATTGTTCATTCTTTTACTCTTTTTTTCACGGGGATGGAAACCCGCCAGTACGCCGCGCTGCTTGCGAAGTAAAACGCTTTTAGAACGTCGTTAGCATAACCAAAGATAAGAACGATAAACAACAGGAAAATGGAACGTAGTAAAGGTAAAAGTATTCGGAATGATGCAAAAATTTTGCTGTTTCTACGTATTAGGATTTACAAAAACTTACGATATGTATTATAATAAAATGATTTATTGCAATGGATGCATGCTACGCATCGGAAACATATATCTTTGAATAAAAATAAAAAAGATTTATTATGCGAGAAAACTTATCTAGTTGCTTGCCAACAATTTCGTAGATCGGAATTAAACGAGCTTTTTGCAGAAGACAAAGTCTAGTTTCCAGTTGTACTACATACTGCTTTAACGAACCAACCAGACGAAGAGCAAGCGTTCCTAATTAGAAAAGCAACCGCGTACGTGAGGCCCAGATTCGTTTCGTTTCGTTGGTCCATTCACGACCCGGGGAATGCGCCAATTGGTCAGCAGAATTTTTTTACTCCTTCCGTGAGCAAGAAAAATTATCCTTCGCTCGACAGAACAAGAGCTTGATTTGCAATTTCTTCAACTAAATGGCGGAAAAAACGTAACGGGTCATGGGTCTTTTAAAAAAAACGAGGACAATGGTTTGAACATTAACTTTATTCTTTCGTCGTTTGAAGATGAAATAAGGGTTCAAAATTAATTATAGGTCGAATAGTTTTCTATGCTCATTCCAAAAAACGAATTAATTAACAAAGTTTAAATACACTATCTGTCTGATTACACTTAATTACGTGTTGTCTTTTGTTACAATTTAACTCGATCAGTGCTAAACTCTACCAAAGTACAACACTATACCTTGAGGAGTTCAAGTTGCATGATGGCTGCTTTGATTTCGCACAATGCTTACCAACCGAATCATTGAATCAAGCAGTTTGCTCAAAGACCTCAAGTATGCTCTTAGCCGACAGGGTTGTAGAGTTAGCACAGCTATAACACTCTATTTGAATTTTTATTCAAATATCGGACAAATTTGGTTAATAAATAATTTGACGATTCGTTACATAGAGTTAAATAAAGATAGAGTTAAATAAAAAGAAATATCACTGGTAGATATCTATCAAAAGGAATTTTATGTCACTTTCAAGAGAAACACCCGGTAGAAGAAACCGTCATAGGAACATAATATGCTCGCTAGTAATTCGCGTTGCATTGCGCAATGGTCACTCGCCTTCCGGACGCCAGTTACACTGTTCACGGTCAATGTGTGTCGAAGAATTCTCTCGAAGCTTAGCTGGCGAAAAATTCACCACTTTTCCCTGCAGACTTAACCGGTTGGTAGTACGTATATAGTTCGTTCCTATGCGAATTCGTTGGAATTCTGTTTCACTGCAGTTTTGTTGTGCAGTGAAGTGTTTGGGGCTCGGACAATGCCAAGTCCCAAAATTCCACTCTGAAATATTGGTCCGTCGTATTTATTGCTCATGGGATTCGTTCATTTTGGTGCTTATCTCTTTTAAACGTTGGCTCAGGATTTTCGGTTTAACGCCGATAATATTTTAGAGTATAGTGGTGATCAAGTTGAGATTAAAAGGAATAATGGAAGGTTGAAGAGAAGCTAGGAACAGTGGATATTTTTTTTCTCGTATAAGAGATTACACTTTATGAATTTACTAATTTGTACAAAGAGAGAAATAAAAACTTGCTGAACGTGCCAAACCTTTGTTTCGTAACACATGGTATTATTACATTTTTTCCGCCGCAAATAACATTAACTTCTTCCCATTTCAACAATTCAGTATTGTGAACCGGTTTTTATAAAAACTTGAATTGTAAAGATCCAATTTTTGATAATCACTTTTAGCAATGGATTTAGAATATTTATTGCCATTGGAAATCTAAAATTCGATAATACATTTTCATGGCTCGTTTTTTTTGCAAACCATTTCGATGTACATACACAATTATCTTTAGTGGTTCGACTTTATCCCCTTTTACTGTCTCTCTGGATTGTTTTACCTATTGTTCCATTCAATGCCAAACCATTCGTCCTCTACTATACATTTGATTCTTCATTGTTGGAACATATTCAACACATTTGTATCTTTCTGCACTTTTGGTTTCACGTAGCCAAGTATGTATATATCGTTTTTTTTTTTTTTTTAATGCTCCACAATACGAAAGCTTTATATCTGTTTTCCTAAGTCCCTTCAATCGTCTGCCTTTCTATGACTCTTTTCAATAACCTGTCTAAGGTTCGAAGAGCTTTGCAAGTAGATATTATACTCTTTCGTCGTTTCCAATAATAAATCTTCTCCTTTCACCTTTCCGTGTTGTACCGATTCGGTGCAAACTTTCGACTGCCACCTTTTTATCTTTCACTCTTCCATTCTTATCGTCGTGTTTAACAGCTGTCATTCGGCAGAAACGTCGATAAATAATTTTTGTGTGAATGCACCGATAATGTCGACTACAAATATTATCGATGAACATTTGAAAGGTAAAACGTACCTCTATGAATTTAAAAATGTTATTCAATAATTCTTTGTATGAAAAATTTCGAATATTTTTATTTTATTTAGATTCATGGTTGAGTAATAATTCGTTTATAGATAGGCGTGTAACTCTAATTATGGGTTTTATGGTGCAAAGGAAAGGCCTATCTAAATTTGTCTTCGAATAAAATTTCTTAAACCGTATTTGAGACGGAGAATCCAGCGACGTTGTCCGACCCAATTTTCAGTGGTTGCCAAGAAAGCGAAGACACGTACTCCCAATCGACTAGAGTTTGCTTATTTATTGACAAGAAAACCACTCGACTCGTTTCGTGTGGGCTCCCCTAAAACTCTATCTCTGTATTAAAAATTCCCGACGCATTCGTATGCGTCGTTGCTCGCCTCTACGTCCACGTCTGCCTCTCTTGAAACACTATTCCTTACCTGTCTCGCCCTGCTATCTACTGGCGCGAGTAACGTGGCCTAAAGTGCCGTCCTCGTAGTGCCTGCCAACTGTATCAGGCTTCCTTCTCACTGTCTCCTTATCTCTCTAGTCTCTAGTCCTTTGTTAACTGACCCTGGTCGGTTTCGAATGTTCAGGAAAAATACATAACGTTGTAAAGTTGCAATTTTTGTTCGTTTGTTAAAAATACGACCTAATTACCTTACTTCGTCTTTCCAATGCAAAAAGCCGTTAGCAACTAAGAATTGCATTAAGATAACATTCATTTCGAACTACAACTCCAATAAATCTTCATCGTGGAAGAAAATTACCATAAAGAAAAACTTCCTTAAACAAAACGTATTAACGCTGTATAATATTTTACACTATAACTCTAAGTGGATTAAAGTCACACTTTCTAAACTTTTCGATTACGCAATCTCTTATTTAAGGATTCTTAATATTCATTCTAAAGTCAGAGTGAATAAAGGAGGAATGTTTTCGTTCGTCTTCTATCTTTTTTGATAAAGATTAATTTTAATAACTAATACAAACTAAATTGCACCGATGCATTGGGAATTCTATTATTTACTATATTCAATTGTAAGCAAATGCTGACAAGCGAGCCATTATCGAGGTCGATGCAACATCCGCCGATAACTCGCTTCGCTCATGAATTCTCGCGTCCCTTGAGAGAGCCAGTCCAGCGTCACATTGAAATTCCAAGCTCGTAGGTATATGCGTTTTACGCCATCCTCCATCCCCCCCCCCCTCCTTTTTTTTTCTTTTTTTCTTTTTTTTCACTCGAAATACCGTGCGGCGCACATTGGCCGCAGTAAAATATAGGCTCAAAGGGCAGCAGCCACCAACGTTTTCCAATATATCGATCTGGCAATTCACGACAGATTTTTTCTGGAGTATCAGTCGCGAGGTACACCAAAGCAAGATCTGGATCGCCAACGGGTAAATTAGCGAATTTCACTCGCCTACCACTGGCCTATGTAACTTCAGTCCAGTGGATATTATTGGAAAATACTCCTACTCATTACCAGTGGAATGAACGAGTGGTTTTCGAGGATTTTTATTCGGTAGAGTTCGACTGTTGGCTCAGGCTATTGTTTCCAGTTGCCTGCACGATCAACTTTTCCAATTAGTGGCAGTTAAAGGCAGCTTAATTGCACCCTGACTTTCTACTTACCAATCTGGTGTAAACAGGCGAAATGACAATACCATTTTTAAGGTGGAATTGGAAGATTCAATTATTTTCTAACTGTTCGATAAAATTATAGTGTTGCAAAGTTAAGCACTTTGAACATTTCGGATAAGCTTATCGATATCTGATAGTTCTAAGATTGACTTTAATTAATTCAATCAACGTTACATGTGACATTTAACGAAATAATCCAATTTGATGCGCCTCGATTAAATTGATCTCCTCTTCAACAGTATTATACGATAGAAAGTAGTTGAAGACTCTTGATTCGTAATTTTTTTTGAACCACTTTATCGTATTGGAAAGTAAGTTTCTGAAGTGGATACTGTTCATTTTTGTGATACGAGAAATCTACTGCAATTAAATTTCCACCTTGAGAGTTTTATTTTCAAAAATAGTTGTCCATAAGTCGGTTTCTCTGCCGCACAGAAACATACATATGTATATGGTTATTATTATTTTTTAACATACAGGAATAAGAATTGACGATAAATTGAGTATTCCCGCGTTATGCAATACATTTTAATGCATAGAATTATAAACAAAATAAATTCAAATAAATAACGAATAACCATTAAAATTATTGTAGCGTATAGTTTATCGCAAGTGAATTGATACAAAGCTTCCCTCGTTTTTCAGATGGACAGCGATAACAATAAATAATCATAGGTATATTTCTGTTCAGAATTTATTTTCCCGGATAACGGCTACCAATTCACGTGTACAGTGTACACAGCTATTTCGTGTTTCATTGCACACTACTAAAATATTTGCTGTTCTTGCAATCGTTCAGCTTTTACAGTATGCATTGCATCGAGCATTTGGTTGGTTTTCACCGCGAGACGAATGCGAACTTCGAAGCAAAATGGATGTTTTGGCTGTGTAATTGTATGCAAATTTAAATAGCTCGACAGAGCCAGAGGCGAAAACTGATGTACAAACTACAAGTGGAGTTTTTAACAAGAATATCAATCAATTTTCAAGGGATTTGCTACCGAATTTATAATTATAGAAATATTGCATTTCTCGATCATTTATGAAAATGTCATTAATTTACTAAATTAAATTTACTAAAATATGTTCAGATTGTTGGAACATCGATAATATAGAGAAATATGAATGGAATACTTTGAGTAGAACTTGAAATTAATAAATTATCCGTTCAATCCTCAAGGAAATATTACAAGGAATGCCTTCATTACGAGACGTGAAAATTGGACCGGTAAAGATCCATCAAATTAACTCAGTTCTTAATTAGCCACTTTACCTATATTCTAGAAAATCTCCGAGCCGACGATAACAGTTCCAACTTTAAAATTAGACTGTTGCGACTGAATGAATTCATCTGCGTAAATGATGAAAACTTGAATATTTTCGAAGAATTACACCATGTTCTTTCTATTTATTTATAATTATTTATACCACGTTTTAATTGCAGTTTATCTCAATTTTTACGATTTTCTCGTTTTTGTTTTTTATACTACAACATTTTATCCAATTTCCTTCCTACATTCCATTTAAATTCTTCCACTAAAAACAAATGGATCCTTTGAACGCAGAATCCATCCCGAGCACACAAAAACTACATTCCCCCACGAACGTTATTTACCCTATTTCCCCTGGCAACATTGAGTATGAATTTCACGAATGAAAAAAAATCTCTAGATTTAATCTAAAAAAGGGTCGGTAGAGGTAAAGAAATTTGGGAACCTCTGGTTCTACATGGAGATACGTCGCGCCATTCCCCTCGACCTAATTTTCGCAAAGAAGCCGGTGCGCAGGAAAGCAAGGAAGCAGGAGATACCAGCAGCCCAGGAGAGGAAAAGAGCAGGTTTCTCTACGTTGCAAGAGTTCCTCTCCTCTCATTTATTCTCCAGGAGACGCGAGCACGGTTGCTCGTGCGCATGTGGAGTATCCTAGCCTGCGCGGACTCCATCGACCCTCAAATCATTCCGTGTACCCTCCAGTACGTACTCGGCGGCGATTCCATCGCGCCGGTTCTCGAATTTGTGTAAAATCATCCAAAAATCAGCGTCAATTAGCCAAAATCACTAATCTTCATGCTTGTGTCGTGAGTTTCTTTGTCAGTGACTCGACGGAAGATCATCGACCATTAGAACCGAATAACGTACTAATCGGAACGTCATTTGATCCGTAAGATCGTCTTTCCCGGGTCACTGATCCTTATCCTTATCCGGTGAAATATCTGCGTCTTCATCTCTGCGTTCTATTTTGCCGATCTTTTACTTTCAGAGACAGTGACTTTGGTTCTTTGAGCTGACGCTTTGTTGTTTTTTTCCCCCCGTCTTGACGGAGTAGGGATGTTGGGTGGAGACTTCTCAGAGATGTCTTGTGAATCTAAGAAATCGGGTTGAGAGGAGGATCTAATGGATCGTAACTGGGGGCGTCTGGAAATCTTTGATAAATATTGAGACATTAGTGGTATCTTAAACGCGGGTGAGAGCCTCTTGAAAGCGGGATTCGGTGTCTGTTTACGCGAGTATCGGGTGGAGAGGATGAAGAGTGGATGATCGTCTCTACATCTTCCAAGGATGAAACCAGAGAGAAATGGAGAAATTGAAGAAACTCAGTATAGAAACATGACGCGTTTATCTAATGGAGAGATTGGCAAAAAGTGTAATAATTATTGTTAGCGAAATAGATTTATAAGAATTGGTCTTAAAAACTCACGAAGGAATATTAAGTTTATTAAGCAAAACTTCTATCTGTTTCATTTCGAATTTAAGTTTGATTTTTTTTTCTTACTTTCAAAAGTATTCATACCTTATTTCTTTAGTAGCCGTTTCGCGCGAATTTCCAGGAAAATCGTCGAATCGTCAGAATTACGTATTTCACTACGTTCAGAGGTTTGATCACTGTATTAGGATAACAGCAACGTACGTGGTGTGGGAGACGACCGTGGAATCGTAATTCATTTTTTGCCGTGCCATTGGATGAACCACAGGAAACGGTGCAATTCGGAGTTTCCCTCGCGCAGAAATAGAAGTTGTATGACATAATAACAGCCGCGAATGCTGCAGCAAACAGTTTGAGCAAGCGGGTTCACTCGACAATAGACCGCGGAAAAATGAGGGGAAAAAACTACTTTTGTGTTAGGTAAAAAAAATTTAATAAGGTCTAGATATCGGTACAACATAGCTTTCGAGTAATTCACTAAAAAAACTCAGGTTCCAAAAACTATTTTGCATCTCGTGATTATTCGATGAAGAAAAAAGTTTCCATGACAAATTTTTTCAAGTTTTGCATAACTTCTTCCTGAAAACATGATATGGAAATATTCATACAAGAAGAATATGATTTTCCTAAAAATTTTCTGCGAACCTTAATTAGCATGCACTTTCGTAATCGTGTTAAGTAACGCGCGATAAAAAACGGTGTAAAGTAAGTCGCGTTGAAAATTGCTGTGTAAAAATCAGTCCAACCTGTATAACAAGCCTTGTTGGATATATATTATTTCCTGAGTGAGTTCAGATTCTAACAATAAGATCATATACTGGTGTATAGGTCACCAGTGGCAGATTCACGTGTCGGTTGTCGCGTGTCGCGTACATCCTACAGTCCACACTCGCATTGAGCTTCTGAATATTCACTTGGTCTCCCGCTTGCTAATCCGTTCACACGCGCTAATTGCTTCCTACGGACCCTTCTCACTGTCTAACTGATGCGCGAATTGTTCTTAGGATCGTTCAAAATTGAGGACGCTCTTCAGAGGTGCAGTCGCGCGATCGTTAGCAACGTATAATTGTTCGCAACCGATTATTCTTCCTTTGTTTCTATCATCATTCTTTTTTTCTTTTTCTTTCTTTGCCTCTTCTTCAATTTATACGTCGGAGATTGCGCTGGTAATTTTCTGGAACTTTTCCTCTTTGTATCTCTTGAGATTTTTTCTTTTTTCTTTTTTTTTTGACTGGAGCCGTCTCGGTTTTCAATTCTGAGCACGAAGCAGTTTATTTCATAACATTAATTAGTTCGGTTTGCTCAGGTGTAACTCGATCTTGTAATTGTTATCGTAACTTTGTGTATTTCCTTGAATCATTTCTAATACTGTTTCAATATAATAAATCATAAAATGTTTCGATAATAAAAATTGCTTCAATTGTTTTAATCTAGTTTTTAATAAAAAATGCGAAATACAGTAAAAAGCCACTGTGACAAGGTTTTCTGGGACAAAGTGTTGGGATATCGGTATACCTGAACCGGAAGCGCCGATTCGTTCGCGATAAGGAATGAACAAGTTTCCGGAAATCCTCCGGCAAATGCCGCTACGTGAAAAGTGTTTCATGGAAAAATCGAAAGTTGACTGTGCGTGGAGAGTGATCAGAACTTGCAAGGCGACATATTAAACTTTAACACAGGAATAAGAAGATTAACAAAAGAATCCTCATGGTCCTTCGAGGTTTGCTAGCACCAGCGGCGGCGAGGTGGTCACGAAAAAAGGCTGCCAAAAGGTATAGAAATTACTCTTCTACAGGACGTATTTTTTCTTTTCTCTTCGTTTTATTCTCGGTGAAAGGTGAGGATATATTCTCTCTACGCGTATTCGATCTTTCGACCGGCAGCTTTGGAACATCCTATACCTATGTATAGTGGCCGAACCTACCAGTAATCAGACACTTGACCTCCAAACGTAAATGCATCTCACTGCTGGCAGCCTCATACGTGAGAATCGCTGACATATTTCCTCGACAAAGGTTCTACTCCAGAAATACATTGGGTCCAGGTTTTGAGGATCGCACTGCTTCGATAATGACCTACTCGAGTCGACGTCATTTTTCACGCTAATTATTTTCATCCGTACAACTTCAGTTCAGGGTTGAAGAGCAAAAGCAAAGTTCACTGTTATTCGGTGTATTGGTAATTTAAACCGAATGTTTCGAGTTCAATCCTATCGAATCTCCGGCATCTGGGTTTCAAGGAAAGAGTATTTTTCTTGATCTTTGTTTTATAGTAGATCGTAGCTTATCTGCAAATATATCAAAGATCTGTCTAATATTTGCTAAAAGTCTGCAAAGTAGGTTTCGAGAAATCTTTCAAGCCCGATTTGAAAAAGTGATTTCCTGGAAAGTGCTTTTAAAGTTTCCAATCGCCCATCTTGTCTTCTCCCAAAACGCTTGTCGCAAGCGATTCGGATTCGAGTTCAATGTGCTGGAAATTC
Organism: Trypoxylon attenuatum; assembly: GCA_963989405.1. NCBI lineage: Eukaryota > Metazoa > Arthropoda > Insecta > Hymenoptera > Crabronidae > Trypoxylon > Trypoxylon attenuatum. The sequence continues at coordinate 25,027,387 of OZ022491.1, read as the reverse complement.
AGTCTTCTGTGAATGTGCTAGAATCGCGCACTGTCGCAAAATTTTCGCGAAAAATCTCTCACAAGTGGTATGTTCAAAACTACAGAAAATAGTTGATCTCCTCATCTTTTAACTCTGAATGAACTCTAAATTGTAGATTGAAATTATAAAAGTCAACATGTACCAACTCTAATTTCATATAAAAAACACAGAGTACATAATTTAATAACTCGTTAGCATTTCATTACTTAATTCCACAATTTCATTATTAATGAATGTTGACCCGATTTGTCTTACGAGTGATACAAGTAGATTCCTCCTGTTTGAGGTCAAAAGCACAATGCGAGTCTCTGATCCATTCAACGAAGCAAAGAAACTCGTGCGCATCGCCCTTTGTGTTTACATTTTTTTAGAAAGCGTAACAGAATATCGCATCGCAGTAGAATGCGTGTGTGCTCAATATTAGCGTAACCTCTTGCGTTCATTTTTCTTTTCGCACATCGTTACGCGAGGAGAAGGAGGAGGCAATCAAGATCCCAGGAACAATTGTTTATTCGAGTACTTTCTCACACTTAAGATTACAGGTGGACAATGAGAATCTTACGAGAATACCCACGCTCTTGTGCAACTATCATACTGCAAGTAGTACTCTCAGCGCAATGTTCATATTCTGTCTCTGAAATGAATTCCTTCTTATCGATCACCAGCATCATCATATTCGAGTACACTGTTCTTTTAAGGTCAGGTACCGTTCCCCCTTTCGCACTAGCAATCAACGCGATGTGAACGTATTTACTTTGTGTAACTACCTACTTTTAACATCTTCATGACGCCTGTTTTCAAATCCATAACACTAGATGTGATATGTACAGTCTCTACGTAATATTTCTTTATTCATCAGAATTGAATTAAAATCCTAATTGAGAAGTTCTCAACGTTTCATTGGAAAATGTACGAATCATCGCTGAAACTAAATTATAAATACGATGAATAAATTAGTGAGGAGGTATTAAGCTAGGAACGTTGATTGGAAACTTTAACGTGAAAATAATATTGGTATAATGATGATTAGTTTTTATTGTGTTTCGTCAAATGTCGATGCTATTTTATTTGGAAAAACACATAACTCTGAGGAGAGTCAGTTTGTTCGGATAGTTGTAAAGAGAGTCTAGATTCGCAGAACCATAGAGGATTAAATGGAGGGTTTAATGAACTCCGGAGAGCACGGAAGCACGGAGACAAGCAGACAGTGAAAGGGACAAAGAGAAGGCTTGTAACGAACATCCTCTGAAAATTCACAGATCTGTCTACTCATGAACATGCGTTAACCCTAATTTGACCTTCGCTCTAACGACCAATTCTCTAAAGCACATTGAAACAATAGCATTGTATATTTTCATTCGTATAATCTTTAAGTAAGAAAATATTCATTTGATCGTTGGCAAAAAATTACTTATCTCTAAATTTTGATATATTATATGTCACTTAAAAATCTTGTATTTTATTGAGATTCTAAACGATTAATTTTATTCTGATTTAAGTACATATTCGGTTTTAAAGTTGATTCTCAACATGGGAAAATTGCGAGAAATATTTATTATTGCATATTTTCATTCGTATAATCTTTAAGTAAGAAAATATTCATTTGATCGTTGGCAAAAAATTACTTATCTCTAAATTTTGATATATTATACGAGTCACTTAAAAATCTTGTATTTTATTGAGATTGTAAACGATTAATTTTATTCTGATTTAAGTACATATTCGGTTTAAAAGTTGATTCTCAACATGGGAAAATTGCGAGAAATATTTATTATGTCTTCCATAGACTGCGATCACGCGATAGACAACCTGTTAAGGGCGGAAGAGAGTGCTCGCTTTAGCGCCTGTTGGAGTTTGCACGCGAGGCAAACTCGAGCTGATTAATTTTGACAGCGTAAAGCAACGGCACGCCAAAGTGAAAGTATGAAATTGCAGACCCAATTACGGCCCAATGACTCGAGCAGAAAATCCTCGAGAGCTTGGTGTAAAAGTACTATTAGCAAATTATGTCTGTCGCGTGACTCATTCAACTGGATTGGAAATGTATGTTAAAAAATTGTCTCGCGCAAGGTAACTAGACCACGTGTCCCATTCGAAAAGACCAGTTTGAAATGTTTATTTCTCTAATGAGGGTAATTTAGAATTAAAATATTCCCAGGAATAAAAATTTGAAAAAATGCATTTTAATTCTAATTTTATTCGGTAGTTCAACACTTCTGAATTGGAATTAAATATTTAACATTGCATATTATTCGAAATATTAAACATCAGTGATCAAGAAGTTTTCAAATAATAAAGAAAAAATTGAATACAATAAATTTAATTATTAGAGTAACAGTAGAGATATTTGTTTGAAATCGTGTTTGTGAAGGATTGTAAACTCACAAGCCAAAATCTATTATTCGCGGCTTTATTTTCCTCGAGGTTCGTATCTCCGGGGCGTTTCCTTATCATTCGGTAGTGCTTCGAAACTCGCCAGCAGCAGCAGCTGCAGTTGAAACGATTGAAAAGTCGCTGTAACATGAGCTCAGCTACCTCTTCAGGATTTGTGCGATTTACATACTCGAGTGCCGTTGATTCTCTTCGGCTTTTCCGCTCAAGATAAAATGCGCATCTCTCTGTCACTCGCGAATTCAAATTTACCAAGGTATCAACTTAAAACAACATTCCAAGCGTAAGTTCGTACCACTAAAATTTACAAATCTATTTTTTTAATTCTCAATATCTTTTAAGATTCGACTAGTTTATGAATATCTTAAATATTAGACAAACATAATAATTAATTGAGTAAAATTATTCATGTCGCTTTTAGTACATATTCAATAACTACGATCATTAATACGCTGTCATATCAAGCTTTAACCCTTCCATTACTGCAGGTCACTAATATATCAATTCAATGATTCACTACTACACTTTCAATTAAGTCAAAAGTTTGCATAAATCATCCTCGACATCAGATCTAAAAAGAGCACAATTTTTTTAAACGTTTTCTTTCAAATTGTAAAAGTTATCTCCATAACTCGATTCAAAAAGTTTTATAAAATTCACTGAAAAAAATACAAACTAATTAAGATAAATGTTTGTATGGAAAAACTAAGGATCCCATGACATGACACTTTTACTCTCCGATAACTGAAACTCTTGTCAATCGAGTCGTAACTCAAACTTTGTCGTATAAACAGCAGAAGCTATTGCAGCAATGGAATAATCATAAAGCTTTGAAACGAATGGTACCTAAAACTCGAGTGAAAATTTCACAGGTCTCATAATAAGTCTACCAGGTTATGCAATGATGTTTCATTGATTTCACCGATCGAAATGTGAGTTACGGTTATACGCCAATAAATGGAACCGAAGTGGTATAATATTACACTCAACAGTTGCTGTGCTCGCAGGGTAATGCAAACGCCATATATATGTCTATGTAACATATGTGTATTTGCATGACATACTTTTCTCCGCGCCTTTCCATCTAATGCTGCGGCAAACCTCTCCAACGTCTGTCTCTTTTGTCGATGCCAACACTATGCTCGGCACACTCATATTCTCTCGTCACTCGTGTCTGACAAATCAGTCGCAGACGAAGAAATGTACAGTTCAATTTGAAATCACAATTTTAAAGGGAAAATTGAATTTTTATTAGAACCTCGTAAAAAGAACGATATAAAGAAAATCCAGAATAAAAATACTTAGATAATTCGTATAGTCGATGATTAAATAAAATAATTCTAATTTACAATATTCGATAAATGGAAAATCTCGCATCAGGAAACGATAGTTACATCGTTCCTTGTTATTAACAGTGAGTGTAATACGGAAGTAATTAATTGTGAGTCATCTTCGATCCTGGAACTTTATATTGCAATTTGTGACCCAATGAGTAACTATTCAGGAAAGACTTTTTATTGATGACTAAAAAGTAGCTGATGATACAATTAAAAAATCACGATATTGAATTGTTATCAGTGATATCAACGGGTCAGACTGTTTATGAGAGAACAGTACTAAATCGTTAGCGAAGATAATTCATTGATTAAGTAGGAAATGAAGAGTTCTTAAAATATTCGATGCACTGTGTTGGGTCATAGCGTAAAATTCGAAACAAAGTGTAAAAGGTTAATAGGTCTCTGTTCCATAAAATATGAGAGACACAAGGACATTTCGCTTGAGTCTCTTATTGGCATTATTAGATATATCGGCGTGCACTTTACAAACTCTGATTCAGCTTGTTACTGTAGCGTGACATTCTGCACTAGTGCATTCATTATGAACGATGAACCATTCATACTTACTTACTCGTGTCATGCAGTATCGCACAATAAATACACAGTAGTTAAAGAACGTTTAAATGAAACATGAATTTCTCACTTTTTTAATCCACTTGTACAAAACAACATGCTTATTGTCATTAACTGAAAATTATTTTGCTGACTAAGTTTGGGATTAAATTGTTCTGAATTTCGCAATGAAGATGCAACGAACGCGATTGCAAAATAGAAGTTTAATACATACCAATATGCAAATTGGACGTAAACATGTTAGCGTTATCATTCGAAAAAGATATAGGCCGATCCACGTGTATTCTGCTCACAACTACGTTCTATTCCTCCCGGTACTGGTCGACAATCCGTTATGCAAGTGGGTCAATTTTATCTACGGACAATTTACTGCTGACCCATATATCAGAGATGTCGAATTTAAATGAGAGTAGAATTGTACCTGATCGGCATAAAAAATCATTCTAACTAACCCGCAGCTAATTTTTGTCACCACATCCTTTCGAAATGCGTACGATAAATATAGTACATAGTTACTTAAACTGTATTTGCATTGTAGTAATATCAACGAGTCTAATTAGAAATGGCAGCAATCTAATGAAATTTTCATGTGAGTTTCTAAATTGTGTGAAAGCAGTTAATGTCTATGCTTATTCGATATCAGAATTCGAAGATTATTAGAATTAAGTGTACTTTGTACATATGAATTTTTAGATTCTAATTAAAAAAGTATAATTAAATCATTACCAAAGAGCATACACGATTCATTCCACGACTGTATCTGCGATTTTCAATATAAACGGAGTTTATAAGTATTTTTCTGAATTTAGAATGAATTTTTAATAAATTTTTAACAAATAAGAATGTTATAGAAAATTTGTTAAATGATTTTCCAGGAATCAAGAGAGCGGCAGCCAGGCACCAGGACAATTGGGACTATTGCGTTATGGACCGCAGGTGATGAGCGTCTTGTGTTTGTGCACTTCTGTACATCCAACCGGTCACAAAACTAGCCAGACCGGCAAAATACTGCCCAGTTCGCCAACCGATTCGTACCGAGAAGAAGGAATCGAGGAAGGAAAATCCTCGCAGGAAATACCTACCGACGACCTGGCTCTATTAGCTAAACTGGAGGAAGCAAATAGGTCAGCCATAACTTCCTGTATATTCATCGAATATTGGTACCCTCGATCGATTCGAGACACGTATACCTAGCGTGATTGCTCCCCCGTGATTGGCAATTTGAAATTTGGGAAATGTCTTTGATGAGATATCACTTCCCTTAGTGGTTGGTTCAGCAAGATACATAATTATACGACTTCCTTGTAATCAGTATTTCAGATCTGATTAGAATTGAATCTTATAATTATTAAACGATTAAAAATATACAAATTATTATAATTAATAATCTATAATTAAATGTATAAATTAAAAATATAGAAATTATAATTCTATAATTTAATCAGAATTATTGCCAATAATTTTGATAGATCTCTCAGTGTTTATGTTTATATAAATACATTTTTTTACTAGACGGAATTTCACTCTGTTGCCCGAGTTGTAACATGTAGTTGTCGAGCTAGTATGTGGGATGAGAAAGTATACTCGACTCTCACTCACTACGAGTGACAACTATAAATTCCATTCACCCGACCCTGCCTACTTCATTATCTCCAATTCTAATTTCACTCGATAAATGATCAACCTACAAGAACGACAATATTTGGATCTTTTTCAAATCAATGTTTCTCCCATTGAATCTGGATCAAGTAGAGTTCTTCAGCTGCTTTTACTCGTCATTGAAGAAAAGTCTGGTATACGACTATTCAAGAACCCAGTAAAAAGTTGACCTTTGAACTGTCAAGGACTGCAATAGCTAGGAATACTCACGTAAAGTACCGTGAGTGCAAGGCATATTTTGCATGTCGAGAAAAATGGGAGCTCACATCGTCGTAGAACCAGATTACTTTCCTCGTTTATTAAGAAAAAGTCTTTTGCACATTTCATTTTCGATGTTAAGATTCTGTGTTCCTGTGAGTGTCTTTTGTCTGTTCGATGCAGTTTGCGAAAGAGGCTTCGGAAAGATTAAAACGTGTCTCTCGAAAGACTTGTACTGTGCCTGATTCGCTTTTTCCATTTGTACCACGCTCCTCTGTCTTATTTCAAGGCAGCAAATACTCTTATAGTTCATTTGCTCTTTGTCGAACGAAACGCATGCACTGGCTTGCCTCGATACCAAGATGCTTGGCAGGGGTTGGGGAATGTTAAGAGGATAGCACTGTCGGTTCTTTTCAATTGGAATTATTTCCGGCTCCTCTTTGATTCGATGAGAAATCTTGTACAATGAGTATCTGATACATCTAAACGAACATTGTATGTAAATGCATATAGCGTGTGAAAAGGGGGTTGAAATTTGTGGCAAGTATTGTACGGTCACATTTAATCCCAATAGAAATATCTGTTTGATGTTTCTCACGAATTGAATCAAAAGTTAACTGTATTATATCTTTTCTCGTTTTTTTTTTTTATTATTACTCGAATGTCTGTTGTTTGGATAAAATACAAATAATACAACGAGACAGTTCGCTGGAACTTGGAAGAAAAATGTTGAGATGCCTGTGAATAGAATGTACTTAAGTGAAGTTGAGGAAGCCATGCAATTTAATTTAAGAATGCTTCGCAGTAGTAATAATTGATACGGATGTATTTCCGCGCTAGTTAGTGGTAGGAAGGAAAACAGTTTAAGTAGTTTCATATCTGGAAGGCTCTCTCATCATTGTATATAGTATATAGATCCTCAATTACTGCTACCAGGAACTTTCCAGTGTGCATCACCCTTACTGACAAGTAACTTCACATTGGGATCACTGCATTCTTATTTTAGTTTCTATAATTGGATAAGTAGTCGTTCCAAAGTTTACGAAAATAATTGGATCTTTTTACAGTTTGATTAATTTTATTCTGATGGAAATATTTTATTCAAACTCGACTTGAAAGTTGTATAGTCAGCATAATTTTTCTGCTGTAATACAATTATCAGTATTTATAATTTTACGATTACAATATAGAAATTGGAAAGCAATATCGTATTGCAAATTGCAGACTGATCGAATCGGATGCAAAATCACTGAACTCGCTACAAAGCAACCACAGCAGAAAGGGTTCGGATACATCGCAAGTGTCAGTAGCGTCGGGGTGCAGCGGTGGCAATGGCGACGCTGCACCCCGACGCAATACTGCAGCTGATGGTGAAGAGAACACTTGGACCTTGTGGGGTAATATCGTTGCCGACTGGGACTATCACTGGAAAAAGCGCAAAGAATTCGTCAAAGAACTCGTACGTCAAGGAATACCTCATCACTTTAGGTATGTTTCGCTTTCTCTGTCTTCTCTCATTCATTTTCTGTACAGATAAAAGTCAAAGAAATTCTAATGAAACTTTATAAAAGAAAATCATTAAATTCTTATAAAATATTCGATGTATCTTAAATATTTTGAGATGGGAATGATTAATTTTGATTTACAACATATTCAAACAAACTCATATTATATGAGTCGTGTGAGTCACCGTTATTATATGGTATATTTGTAATTTACTATTTCAGAGGTATCGTTTGGCAGTTATTGAGTGGTGCTCATGATTCTCAAGTAAAGAAGCAATTCGCTGAATACATTAAGGCAACTTCCGCCTGCGAAAGGATAATCAGAAGAGATATAGCGAGAACTTATCCCGAGCACGATTTCTTTAAGGAAAAGGATGGCTTGGGTCAAGAAAGTCTGTTTAACGTGATGAAAGCTTACAGTCTTCACGATCGTGAAGTTGGATATTGCCAGGGTTCAGGATTTATCGTAGGATTACTTTTGATGCAGGTAAACGCCTCGACCAATATACTATAAAAATTCCTGACGATTCTTCCGAATTACGCGAACTCAACCTCATCGTATTTATTCGATATTGAATATTCGAATCTTTTGTTACAGCAAATGCCAGAGGAAGAAGCTTTCGCTGTGTTGGTTGCTCTCATGCAAGAATATCGATTGCGAGACATGTTTAAACCGAGTATGGCCGAGTTGGGAGTATGCATGTATCAACTAGAACATTTAGTCGCTGACACGCATCCAGAATTACATGCGCATTTTACGGCGCAAGGTTTTCACACCTCAATGTATGCGTCGTCTTGGTTTCTCACGCTCTTCACCACTGCTCTCAGTCTGCCTCTCGCTTGTCGGATTTTTGATGTGTTTCTCTCGGAAGGCATGGAAATCATTTTCAAAGTCGCCCTTGCTATGTTACAACTGGGTAAAGATGAACTGCTCAGTCTGGATATGGAAGGCATGTTGAAGGTAATTCGCCAAACCTGTCTCAATCACATTTTTTTTTTTTCTTCAATTGATTTCTTTAACTTTCTACTTGTTATCAGTAATCAAGATTATCCAATTCATTGCGATTTAATAAAAAATCAATGCATCTTTTTCCAGTTTTTCCAAAAACAACTACCCGCTTTGGCGGAGAAAGATCCTGACGGCCTCATGAATCTCGCCTACACTATGAAAATCAATCCTAAGCGGATGAAGAAACTCGAGAAGGACTATACCGTGATAAAAATGAAGGAACAGGAAGAAATGGTGGAATTGCGTCGACTAAGAACGGAGAATGCATTATTGAGGCAAAGAACCGAGTTGTTAGAAGCAGAATCCGCCGAACTAGCAGACAGATTAGTAAGAGGCCAAGTGTCACGAGCCGAGGAAGAAGAAACTGCTTTTGTCATGCAAAGAGAATTAAATGAGCTACGAGACAAGCACCTTGAAACGAGCGTGCAACTCGAAGAAGCACGCCAAGAACTACGTGGTTTGTCGCTTCTTCTATCGGCAAGCCAGAATTTCAGACTGTCTTTACGCGATGAAGCATTGCACAAGCAACAAGCACTGGCTCAAAAGGAGGAGATGATACAATGCTTGCAAGAGGAATTAGTGAGGGTCAGATTACACGAGGCAGAGAATGACGCGACAATTAGAGAATTACGAGCGAGGATACAAGAATTAGAAGAAGATAAAAAAACGTTAAGGGAAACGACTCCTGATAATTCGGTAGCTCATTTGCAAGAAGAATTGATCGCTGTGAAACTTCGCGAAGCAGAAGCCAATCTATCTCTAAAGGTAAGGTTTATTATAATTTTTTAATGTTTTTTTTATAGTACGTAATTTATTTGAGTTCTTTTGCATTAAATATACAATTATATGACTTGTATTAGGATCTTCGTCAAAGAGTGATGGAATTGAGTGCAGCCTGGCAAAGGCATCTCCAAGAGCATCGCTCTGCTCAAGCAGCACCAGCGCCAGATTCCACCCCCAAGAAACTTCTTTTCTGGGAAAATCGAGGACACGAAGTGCAAAAAATGGAAGAAGATTTAATGACCACCAGAATCCGAGAAATGGAAGCTTTAACCGAAGTTAAGGAACTTAGACTTAAAGTTATGGAGCTCGAAACTCAAGTGCAGGTCGCGACGAATCAGCTCCGGAGACAAGACGAAGGCGGCAAAGTACTTAAAGACGATCTAGAAGCCGCTTTGAACAGAGAAAAAGATCTTAACGCTAAATTGCGTGAGCAGCAACATAAATATACCGATCTTGAGTCGAAAATGAAAGACGAAGCGATGATGGCTCGGATACGAGACGCGGAGCATACCCAACAAGTTGCAGAGCTTACTCAGAAAATATCTCTTCTCGAATTGAAGGTAAGTTTGAATTTTTGCTTGTATTCAACATATATCGTATAAATTTGATTTATTCGTAAAACACGCTTCAATTTTCACTGTTTGCTAAAAGTAAAGAGAAATCAAATACTTTTTCCTGTTTTTGTTTGTGCTGCTTGAAATTTTATGTACTAAATGATCTTCTTTTGTCTTAACAAAAAAATATAGTACTACTTGTTATTAATAATGTTGCATTTTGTAATTCTCTACTGTGTGATTGCAGAATGAGGAGATGCACGCGGAAGGAGAACTTAGGAATAATTTAGACGACAGTGAGAGAGTAAGAGAACTACAGGACAAAGTTGCTGAACTGAAGGCTGAGGTAGGTCGATACAACTCAAAATTTTCGATTCGTTGCATTAATGAAAGCATTGATTCGAAGAATTGCAGTAAGGGGTGGTGACTCTTATCGTAAATGCATCAATCATAAATTTTTCAATCCGATCATAAAAACAGTAAAAACTTTTCAGTCGAAGTATCGTTGATCTTAGTTTTTTTTACAAATTTTCAAATGTATGAACTATACAATTAGTTTTCAATTTCTAAATTTAACCCAACGAACATTTTATTTTCATTTCACTCGTTTTTCTTTGTAACAATTTTTCCCGCAGTTCATTTTAGCATTAATTCATAGGAAATTATCAATCGAGAAATTCTAAATAACGTTTTTTCACCCGTAGAATTCTTTTCGAAGTAGCACACTACTATCATTAAAATCAAAACAGTATCGAATACTTCATTTTTCCATTTCATAAACGGTATAGACATTTTTACCCAAAAATAAAACATTCTCAATAGTAGTTATCAATGAGTTTGATTGCTGATGCTTTCAATTATGCACCGTAATAGATGATAATTTTTTCCCCCTAATCATCGTTAATGGCTTCAATTAATTTTGCTCAATTGAATTGGAAGTCTGCATACGCATTGTAACCCTCCGTTAAATTCAGTTTTAAATTAGAGCGGAAACTTTGTTAAGTCGAATTCGGCTGCAACGAAGTTAGTTGTAATTTTTAGAAGTATCTAGCAGTTATATATATATATGTATTACGATTGAAGAGCATTTGAAACCTGTAGAAAATAGATACAATTGATCGAGAATCCCGTAAATGCAAAAATGGCAGTATTAATTTACCCTGAGTATAGTTATAGCTATAGCTCATCACTCGAATCATCAGTCGATTAAAATGATCCTGCTTTCATCGATTTACTCTCTATGTGACATATTTCCAAATTTTTTATACTATTTATGTGGTTCATCGTTTACTCGATTCACTTATCATATTTCGCACAGCTCTTCAACCATTTCACAAATCATCATTATAATGACCCTCAAATTGTTCCATAATTGAAATATCAATGTCTATGCATTCTGATCTTTAACGAATTATTTTTTTATCTTATAGCTGTACATTACAGGTGAAGCAGTCAAATATTTTTTCTCTATCGAAAATAATAATCTATGTTTTCTACTGTGTACATTATTACTTGATCGTGGCACAATTATTTCTATTACACATTTTTCTAAAAAAAGAATCAAAACACCCTACGATTTGACTTAAAATTATTCCAAAGGATATTTTCTTTGTGTGTATCCATTTTTGCTGTTTCCTCTAACTGCACTAGTTACCCCTCTTTTACGAATGGTTTCCAAGAGTGTTGGGAAAAGAAAAATTTCACAATGAAATTATATAATATATCTATTTCGCAAAATTACTCTCGATGGGTGCGACTGTATAGTATATTCAAAACAACTGTTACAAGGTTCTGATCTCGCAAACTTATTCTTTTGTATACTATATGGATCTAACTATAATCTAACATGTAACATACTTAACTCAAAGTCATTGTGACTTAGCGCTTCTGTTTTAATGTGACTCACGTGAACTACCATGCACAAACTGCACCTCTTACTGCAATGTAACGCTAACTGTCACCGCTTGATAACAGTACTGTTTCCGCGCGAAGCGTGAGCTGAGTGTCTTATTAGCCCATGTAATCTATGATCAATATTGCAAATTGCACCGAATATCTACTAATATGGAAATATAAACTGGGACACTCGGGATAAAGTTCATCGTCGGTTTTTATGTTTTTTTTTTTTTTTTCGTACAGTTTTCATTCATCGCGCAAAACGACCTGACCTTTTCACCTTTTTCATGTAGGATTGTAATGTTTCCATAAAAAGGGTACCTCTACGCATTAAGAATTCATTCGATCGCATCATCAAAAGCTTGTTCCATTCGAGCTATTCGGTTTAATATTTTCGTATGGTTTGATAGCTTTCATAAGCTGAACGCAGTTGTTTTTTTTTTGTTTCTTTTGTATTTATAATCGAAATCGACTGTTTCGCGAGTATTTTTTGTGGCAAAGCTTGTGGGTAGGCTGACTTTGCAATTTCTTTTCTGCGATATTCTAGTGCGAAATATAACTTATGGTTGGTTTTAGTCGCGAAATTAAACAATCGCAGTCCAAGAATCAGGTTCTATAGATTCAATTATTGGAAATAATGGATTACAATGAAGATATTTTTAAGATAAATATCTTCCTGAAAAGAAGCTATTCTCAGGAAAATTCGAAAGTTGTATTTTCGCACTTCCTGCAAGTTCACTTTATCAAAAGTGCCAATTTCATGAGTACGCCATTTACCCGAATGAACAAAGAAAGCATTCTCCCGTAATTATCACAACTTGCGTTCGCAATTTGCAAAGATCTCTATGTTTTGCCTTACGTTCACGGCAATTTCAGTTTGTACCACACGATTCGATTACTTTTATTTCGACTTACGCTTTTGGAATTAACCCTGCAGTCATTTCAGTGTACTTGCAAATTACGGTATTAAAGTTGCCATGATAATCTCCACCCGCTGACAATATCAGCATATGAGCCGTTTCGTGGAGCATTAGAAATTGAGAGTTAGCACAGCACGGAGTTATATAAAACAAAAATTCTTCTGCTCTGTATAATTCCTAATTTGTAAATTTATTGATTTGCGTTTCTTGTTTTCCAAAGAGAAAGAATATTAATGTATGGTGTCTAACATTAATTTCTACATTCATACTTATACCGAATTTTGAATATTCGAAGAAACTTATCTTCATTGTCCCTTTTTTTCTTAATTCTATATAAATAACGTCGCTAAAAAAATCAGCAATTAAATAGCTCTCTATTCGACTTGAATATAAGTTTATTTAAATTATTGTGTTAGACATCATACAATTAATATACCACTATCAGTTAAAAATAAAATTCGCTAAATGCTTCGATCCAATCTTGAAGCACTTTCCTCGACGCGTATCAATTATTCATTTTTTACCAACGTGAGTTCTGAGATGGAGAAATGTTTTTGCGATGTGAATCGTTTTTTTTTTTCGTGTCGGAAAAATTCTAGACGGAGAATTCTTATTGTGTAAGGGTACCACATGACACGTGCACTAATTCAAGGGATATTAATGGTTCTGGTGAAACTAACCCTCTATTGCTGTGTTATCTCTGTCTCCTTAGTTCCCCACGCCAATCACCAGCCCGGAGACTGAGCCCTGGCGGTGGCTCGAGTAAGTCTTTACACGCATCTGTAAGCATTACTTTTTTCCATTTCACGTGCGTAGCATGATGTGAATATTTGTTGTGTGCTGTGTATTGTGAGATCCACTCGCCACCCTCTACGCCACGACTCGTAAGTATTTCTTCGTCAAGATCTACGAGATAGAGGGGGAAAGATACTTTCCGAATAAAATCACTGAGTTCGGAGAAGTTACGTTCTTACTCTGTCATACACTCGATTGAAAGAGTCTCTGTACCATTCATACAAGTTTTATTCTTTCTATAAAATAATCCTATATCTGCTGTAAATGAAAAGATTCTAGTTAATATTCATTTTTATTACAATTTTACAAACTCATTATTATATCAATTTTGTATCCATCTTATTTTTAAAAATCTCATTTAGTAATTTGCAAATGTGTTACATTACGAGGTTTCAAAAGATTTAACTTCGATATTGAACTTATATAGAACCCTTTTAGAACTATTATAAAGCTGATGTAAAATCGAGACCAAAATCGATATTGTCTAGATTCTAGAACCGTTGTCCACTCATAACAGTTATTATTATACATTTATAACTGTTCTTCGTAACTGTCTCAAACAGAACCTTTATATAACAGTTATATTCAGAATTGAGTCCCTGCTTAAAATGCAACATCCTGTTTACCATGATTAGATTATTAATCGCTACTTGGATCTGAGACTTATTTGGTAGAGACTACTTGGATCTGAAACTGAGACTTTTTTGATCGATATGTATGCATTGACAATCATCGCTTTTTGTCATTCAGTGTAAATAGATTATCATACGAAAGCCAATCGATTTCAGCTCTATAAATCATGCTTTTCATTACGGTTGAATTTCTTTTCTATTATGTACATTATTCTAAATTTAATTTTTATAACTTTACGTGTGTCCTGCACATATGTATATATATATATGAAAAAAAATTGGTCAATTTCCTATAAACTACTGAAAACTGAATATTCTTATTAAAAATAGGGATGAACTGATACTTACGAGGGTTGATTTGTAAATAATGTGGCAAATACTGTGTAAAGAATTTCGACTAATTTAAAACAATACCAAAGGACACTACATGTTATTTAATCTGTCACTCATTAGCCACCTTGCTGTGCATACCATTTGTGCATCGCAGGTTCAACAGAATTTCATAAATATACTGCTTACTATTAGATAGTTCAAAATTGTACTATGTTCGAAAACAACAAACACACAAAACATACATGTATATGTAGTGTCTGAAGAATTCCTCATTAATAGAAGCGAAACTTAAACATAAAAAAGAAAAACAGGACTGAACTCATCGGAATTTGTTCTTATTAGTACCTTACAGATGAAGTATCACGCACGCAAGCTTTCTTGTCACCCCTTCCTGATCTCTGCATTAGTACACCGCATTCACCTGTACTTGCGATCAGTTTTTCCAACCAATTTGTCATGTGTCGTGTTCTCTAGCATTAGCAATGACTGATACATCACAATCGTCTTACAGCATGCCTCGTCCTTTTAAATAATCATCCCTTTCTTTCGCGAGAAAAAGGGACTCAATTAAGATCTCGACACGACTCTAGAGCTCCTGAATCCGTAGAATCTATTGCATGCCATTTATAATTAACAATTTGTTAGATACATCAATTTCATGATGAAATTATTTCTATATAAGTCGATTGAAATATAGATTGTATATAATATTTTCAATAGTGCTCTAAATAAGAATTCTAGTATTTAATTTTACTGCAGGGTGTGTTTAAAATGGTATTATAAATGTGAAACAATATTCAGATTTTCAAGGAAAATTCCACTATATTTTA
The DNA here is from genome assembly GCA_963989405.1 of Trypoxylon attenuatum. NCBI lineage: Eukaryota > Metazoa > Arthropoda > Insecta > Hymenoptera > Crabronidae > Trypoxylon > Trypoxylon attenuatum. Next base: position 25,011,951 of record OZ022491.1, on the reverse strand, counting down.
AAGAAAATCTTTTCTCAAAAATATTGATCTTAGCAGATCACCCTGTATCCAATGTATTCATATTCAGCTTGTCAGTCAGGGAATTTAGCTTATTCCACAATCATAATCCTGTATTTTCTTGTCACAATATGAATTTAGTTGCAAGAAGACCCTTTCTTGTAGACTGACCTGCACTGTGTTGCAGAGTGTATATCACATAAGTATTCATCAACAGTTTCACTCACTATTAATTCTTCATAGAGGAATATTAGTCTAGCAACACCAATTCAATTACCACACTTGTAAAAACCAAGTATTATAACTAGTAGTAGGGTTTAAAAATTTATTGAATAACGTTGACTTTAATGTCCAAACGTTAACGTTCTTCGTCTGGGAGCGGATATACATAGAATACTCCCAGGGTGAGTCCTGCCTGTCGTAAAAGCCAACGAAAAGGACACACGCCTACGCGAGAACACACGCGTCAACATAAGCGTGTTGCTTTTTTTAACAATGCTTCAGACGCTTTGAAATTTATTACTGGCATAATTCTCCATATCTCACAATAAAATTGAACAAAACAATTCACTTATAAAAGTGCTCGATCAACTCTGAAATTAGAATTTAATCAGAATTCACGATTGGACACAGTTGGGAAATTGGAATTATCATAAAGTAATGAGAATATTTTTAAAATTTGCCAGTTGACCAAATGAGTGAAGCACTATTTTTCGAATTTGAGAAGATGTAGATAGGGTACATTGAACATAGCATCGAGGGACAGTATAAAGGAAGAAGGCTTAATAGTAACGTCGATACAAAGATACAGAAGAAAATACTGTGCTACAGGTCATGAGGCTAGAGAGCTGGAAACAACGTTCAACAGGACATGGTGAACCGGCTGTAAGAAGTTTCAGCGTCGAGACTGAGAGCGAGTTGGACGATCGAGATCTACGAATTTGTCTGCAGGATCATATCAACGCCACAACCACCACGCCAAATTCACCCGAGGTGTAAGAGCTCGCAAATCTTGAGAAGCATTAATGCAGCTATTTAAAATCGGTAATAATACTCCATCGTCGACACGAAAGATGTCATTCTTTTGTTCTTCATGATCGTGCTTTCGCTCCAAAAGAGTTTCGCAGTGAACGTACTCCTAAAGAGTATGATTTACTGATGATGCTGATTATGATAATGATGATGATGTTGATGATTATAATGATGATAATGATGATGATAACGATGATACCATTCAATAATAATCATGTTTAGTTACATGTACTATCATTAGACCGAGTGTATACTGCGTAGCGATTAACTAGGTGTAATATGGTGGTCACTCGTCACGCGAATTTTTCCGCAGATCCGATAGGTATTCCAGATTATAATCAGGTTTCGGGATAGTGCATTAAAGGTGTGTACGCTTCTTATGGCGTAATGTACCGTGCTTGGGAAATCCGAGTTTTGAGACTATCCTAATAAATAGAACTGCCGTGAGGGAACTTGGAAAGGGTGAATACTCGAGTTTTGGTACAAGTACGTAGTTAGAACTTGGCTTAAACCATCTGAGTAATTGGTTTATTAGATTTTAGAATTGCCACCAAGTTGAAGTAATTAAGACAGAAAATATATATTTAATAGATTTGAATATGTCTGCATAATTTTGACTATTGAATTTTGTATACTGCTGAAAATTGGACTATATTTAAATAATTTCGAGTAAACCTCTAATTAATTTTGAAAGAAGGGAAAGAGAATGGATAGTGGTATTAATTCGATTGTTCTTCGAGCAGACAACGAAACTCGAGGATTTACCAGCACAAGGAATTGCAATTGTTTATCCCTGCCTATTGAAAAGTTCGTAATATATACTATAACTTTACGGAAACAATGAGAATTAGATTGATACACTAATATTATGATGATATTTAATTTGTATCACTCAAGGTCCAGTGCAATTCTTACTGCGTTCGTGCACGACATGAGGACGCATTATAAAAAATGTTTTACTGTCGTGGGCAGTAAAAAAAAGAAAATAAAATTAAAAATTTATTATTTCGTGCAATCGCGTAGATTTTAGAATATATATATATGTATCTCTTTTAAAGTATATATTGTATTCCCTTATATTATTTTATATTCGTCCTTCAGTATTTAGTATGTGTTCCTAATTTACGTGGTTTCTCCAAATTCTTATTATTCCATGAATATTATGAAAATGATCTGAATTGAATATTTCTTAAGCCGAGTAAAGCGCAATTTTGCTATCTAATGAACGATCTTTTGTTGGACAAAAGAGTTTCATTGCGTGTAGTTTGATGGCCGCTAATCTTAAATATTATTTTAAACTGCTTATCTCTTCTTTAATAATCTTTAACTCTGTGTTGTCTCAACTAATTTACAATTTGAAAAATCGCTTTCAATTTCTAATCGATTTTTATTCAATTTCAATCCATTCATTACACTATTAATCGAAATTGTAATTTTGGCTATGATTGTGTTCTTTCATATTAAGCTTATTAATCCACAAACAGATTACCAAGTATTAATTGTTGTTAACCTCAGATATTGAGGGATAAATCTGTGTTAAAACTATGCTTCTGTTATTAATTTATGTTTAATTCCCCATTCTCCTTTTGTTTTTCGTTCGCATAAATTTTTCATTTTACTCGAGTGTTCCAGTAACAATCGATCAACATAGGAAATAACAATATTAAAAATGAATAATATTTATTAGCTTAAAAGTAGTAAACAATTTCTCGTTGAAAAGAGTTTAACGTTAATTACATGCACAAATTATAATGCGTCTTACAGCGGCATTCCAAATTTAAATTCAAACTTTTGCATTTCAACATTAATTAAGATTAATTCTACAGCAATAGTTAATTATTCATATTGTTCGATTTAATGATAGATATATCAACGTTAACTTAACAATTGGGAACTAGTTCTTATTAGCAATACGAATAGAATTCACCGAAAGATTATATTTGAAGAAAGACTCATATATTATTGCTGAAACATAATCATTTACAAAAACCATTCCAAGTGGTATTCTTTTTAACAGTGACCACTATACACCTTTCTCTCTCTCTCCCGAAGCCTAGTTATGACGTAGACAGTATATAGATTAATATAACTACAATGTGGCACATACAACGGTTTTTATACGTATTATGCATTCTGTGTATTTTTTGTAATTTAAACCAAATGTAATTCCATTTAAGGAATTGTATATTAAATAGATGAATCCAATTATGGAAACGAAAAGTAGAAGTCTCTTTTACAAACGAAAATCTGTGTTACGCGACAAACACAAACATACGAGTACACAGATTCGATCGTGGCAATTATTCTTTCCACTGAATTGTTGGGTTCAGACAATTGGTAATTTTCCAACGAGAGAGAACCTAAATGGCAATCGTTGAGTAATTCGAAGCGATCCTACCCAGTTCTTAATAACCCTATTGTCCATTGTGTTAAAGAATTGGAACTCTCGAAGAAATTACTGGTACAGGGTGTTCGAATATGTGTCAGACGAAAAATTGAGGGTGCGATGGTTTCAAGGTAAATGAGGTATAGTAATTAAGAACCCAATATATATATATATATATATCAATTCGAAAAATATGCCATAAATATAATACTTACCGATTTAACAATTTCTTTTTCAGCAGTATTCGAATACCTTTTATTTAACGATCAATCGTTATTTTAATATTGCATCACAATAATTATTAGACTTAATCAAGAAAAGATATCGATACCTACATGACAATGCGCTAATTAATTATTCAGCAGCAAAGTCAATCGACTGCAGGAGTTTGAGAAGGATAAAAAGGTAATTGATAGAAATTAAGCTTTTCGTTAGAATTAATTAATTACATAATGCTTCCCATTACTAACTAAAATTTTTCTCCACAAAAACTTGAGATATCAAAATCTTTGATATAGTAGAAAGAACCGATTAGTTTCAGCAATCGTTGAAAAAATTTTCTCTTTGCTCTTATTGCAATTCATATCCAAGAATTATTGCTATTCAACCGATTGATTGTGTGCAGTAATTTAACCTGGTTCCCAAACGAGTGTAAGATGAATTAGTAACGTCTAATTCGAACAATAAGCCAGTCACCGCACGCACATTCACTCTGTTGATTTGTAACGCTAGTTGCTTTATAGCCACGTGTTATATAGCTGACTGTAAATCTTCTATACGAGATCGTAATAGTTTATTATTGCCTTGTCGGCGTTCTTTCCTACACCTTCATTTTGCAATAGAGTTATTTCGTCGCGAAATAATTTGTCATTCGCAAATTCCTCTATGGTTGATAAGAATTTCTTTTTTTCTTCGAAAATTAAGAAAATTTCACGAAATTCTTTTTAAATGGGATATTTGGCAAGAAGAAACCCACAATTCAGCGATGAGAATATTTCTGCGACCAACTGTGCATGAGTAAAACCCACATGCATGCGAATATTATATTGCCAAAAATACGACGTTAACTAGACGAACGAGGATGAAACTTGCGCACAACGTAACGATATTAACAGCGATTAAGGATGATCGAAAGGAAGGAAATTCAATTCGTAAATCGTGTGAGATTTTTTATAAATAATCTCACGATTTCACGATTTCGTCAGTAGAGACATAAACGATTCTCTAGAATGTGATTATTCTCTTCCAGCTTTGGATGACCCTCTCCAATCACTTGGTTATTTTCGATTTATTCCCTGTTAGAAGCCTTTGAATGCTAAGATCATACTTTACACACAATCGATTTATTTACTACGTTCATCTTCCCTGATTTACTTTTCTTCTTCTTTTTTTTCTCTTTTTTCTCTTTTTTCTCTTATCAACAATCTATAACACATACAACATTCGCGTAAGTTTTCGTAGTCTATAAAAAATTACTATGAAAGTTCCAACGAATATACGATACTTCGTTCATGTACAAAATGAAACGAAATAGCAGTGTCAATTTAATGAAAAATTCTTACGAGTAGAATGTATAATTCTAAAGGAACTGTCACAAAGTGATTTTCGAGCTGCTTTTCAATATTCAAGTGAATTTAACTATATCGAGCCGCTCAATTTCAAGTGTTTCAAAATTTGGAGAACTGTTGCTCGCTGTTGTTGTTAAATGTCCTCTGTTTAATTGCTGCTTTCGCAGTGTTACATATAATATGAACATTTTTAATTGTAAGAAAACATTAAGGAAAATTGCTGGTCAGTAAATCGAATTTTTTTATCTTCCGAGCTTCGACCCTTGGCGAACTAACATTTCCCTTAGATGCAAGTTAAAATCAAGATAATGTAGCTTCAATTTCAATGAACGTCGTATAAAGGAATTACGAGAAACTTTAGAAAATTGAATCTTTATAACCATTTGTATCTTTATCTTGAAACAAAATTTATATTTATTGATTCTCTTTATCTACCAGATTTTGATATCGACGCTTCGTAAAATATCGAAGAACGTTAAAATGAATTCAATCTACTGTGTAACTTATAATGACTCATTAATTTCAAATTAACGCTGACTAAAACAGGCTACGTATTAAAAAGCCTCTTTTACTCGAGAATGTTGAGGAAATCACAAGTGCTTTAATTGATTTAAGAATTTCAGCAAATCGTGTGGAGAATCTTTTTCACCGACGATGTACTTAAAGAGCTCTGAAAAATACAAGAGCTTGGAAGGAAGTACGATTAGCCAGAGGTCTCTTCTGCAGAGTCGTTCTCTTCGCTTTAACAGTTCTTCTTATCGGAAGTCAAGACTACTCTTCTCGACGCGCTCTTCGCTGCCTTATAAAGCCGCGTATTGTGACGCGCAGAGCTTCTCAATAACATGCCCCGCACTCGACTCGACGAACCCCTTTCCTTTCGTTCACAATTTTTTGGCTACGACAAAAAGTCGTCGCCCACCCTTTTCTCAAAGCATTCAAGTAAAAGTTTCGTCTGCAGACGGTGCCTCCACCGTTTCAATCGATGAATTAGCTTTTCAGTCTGAGTAAATTTCCATTTATTTACACTGCAATTTTTTACTCCACCCTCGTCAAAGGTATTCATACTCGATAATTAACGCTCTTTCCAAATGATAAGAGTAATCATCGCGTATACTAATTAAAAAAAAAAAAAAGAATAAAAAATGGGGGGAATTAAGAAAATATTATATAAGAGATAATGAAAAATATTAACTAGAATTTGATGAAATTTCTCTTTGGATTATGAAATTCAGATAATAAATGAACGTGTACAAATTGATATGCATATCTTTCTCGCGAATTATCGTTAAATTCGATATACATACTGTATTTCACGCAAGCAGCTTATCGTACAGTTCGAAAATAACTGGATCGAAATTAGGAAATATTATTTCTGCAGACGATATTTAAATGCATATTGCAATATTTATTAGTAGGGTAATTGAACGTTTGGAAAATTCGGATTTCAATCGAGACGTATAATTAATTATGCATTGATTCGGACAACATGATTATAGATTAATTCTCGAAATTAGTGCGTCAAGGGTCTCAAGCATCTATTAATATTTATTCGGGTCTAATTCATAAGAATTCTGATTACAATCTTTTTCGTGTAATAAAAGCACATTTTTCTTTTTTATCGAAAACAGTTTTTCCCATTGATACTAATTCTTTAACCCAACAATATTTGCTTGTTTACTTAACGAAAGAAGAAAACTTGTCAATCATGTTCCGACAATTTAAGAGAATCTTTTCCACTAGGTTTAGCCGAGTACATGTTAAGAATTGCATGATCGATGACACCGTTACAATTATTACCAAAATTTAAAAAAAATCTGCATTTTAATATTACCATCGGTAATTTTTTGCTTCAGGCTTTTTTCCCAGTGAAATTCAATTTCGCAGTTTAATCACATGTTTACCATTTAGAACTGTTACATAAATCGCATTTGTTGCTTTTTCCAATGTTAATGTAACAATAACGTGTCGAAGGCTACAAACAATATTTGCGTTTTGCAATATATACAGTTTTCGTTTTAACACACATATTATTTATCAAAGTAGAATTTTTACCTTGTACGTTATGTTCCATCGAATATCTTTTTTGGTATTACCAGTAACGGGAAAAATCGATATCTGTGCAATCCCCACTGTATTAGTCGATTTAACGAGCAGCATTTTTACAGAATTGAATTTAATAAAACACGTACCTAGAACGAATAGTAAAAACAAGATTTAGTAGGAATGAAGTACACTGAGCAGATTCTTTAAGTAGATACGTATTTGAAAAATTTTCGAAAGTTACTAACCAAGTGCAAAATCGCACTACTATTTTAGTGTGTGTCCAAGTGAGATTTCGGTTTTTGATGTTCACGTCAGTGCGTTTTGTAATTGCTCGCTTGGGACACAGCTGCCGTTTATATATTTCAATTTGGTACTTTTTAAGCGAATACATAGTGTTATTATTAGCGCAATTTAGAAACAATTATACATTGTACACGAACAGGTTGTAATACGTAGCTTATAAGAGGCTCGATCACAAAATGGGAATGTATGTATTTCATAATACCCGTGTAGTTTCTTCGGTAATCTTGCTGAAATTAATCCGAAAATTCTTTTTTGATACGGTGTCACGTTAGAAATGTAGATTTGATTATCTTCCACGCGAATCTTGGCAATGCACTAGAGTTATTAATGAGTGTCTCTTGGATGTAAAAGTATAGAAACTGGATTGATTGATGGATCGATTTAGAAATTTATGACTAGAAATTAAGATATGCACTGGTTGACGACACGTTGAAAACTATGTTGAGAACAGAAACTTAAAAAATGAAAGTTTGCATTTACAACGAAAGAGGATGTAAATTTAATACATCCTTTCGAGTTGGATTAAACAAAGATGAATTATTAATAAGTTTCTTTGAAATATGAAAAACTATTTGCTTTAAATATTACAAATATTTAATATATAATTATATATATTATAATATACAATTATTAATTATTCATTATTGGCAAATTAATTGTCAATCCTTGCCAATTCTTATCTTCATCTTTTTCCTTGGATGACAAAACATTTTCGATCATAAACCTTGGCTATAGTAATCTATTAGAATTCAATAGATTTTAAACGATATTGTTTCGTAACTTTTTCCTGTAATTTAAGAGTGAAGATTCTAAAGGTTCGCTAAAACTGGAGCCCGATCATTCCGAGCATTGTAAGAAACTCTAGAAATTCCTTTACGAGTAACGCATTGAATCACTATATGCATTGTGTAACTTGATTCATCTTCGCTGGAACTCTCCCCGTATTTAAATTCCATTGGCGCAAAAGGTCGCCGCGAACTGCATGATTCTCCTTATCTCCAGTCTGCAATTCTTTTATCACTCGCAAACAATCGTACGTGTATGTGCTAATCGAGTTTGAAAGGAAACCGTGAATCCTCTTATAGTTGTTTCTCGCTCTTAATTGATCAATCATTATCGTTAATTGCTCACTAATTTTTCACATTCCCATAATAATTCAGTGTAATACAAATTAAAACTCATTTCGAATTCTATTAATAATTCGGTAAATTATTGGATATAATAATTAATTATACAGTTTACTATTTTAAGCTATTACCATTTCTAAAATAGAAATCGTGTTTTTTTTGTTTTTAAGTTTTTTTAATGTGTATATTTCTAGAGAGCTAAATACCAAGTAAATCTTCTCGAATACCAACTAATTAATCAATCTACAATCAGATGTTAGCTAAAGATTTAAGCATCGAAAAAGGATCGTCATCCAATAGACTAATGCAAGCTCTCAATTTCTACGATATGTAAGAAACGTTTTGTTACATTTTTATTATTTCTATCCAGGATACTGTCTTTGGATATGTTTCTATTCGTATTGCATTCAACGATATGTGTACAGTACTAGGAACTTGATTCCAGTACGTTTACAAAACATGTAGGAAAGCATTTACAATTAAAAGTGACATACATTTTGATATCTGCTATATTCCCTTATTATCTGAATCCTATAAACAGATTCTCTTAATTTTTGTTTTTGTTTGATTTTTAAATTTGAAGGAATTATGTGACGAAAGTAGTTGCAAAAATCGAAGAGAATTCTTTATACGTTGAAATAGTGCTTCGCGCGGGCAGATGAATTTACGGTGCATTCCAATTTCGATTGTCATTCCTCCTACGTCCGGCAAGCTGGTCAATTAGAGCACTTAAACAGCCGGGATGTTGCTCAATCAGTTCACTCCCACATTTAAATTTCAGCTTGGAAAATTAACTAATAATCCCTGCGATGCGAGACCGACTTACAAATTACGCTTTTACCACTCTCCTCAGAATTCTGGAACGCTTACAGCAAATTCCACTTCACGGTTTCATACGCATTTTGTTAAGTTATTGAAGGTGAATTTTTCGACCTCTCAAAAGCTGAATTAAATTGGAGCGATTCACTCTGAAGTTTCAATTCCGCTTTTCGAGCAGAAGCTTCCGAACGTGATTGATTCAGCAATCTTGAAACTCTTCGCGAAACAGATTTTACTTTAGTCGGGTCGTATAGAACGATTTTTCAGCTATATGGAGAAATTGCTTATCTCATTTTATTTTCAGTATCTAAAATGCGTGTTCTTTTATTATTTATCACGATCTCAAATTGTTTCTGACGGTCTGTGCTTCGTTTAATATAATACACGCTACTCTTTAAAATACAACTAAAATACAGTAAATTAATTTTTACTCCTACAGATTGTTATAGAGACTTCGATTTTGTGAAACGTGACCAAGAACTATATTTCAGAGAAGAGGATACAAACAATTATGTGAAACATACTACATTCAATTATTTTTAACAAACCTACATTGCTAAAATAAAAACATTTATACTTATTCATTAATGTTCCCCTAATACCATTATATAAAGCAAAATTGATGCTATTGACGTTTCCACTTGGTACTGTTTCCATTATTTAGCAGTAGAGAACCTGATTGGAATATTGATTGGAAAACAAAGCAGGCGAGATTGCTCGAAACAAAATTTGTATTTGTGGCTAACAATGAGGTAATTAAGGAATGTATAGCTCAATATTGGTTTTCAAAAATTGTATGGTCAAACTAGGAGGTCTATAAATGAATGAGGGGTCATTAGGGAATTGGAGGCACTTTAAGTCTTTAAACTACGGTATACTTGTCAAACCGTAATTATTTTCTCATCAAAGTAATATTATTGCATATTTACATAATCAGATTTAGTATTTCGATATCTTATACCTAAATACTTTGACTATTAGATAATTTATGTTCAGAACTATTCCATTCTATCCAAGTAATGTATATCTATAGAAACGCGTTGCAATAAAAAGGTTCTATAAACCGAGTACAATTACCTATGAGATAGTGCATAAGAGGCGATTTGAAAGAAAATTGATAAAATGAAAGAGGATACGAATGATGCTCACTTCAAACAACGATGCAGCTAAAGATAAATAGTTTAGGAGATTTTCTGCCCTAACCGGATGTCCCACTTACATTAGTAGAGACCTCAATGTACACAAAGCTTGGGAAACGGAAGTTTACTTTATCCCTTAAACTTTCGAAAATCCTGTTAACCCAGAGCATTCGAAACCTGGCCGGTATACTCAACTACTCGAATTATTCTCCCGGGCATAAGTATGTGTACGTCATTATACTGGTATCTGGTTCACGATCCAAGCAGAAGCTCCTCGCGAGCACAAAGAGCCGATTAATATTCTATAGTTGGGAACTTATTCGAAATTACCCCGTCGTACGAACAGCAATTTCTATTATTTAGCGAGTGCAAAAACTCGTTCTGTTCTCCAACGTTCCAAGCCCTTTGATAACTAATTGAAAAGCAAAATATTAGAGTTGGAAAAGTAAAGGAAAAATTGCACTGCAAAGTCTACTTCACGAAGAACGCAAACCCGTCCTAATGCAAATATCGAGCGTTCACGCGCTCGCCGTTTTCCGGTTTCCCGACGATTGCGATTAGAAGTGGCGGGCCCAGGGGGGGGTGTAATTCCGCCTTTTTCATGCCTAACGATCCTACGACGACCGTCATCCGGAAGAGAAAGACGAGGAAGAGACAGCAGGAGCCGAAGAGTCGATGCGAAAGACGGGCAGATAGAGATAAGCGAAGGAAGGAGACAGTAAACTCGAGCAGCTCGCAAATATAATACAGGCCAGGGAGATGCGAGAGAAAGGGAGAGCGTTGTACGGTAACGCTCGATTTTAAGAGCAACAGAGAGAAAGAGAGTTGGACGAGTGAACGCCCGTGAAGGGGCGACAGAGAAAGCGGTCGAGGTTGAGTAGCGGCAAGGCAGTAGAGGAAGGGGGTAAGGGGATGTACGGAGAAAGATCATCGGCACGATCCAGGGGTGAGCTTGCGTCCAGGGGCGAGTAGTTCTCCAAATAGGGTCCATCGGCCGAAGAGTGGAGAAAAGTAATTCTCGAAAAGGGGTTCGTTGGCAGGCCAGTGGGCGCAGCGTTGCCAGATGTATGGTATATGGTACGACGATGTTGCTCGGCCGACGGGGGCAGTTCTTTGGCTACGGCGTTCGCGTTGCATAGCTGCCACCACGATATCGTGACGGCAAGCACGCGCCGTCGTCGGGGACACTGGGAGACACCAATGACGAACCCAATGACGACTTTGACGTTGGTATCGTTGCTAGCGGTGTTGCTGGGCGAATCTGCTCAGGAATAAGGGCTCGGAAGAGTAAGGGAGAAAGATAGGCACAGCAGGAGAAAGAGAGTTAACCCGCCAGGGAGCGGGTGGTAGGGGGAGAAAGAGAAAGCAAAGTCTGGGGGAAGCCGGGCGCCAGAGGGGGACTGAGCTCCAGCGAGAGTAAAGGGAAGCGATCGAGATTCAGAATCAGCCGGAGAAAGAGAGGAATTCAGGGTGTTCTGGCCACGACGGCGGCGGCGGTGGTAGCGACAGAGAGGGGAAGAAAGAGAAAGAGAAAGAGAAGATGAAAGAAACGAATAGGTGCTGGCGACGGCGGCGACGTGCTGGAACGAGAGGGGCGACGTTCAGGGCAACGGGAAGCCGGGCAGGGGTGGCGGGCCAATCAAATATGGCGTCGGCGGTGGGGTGTGGCGCTGACGCATGCGCAACACGCGACTCAAATAGGGGGGCCAGGAATTGCGGGCAGAACGGGGCAGCGACGAGAAGAACCGGCCGGCGAGCGCAGAAAGAGCGAGGAGTACCCGGCGTACGTTTGTGTGGTGCGTGCCGTCCCCCGTAAGAAAGAGACAGGCTCTCAGCGGCGAGCTCTTGCAAAGTCGAACTCCAGCGTCCGTTCTCGTAGAAGCTCGATCGAGTTGATTTCGCAGCACGGTTTTCCTGGTTCCAGAATCCGAGATAGAATTAAAGTCGTTCGAACGGTCGAAGAGAACAAAGTAGAGTAAATCGAATCAAGTTTAAGCGCGCGAGATGACGATGGCAACCGAAACCGAAATGAACGGGCCCGAAACCGAGGAGATCAAGGACATGAAGGAGATGAAAGCGGCGCTGAAGGACGAGACGCCGCCGGATAATAAGCTGGAGGAGAAGGACACTGGAAAAAAGGAGGAGACGGCTAAGAAGGAAGAAGGCGCGGATTCCGGGGCCGCGGCGTCCCCGGCGCGCAGCAAGGCCGTCAACGTGCACAAGACCAACTATGAGAAGGACGTTGTTTATCTCTACCAGTACTCACGCTCGCCGGTCGTGCCCTCCATGTCGCCTTACTGTCTCAAGGTGGAGACGTGGCTGCGGCTCAACAACATCAAATACGAAGTGAGTCAACGTACTTTACACTTTCTATCTATACACGCTTTGAGGATACTGTCAAAGAAGGTTCTGTCCGAGGTGACTCGTTCTGTCAATCTCTCTACGTATGTCTCTTTTTCTCTTCTTTTCGCGTCAGCTACCAAATCGTTCGATCTGACAGATTGTATGGATTTTCCGATTCCCGCTGAACAGAAGAGAGAGCCCCTATACCGATATCTTTACCCGCATATTCGAACAAATCGAGACTTGTTCTGACATGTTCGGAACCCGCGCGATATCGTCTACTGTTCCTTCGTATTTCCCCCACTTTGACATTATCCTTTCAGCGTTCAGTGTTTATTGTTGTATTCGGCTTGGCGGAACCGTGCTAGACGGTTTTCTAAGCTAGCCGATCATTTTTCGATGTTTCGATGGGACCAGGGCAAGAAGTGAGGGTGATCGATGCCTCGAGTGTACCGGGGTTCCTCCCTGGGCGTCATGTTTCTACATGACCAACGCGCGACGCGTCTGCTCTGGGCTTTTTTTTTTCTTCGCAGCGTAGAATCGGAGTCGGCGCTCAACTCCAAACCGATCCCTACAATATACGCGTCCCTCGGTTCCGAATTTTACCGTGCGTTCTCCATAATCAATCGGCGAGAATCTCCACTTTCTTATGCCCGGAGAGACCTACAAGAGCAGGCGAGTCCTCTAACTGATTGTGCCAAAATGGCGGCTCCTGTCAGGGTTTCGTGCGCCTGGAACAACGTTTAAATGCGTTCTTCCGCGATATCGTTTAACTACTGCTCTTTTATTATTTAATAATATTATTCCGATATTTTCCCTACGCTCGAGTCTCCTATACTTCGAGCGATTTATCCGTAGAGAACTTTGCTTTCTTCGTGCCAGACTGGGAATCATGATTACCCACGTCCGCTTACAATCAATTTAACCGCGCAACTGAAGTTAAACTGCTCTTCGGTAGAAATTTTCTTTTTATTTCCGGTCTACCCTAATACGAAATATTCTCTTTACGGTGCATTTTGACCAGGTTATTTGCCGATGGCTTTTCCTACGTACTGTAGATTCCCTTTCGCCAAACTGCGTGTTATGGTATCCGTTTAAATGTGCCTTGTTCCGTTAAGCTGATAAGTATGTATTTAGTGTCCCCTCTGGTAGCCCACTTGGCGTGGATTTCAGACGCCAATATTTATAGAAACGTCGTAGTGTTTACGCGCGTGGTTTTAGACGAGTGCCGATAACGTCCTCGGATGCTAGCTTAAGGGACGAAGCCTCAAACATTTAATTATACCCATTGTTTACGTATCCCACGAGGAAAGAATATCCTCTGATCCCCCTATCGTGGATTAACGATACGTTTCTATACAATCGGCAAATACGAATAGATCACGTATGCCGATGAAATTTTTCTGGCCAGTCATGCAATTTTTCCGAATTCGCAATCCAGATCGGACCACGCGAAGTATGTAGAGGGCACGGGAAAGCTGTTATTGGTTCTTTTTTGTAATAACCGCCGCCGCTAGCTACATTTTCATGTTAACGTAGCGTAGTACCGAGGGAGAAACTTGGGCCAGCCGGGATTATCGATTCCACATACCGTCGCAATTTGCCTACAGGCTTCGTATTCGGGAAACTGCAGCAGAATTAACAAGCGAGCTTATAATTCAACATTAAAAACACAGATTTCTGCGTAATAATGATTTGCACGGTAAATAAAATCAATGAATTTGCTTATATCGTGATTTAACGTGTTTTTAACACAGTATTTAATTTATTCAAAGCGATGCCAATTTTTTCACTTAAATTACATCCGCGTTGTTACAAAGAATTATTTTACATAATTAACATGATTCAAAAGCGTATACACACATGTTTCTCATAAGATAAATATCGAAACTGTTGGAAGAACTAGATTCAAAAGATCTTGTACCTTACGCAAAATCGATTTTAGCGTGAGATAGACGGGGGGGTTGGCAGGGGAGAGAAAGGAGGGAGCCGACGATGGTGGTAGTGGTGGTGGTGGTGGTGGACGAAAAGCATGAAAATACATTTTCTCGCGAAAGAGGTGAAAGGCCCTGGTGGCGGCGCGCATTCCTCGGGACTTTTAAAACGGGTTTGAGCAGCTCGCGGCGGCAGCAGAGACGACAACGATGGCGCGGCGCGGTGGCGGTAGCAACAGCCGCGTGGGGAGCAAACGAGGGAAGTTCATTGGATGGCTTCCAAGTTGAACGTAGAACGAAATACCCTCGTGAGCCTTGATCCTGCGCGCGCCATGGTTCGCGCTTCACGGGGGTTGGAAGGATCCATAGAAACCCTCGCGCGACTTAGGCGAGAGAGAGTCGTTCAACGAGATTTACATGTCAACTGAGAGCCTACCGCTTCCGCTTTGTTTCAACTTCCACCGCAGGGAAACAATAGCGACAAATCGATATCGCGTCGCGCCTCGAACTTTCGAGATATATCGACTGTACGCTTTCAAATCACAAGTACATATTTACACACAGATTTTTCTGACTCAACTCTACGTAGCAACGATATATTGATCCTACTAATTCCTTGATTGTCAACACTTGCTTCTCGAGCCTCTATGGATCCTTGTTTTCCTCAACCTATTAAGTTCGTTAGAATCTCGGATGATCGCATTGAAATAAGAAACAGGATTTTGAAATTGATACAATAGTTTAGAGATTTCTTCGTTCGTTCACGTATTTCAATCACGGACATCACGTTTTATCAAACCTTTAATTTATTTACAGTAGCAAATAACATGAATTTTTCAGCGTCTTTATAAAGATATTGCCGTTGAAAGTACGCGCGTATATCGCATGTGAGATTGCATTAATGAAACGCCTGCTGTTTACCAGTTAAGAGGCTTAAACAAAATATGTATAAACTTTTAAAGCCGATTTCGAATCAACTATCAATATTCGCAAAAATATCTTGTTTACTGTTCGTATTACGATACAGTTATTATAAGTTTTTATTTTATCACACGTCAGTTTTATTTAATGTGCAATGTTATCGAGAGACACGATGATATATCGAGGCAAATACCACATTTCCTCGGCTCAGTCGATAACGCTTGCGTCGTCGTAAGAGAAAGGCTGGCTTTGTCGTTTCGATTGGTGTTTTCTTTCGTGCGAAGAAGAGCTCGACTAATATTTTCCTGCGTGTTGAATGTAGGGATGCTCTTTACGCTACTATATTTTTAGTGAGTAGTACACGCGACTCGCGGATGCGACTTTTTTTCACAGCCGGATATTCTTATTGTTTCGTGAAGTAGCCCTATCTCCATGAGTGTTTACGCGATTTTTTGCATCGATTTATTTTTATCTGTCGTCTGCCGGAGGGGACTTGCACGCTACGCTGAATCGCCCAAGCTCTCTGATCCATCCAGCAGTTTGATTTCGCTGAGCGTACACATTTTCTGCTCTCAAATATCTCCGCCGATATTGAATACGATATTAAAATCACGAAATATATTCACTAACTCAACTGCTTCCATAAGTTCTCAATGGAATAAAATTAGACTAACTTAAGAAACTTAACAAATATCATAGTTATAATTCTTCTACTTTATTCGAGTTATAAGGATTAACAATAAATTCGTATATTTCTAGTAGCAATATACTTTCTATAGAGGACGATAGTCAAGTGAATACTTAGGAAAAGTAAAATTCGTAGAATGAAGTATCTCTCAGGATGTGAGAAGCTTCTCAAGCTAATCGAAGACACATATGGCATTGACACAAGGGAATTCTCTCTTGTTCCTTTACTTTGTAGACGTTCAAGCTGTTTCTTGGGATGCGGTCTCACAAGCAAAGCTGCACGTACCTATTTATCTTCTTTCTTCACAGCCGTCCATCTCACCCTCCCCCGCAAGTGCTCTTCTGCACCATCTGTTGAACATTAGGTTTTTCCTTGAAACCAAGTAAGGTAACGTGCTCTACAACATGTGACGGATTTTGGGAACAGACATTTCACATTATACAAATTTCATTCTCTAAACGAACCAACGTATCTTACTTCTCAAAAATAAACAATTATGCAATATACAATGTTCTGTTATTAGTGGGCATAATTCAAACAACGAATCTAACAATTTCAAATAACTCGAAAAAATACATACAAACGTAAATTCCAGTTGATATTGTACGTACGTATGTATTTCTTCATTATTTGCGTCTGACAAAGTTCTCTCGAGAGCTATGCACACTAGAAACGGAATAACTCGTATAATATAGAATAATGATAGAAACGTGTGTATAAAACTACCATTGGCAACACGATTTATCCTACAAATTCATACCGACTTAACAAAAGAAAAATCGTAAGTAAAATATTTAAAATGATGAAAATGTAAGTTTTTACTTGGATAGTATTAAAAGTTTCGTTTCATTAGTACAAAATCCTGTGTGGTGTTCTAAAGAATATTAGACCCCCCTGAATTCAGTGAACTACCATCAGTATCGCGATAACGCGATATTTACGACCTACCGCTGTCTTAATTCGAACTTGATACTATCAGTAGCGAGCGAAGCTCACCTTCATCAATTTAAAACATGATTTCTTACTTTCCAAGAAGTCCGATCAATAAGAGGATTGATAACCGAGCTACTAGTGATCCAATAACCATTTTCTCATCCGATATCAAAACCTTTCATCATTTGCACTCTTGATCCTTCGTCAATCGTATCCTCACAGATTATACGTACGATCTTCGTTTCTAGCGGTTCCCAATGACGATAATGATTTATGTAATAAGTAATTTATCAGAGACGAGGTTGCGTTGGTTGAAGTGTGACGTTTGGTCGCTTCCACTTCCGGTAGAGAGTAGCTCTACTTGTCTGCTCGTTCGTCGCTTGTGCTTTTAAAGTCCGGCGCTTCGTGATTGGTCCAAATAAAGCGCGCGAATGCTTCCTCCAACCTTTGATTCGCATTTCACTCACGAGCGCGAGCAACGGACTAGTATAAAACAGACAGGCAAGAGAACGCGAACGATCGATAGCATTGTTCGCTCCACACGAGGGTTAAAATCCTAATTTTTATTTGACTCATGGAAATGTGTGAGTCTTCTTCGATGCCATCTGTTCTTCGGTTAGATATTGATCTGCAAAGTAACCGATTGTCACGGTCGACCTAGTTTTTAAATATTTTTTCTTTCTTCCTTCTTGTGGAATTGATTTAGAGTTTCTGGGTGGAAAGGAGGATAGCTGCTAGGATGAGATCGAGCGGATAGTAATCCTCTTAGTAGGTCATTTACCCCTGTACCGAGTGGTTCGCGTAATGATATCCTTCTCTAGAGACGTTGATACCTATATGCAAATAGTTTATTTTCGATAAAACATTTCGATCCATTTTATCTTCGTATTTCATTCCATTAGATATCTTTAGGGAATGTAAAAGAGTTTTATACAAGTCAGAGAGGCCAACTATAATTTTAAGTTAAGATTTGATGAGAGAAAGAATACGATTCGCATGGTTGCAATGATTTTCCCATTGGTTTATTTGAAGGAACGCCTTTACAATTTGCTGAACGGTAAAATGGGCAGAATTGGAACAAAAGAGGTCACAGGTAGTAGAGAGGAAGTTCCTATTGAATCCATCATTACCAAGATAGGTATAAATAACGGGCGCGGAGTGGTC
The DNA here is from genome assembly GCA_963989405.1 of Trypoxylon attenuatum. Classification (NCBI taxonomy): domain Eukaryota; kingdom Metazoa; phylum Arthropoda; class Insecta; order Hymenoptera; family Crabronidae; genus Trypoxylon; species Trypoxylon attenuatum. The sequence goes on along the minus strand of OZ022491.1, from coordinate 24,993,554 downwards.
TGGATCAATTGGCCACGGTTGCCAATTTTGTATCCCACCATGGGGGCCACATTCGTCTTCCCAGAAATTGTCTCTTTCATCATAAACCCTTTCGGTTGGTTCATTGTCGATTCATCAGTTGTATTTCTCATATCTATGTCGCATTGAAATTCTACTAATTAAGTCTTCATTATTTACTTTACAAATTCTCCAAATCGATTAATCCAATCGATACTAAATTTCAATTGATCTCTCGCCTATTACACATCTATCAACATCAACCAATAGTATCGTTCACTTCTCACCAGCGACAGATCTGGAAGAAAGATACATAGAAAGAAGTGTTCTGTTCTTTGATCCTTAACGTTCATCCCGGAAAGGATCTGCACACGTGAATCCTTGTGGCCCCTTTTAAGTATCAACGTAGAACAGTTACTCCAGTTAGGCCGCGCGGTTTGATAGCCAGTAATTATTATGCGGAATCTAGAACGTGCAGAGCAGCTCGAGCAGCATGCATTATTAATTGTGTGACTTCCTACGGCTGCTGCTGCTCGATCGCGCTCGCCACGTTGCGGACGTCTGATCTGATTTTCCTGGCAATTAAGAGGCTACTGGGAGGTAGGTGCTGTTGTGTGCACGTAAATTTAACCTATTCGATTGGCAGAACCTGTTTGCTCAATCGACCCGTTTCTGTTGTCTCCTGTCTCACTGCGAGATACTCTTGACACGTTGATTGCCGCGTGTCACTTGCACACAATACACGCGAGAGATAAATTTTTCCCAATTTTAAATTGCTAGTGACAAGAGTCCCCCCTTCCCATCGGTGTTACACGTAGAAATATTTTTAATTTTGATATAGAAAACATTAAAGAATGTATTTATAAAAATTCTCGATATTGATGTTACACGTGTGACTTTGTTCGTACGAGAAGCATATGACTATAATGTTCTTGAGTTTAAAGGAGGATAGGTGATAGGTCTCTATGGACTTTGTCAAAGCCACTGGAACTAGAGCCTTGGGCCTGAAATCCAGAAATGTAGGATATGAATAGATCCCCACAAGGATTCTTTGTCTTGTAATGGTCTCTCACGCTTTCTTGCCACGCTGCATTCATTGGTGCGAAAGTTTACGGTCTGCAATAGGAGAAAAAGGTGCTAATCATCGAACCTGTGAAACTATGCACTCGTTTGCCGAATATTGAGCCTCTAGGACGGGTTTCCATTTCTCGATCCAGTGCATTTTTTTTTACTCAACTGTACCGAGTAATATCAGAGAATCCTTTATATTGAACACTTTAATAATTTACCATGAGCTGCAAAAAATTTTATATATATTCAGGATATATTATTTTTTCACGATCGCAATTCTTTTCTTTTAGATTTAGACGAATGATATATGTTGGATTATTTAATTAATGCTAAGCAAACTGTAGGATAATTCCAGTTGCTGTCAATCGTGAAATGCGACGTTCTAAATTATGTGGAGATAGCTTGGTAGGCCTTGTGGATAGTTTCTCAGTAAACGTTTGCTCTTAGAAGACTCTGTACGTGAGCTTGTCCTACATTACCAATATACGCTACAGTACACCCTACTGAAACGCGTGGAAGTAAAATTTCATGGAAGTTGTGAACACTTTTATGCGCGGTACTTCTTCCTTGAAGTGTTCATTTAGCCGCCAAGAGAGTCAAACTGTGCAAGCAGAACTGATTGGTCTATTTCCGAAAGTCGTTCGCATATAAACAGTATATCCAAAAAGAGAACTTATCTTACACAGTCTTTTTCAAGTACAGTTTTCACATTAACTTTCCATAACTGGTGGAATAATTATTACAAGTATCAAAATCACCTTGTTTCACTGAAATACCACTTTCTAATAGACTTAATTATGCTTTTTGTCAAAAGTGAATTATAAAAGGGAAATTTTATTCTATATTACATAAAAATCCACAATTTAATCATCTTAAGTAAGAGAAGAGATATTTAGTCAGTTGTTCGAAGCAACTTGTACTGTCAGTAGAAATCTCTTGTGCAATTGAATTTGAAGATCAATTTACTCTGCGAGCGCTAGAGGATCGATTTGCGCAGCAGTCGAATTTTTTTGCTACTCTCGTCGAGCGAAATACGTAGCAATAGCCGAGACCCGGGAGAAAGAGAAGCGAGTAGCGCGCGTTCATGGCAAACTCAAAGCGCGCATGTCCGCGCGAAACTTGCCAGCCGAGACACAATCGATTGTTTCCGACGTTTCTCCGGTGCGAGTGTTAAGCTCGTTTCCGGTCCGGTTTGTTCGCGCGCGCGCACGTAATGTTAGTACATATACTAGCTACCGCGAAAACTTTTCTTGATCAACATATGTATACATATGTATATGTGTGTGTGTGTGGGGGATAGCAACAGTCCGTGCATTATACTTTCGCGATGCGGTAATGAGAGAAAGCGGATATCACCCTTTGAGTGGTAAATTTGATCTGGTTTGCAACTATGTATAACAATAATGTGTTAGTGAATAGGATCAGCCCCCAGAGAGGTTGGACATTTTTTTATCGTATCGCAATTTCCATAAATTAATCTTGACTATTTAGATATGTATCTTTATAAGTAATGCTGAGTTGGAATATCATTTTACCCAAGTACTTAAGTATGTAAACATGCGTTACACAATGAATGTACATATGCAAAGTAATTAAAGCACAGTCATGTTTAATTAATGGTAATTATGGAATTAAGAATGTTTGATCTCTATATTTGATGGATATTAAAAATATCAGGAGTTTTCGGATGAACTTTTAAGTTTCGGCTGGTTGTATTCGGTGATTTTATAAAGTAATCCTCTATTCATTAATTCTGAAGGCGAGTAGAAAGTTGCTAATGAGATTTCTGAACAATTTTCCATCTAAGGGTGCGAATAATAAGCGAGTTTCGAAGTTTCGAGTCAAGCCAAATTAAATTTCGGAATTATAACTCTGCCGGTTGGAAGTTTATATTTACAAATTTGCTCTTTTATATGATTGCATTATCAACAGTTTTGATAACATATTTTTAACTTTTCTCTATAAATATAAATGTAAGTGATTTTCTCATCAACGGTATCTCGAAGAACTCGTGGCTCAGGTGAAAAACATTTCGCGATAGCATTAGTATGTATTACTGGAACAAGACACCATTGCTGAAACTAATAGACAAAGCAAAAAGCAAACTAAGTCCAGGCGTGTTTGACTTTACCAAGTAGCTATGGCGTTTGTACACATTATATTAGCCCCGAAGAATGTGGCTTCATCGGCTTTTTTCGTCGTACGAAATGCCGCGGTCAAGAGCTAAATTCCTTTTTCTTCCGCGTTCTTCTCCTAAGCAATGTCTGCAGTCGCTTCGTTTATTTGCTCAAGAGCCGTAATTGGAAACCTGTCTTAACGCTGAAACTATAATCGGTTGTAATTAAAAAATTCAACACTACCATCTGTAGCATTTGCAACTAAAATTTGTGAAATTTACTTGATTCATCAGTTTTATACGTCACAATAAAATTCATTAGAAGCTAAAAGTGTGCTAATAGTCTGTTTTAATAATAAAACTCATTATCTTCGTTCTTGATTACCGTACACCAGAATTTATGTTTAATTAGGGGTTGATTAGTAAGATAATCTTGATAGCGAAAATATATTAAGCTGGAGAATAAATGTGGGTGATCAGGAAAGCTGATATTCGTGTGCACCCCTTGGTTTAGGGATACTATACATTTCGTATTCGGACAATTTTAATCCGCATGGACAGTGCTTCTTAATCTGGGGGTAGCAACCCCTTGCCAACTATTCGGCAGCGAGTTCAACAATACTAATTCCTACTTTGATCTTTTAAAAAACGTATGAGTTACAGTTGTATCGGATAAATTTAATGCGACTTTGGAAGCCATGAAAATATCATCCTGTCTATTAGTGTATTCCTTGTCAATTTAATATCTTTATTTTTGTTCAAAGGTTATTCCTAAAAACACCATAATATTTTTGTGGATTTATATAAATATTACTAGGTTTTTTGTATTATACTTCTGTTAAGTTAACGACGTCGAAAATTGATTTATTTGCGAAAGACTCTGAATTATGGAAACTAACGAATTCTTGAGGGTAGTTCACGAGTAGCACGGTGTGCAGCTTTAGGGTTGACAATGAAGTAGGGGGTCGTTTGCTAGAGGGGTGATTAACAACCACCGTTAGACGGTCACCACTCAAGCATATGTTTCTGAAACGCGTCGCGTTGTCCGGATAGATGACATAAAAACCAACATATTCGTAACTCTACATGTTCGATTATACTTTAATCGGTTTATTCCACTTTCATCGTACACGCGCAAAACTCTGAACGCTGTTGTTCAGATTTTATTGTCATACGATACTATAGTTTTATACAATGTAGAAGACTAACTTTTTGCACAAAAGTTACTATTTTAAATTCTACACATTTATTGTACCATCCGTGAATACAATTCGGAACATTTCGGAAAATAAATTCCAACGTTAAATAATGTTAAAATAAGTCATGGTAACATAATTGAAATGAATATTTCACATTTACAAGACACAAAACACACATGCGTTGGAAAACAAATCTTTTTCGTACCTGAAATAATAACTCGACAAATACAGACGCTTGTCAATTTGAAATCTAATCAATTTGTCACGCGCATTGGCGGCCCGGATAGAAGTTCAGCAATTGACGGGAAATTTTTTTTCTCGTTTCGTGATTCACGTATTCCGAGTGGCTTTCGAGCGCGGGTGCGCACATATTCGATCGTACACGTACGCGTGCACAAGCAGCAAGGAGAGAACACGCACGCATCAGAAAGAGAGGGGGGGAAAAAAATCAATAAAGTGCATATATACATATGTGGAACCCTGTGGGTGCCGTCGATGGGACGTTTTTCAATTGACGATGAATACTCGAACGCACTGATATGCCCGTTAAAATTCATTTTCACTAGCTTCAAATTAAATCGTTCGCTTACACCGTCTCCACGTTGATCCCTCTTTCTTTTTTTCTTTAATTAACTCTCCAACTATCGAAAATCAAGGATAAAACAAAAAGGCAGTCAGATTCGAGAGTTTAATTGTTGCAAAATCAAAAATTAGTTACTTAATTATGCAATTGGGTATAAAACCGTTAGAATAAATTCTGAGTCAACTGTACAGCGTGCGAAGGAACGAAATAAGCGAGAGTGAGTTCTATTAGGAAAATCAGTGTACGTTGACCCGTTGGTCGGTGTTGATGGTCCAGGCAGGGTGGAGCGAGTACGGTCGTTGAAGAAAGGGAAGTATCGCTCAAAGTCACTGCAACCGGTGCAGCTGCACGCATCTTTGACCTTCGGTGATTTCATTGGCGTAACTACCTAGGGAACACTCTTTAAATTCAAATAAATATGTATTTCCAATAGTATTGTTCGATTATCTACTACTTCATTTATCTAGAGTAACAGTCTTTTTCTACAAATTTCGAATATTTCGATAAATAAAATAAATTTTGTATTTTAATGTTAAAGCTAGTGGGATAGTTTACTCACTTTTTCGGCAGCTTCTATATACTCTTAAACGTACTTGAGTGAATTGTTAACGATCTAATCGTGAAAATTACATCTCAAAATACCAAAGCAAACGTGATAAAACTTTAGCAGAAGATAGCAAGTTATAAATATTTATTAGCGAGTGTAACTAAAGGATCAGTTAACACTATGAATATTGCATACATCGAACTCGCCTTGTCGCGTACGCCATTGTCCAAGCACAAAGACGGAAATAATTGGCCGCACTTTTAAAAATAGATCGTCGCCCACCTCGGAATACTTATTTTTAACTCGTGCAGACTCTTAATCGTTGATGAGCACTACGGTTTCAGCCCTGATAATATATCCAATATCGTAGATTATAGTAAAACTATTTTTAACCTGATGTCAATAACTTGTGAATGAATTAAAAGTATAAAGTAATATGAGTGTTACACAAAACACTAGATAATAAAATGACTCAAGATAAATAGATTCGTTAAGTATATTTATAAAATGTATATGTATATTTATAAAAATGAGCATATTTTTTATAAATAATTTAGTTAAATGGTGTTAGAAATAAAATTATTAGAATTCAAATTCAAATTAAAAATCATACACGATAGTAATCAGAGCTTATATCTATAGTGAAAAGGAAGGAATAGTTTCTCGGTGGAAGAATTTCTAAGAGATAGGAACGAGACTCGCGGCTATCGGTTGGTTCAAGCGATTATAGGATTGGAATTCTCGACTTCCTCTCCTGGGATGAGAAGAGAGGACACTGCAAAGGAAATAATCGAAACCTTCCAGTTATGGCATGGGCTGGGTCGCTACTTAACGAGCCGTGGAACGAGCTGAGTCATACGATTCAAACGTAGTTCGCAGGGAAAACAAAGTGGTGGTATTTAGGTTGTAAGAAGTTGCTAAAGACACCGCGTTCTGCGTCGTTTCCTTCGTCATTCCTCAGTTCCCGCATAAATTACTCCTCGAAATAGATCCTTCCGATTAAGTTATTATCGAAGAGTGTCACCGTTTCAGAATTTTTCGAATATTTCTACTGTTTCTACAATTTCTTATCTTAGTTGCTAATATCATTAATATTATAACTTGACAATAATCAATTAAACCGAATGAGAAAATCCATAGAATCGAGGAAAATTCGTCTCTCGACAAGAATATCCCGAAATGAGAAATTTGACGACGCCAAATTAATTGGAGTATGAATTATGAGATTAACCAGGGAATCAGATCGCGGCTGGCGATATTAAAATGCAAGTGGGTGCATCGGTGGGTGTGGAGACCGTGAAAGCCTCGTATTTAGATCGGTAATCTCTGGTAGAAATCGCGAAGCATAACTATTAGAAAATGTAAAATAAAACATTTCGCTTGTTAATAAAGCTGAACACGATTTAGCTCAATCACGATTCTTCATCGTAGCAAACACTTACAGAATCTTGATACAAGTATCGTATACGCAACATCGTGTGTAAAGCTCAGATAGTTTCACAAGATTTATAGGTATAATTAAGGAAAAAATTTTATCGTTACATTGCGGATATTTATCTGGTAGTAGAAATTTTAGTTACAGTTTAATATCGGTAAAAATGATCGGAACAGCTCCTTCACGCTTCATTAAATACTGTTTCATTTACACAGATCGTCTTTTAAAAGATATTTTTTGAAAAATATTAATATCACTTATTGATCATTATAATGCTTTTTTCCAATTAAATCTTACTTTTCCTACCACAATTTTCTCGTATTAATATCCTCGTTTTTAATTTCTACTCGTGCGAAAGATTCAACTAAAGAAGATTGAAGCATTCATCCAAATGGCTTGTGTTTTGCGTATTATTCGAATAATACACGATTTCAGGGAGCAAAATTAGAAAAAGGAGAAATAGGTACGTTGCATCGCGTTTCGCAAATTATGATATCCGCGCGACGTTAAATCCTCCGGGAAGCTGCATATCCTGCTAGCAGCTTCGGTTCAGAGCACAGTTGCAGCGTGTACAACGTTTTTAAGCGTTCTAACTGTGAGCTCGTCGGTTTCCTAAACCCATTTCGTGAAAATAAAACTGAAACTTGACTGGTTCTCTATAGTATACGCTAAAATCACGAGTGTACTGAAAAAACCTCCTGATAGTGTCTCGTCAAAGGAGGATGGTGTGAAATTAAGGAATTTTTTTACTTTAATAAAAACTGATTAAAAGTTATTTGAAGCAGGACTTCACTGCTTTTTAATTTTACTTTGTATCCCTTTTCGCCTAACAGAGACGAAAGTTAATTTTTGAAAATCAACTAATATATCTTAAACTAATCAATTATCTAATTCCATCACACACAATTAAATTGAATACTTTTTCCGCCATTCGAACCAGTAACTTTCAATTAAATAAAGAAAGACACATTTGTCTATATTAAATTTCTCCAACATAATTACCTGCAATTGAATTAATTGAATTGAACTAATGAACTAAGCGAGCAATTAACCTACATAAAAAGAATCCGTTATAAATAGTTTATTCAAGTCGAACGTGGTATACATACATATTTGAAGATAGATAATGATTTGAGGACGAAGAATTTCCGGTGAAAACGGAAACTAGAGAAAAGCATGTAGAAAGCAAGATGTAGAGACAGTAGTCAAGTAATGTGACCAAGGTAGGAAAGCCGAAGGATTTGCGCGGTGGGTTCTAGGAAGCGGTTTTGAAAGGCAGAAAATATGAGGGCGAGCAATGGTGAGAGGAAGAGCGAACTCGTTGCTTGGGACACCAGAATAACGAGGAGAAAGAAGGGGGGGGAGAGAAGTTGGTTTACCCACATCTGTTCTACCTGCACATTTCCGGCGATTTAAAGAGCCTGACCTGCCTCAAGCGCAAAGTAGCCACGTAGTATTTCCCTCTGGCCTGTCTCGACAAGGCCTTCTCTTTCCTCTCTCTTCTTACTCTTTCTTATTCTGCCGATTGGCGCAATAGTGACTAGACGTCGTACGCTACCACAAACCACGCGTTTCAAATCCTAATTCTTATTCAAACCTCGTTTCGGTCGTTAGCATCTTGATTAATAGAGTTTTTCTTTAACTTCAAGCTCATTGTTCATCTTGAATTCAAAAGTGGCGAATCAAAGATCTCGATATTTAAATATCTATAAATAGAACGGGATTAGTATTTAATAAGAGATTTTGAATAGTCGATTTTTGAGTGTTTATTCGCGAGAATTATACAACTTAAATGGAATTAGATATATCGTGTATATAATTGGTCGTGATATTAAAAGCTTCATGGCATTATGCTACCAGTAATTTAACGTTGACAACGCGCTGCGAGACAGGACAGCGTGAAAAAATCTCGAGACACGAAAGAGGCAGGATTCTGATTGTGATCATAGTGAATATCGTCGTTGACGAAGTTGCTTTCGAGCTCTCGTCAACAGTTGAGCAAGTGCATTCTTTCAATGACTCCGCCTGTTCCACAATTACCTTGCATGACTTTGCAATATGATTCTTGATGCCCACTTCTCTTCTTTACTTCGAATGTATTATACTTTTTCAACGATTACTGTCAACATACACGTGCGACAAGATATTAACCTTCTAGTAAAAAATCTTTAATTATGGATCATTTAGTCGTATGGCTTCTTCGCGTTTATTCCTTTCAAATAAATAAAAAGTATAATTCAAGTATTTCTATATTATATTCGAGCAATTCAATCCTTTTTTTAATCAAAGAGAAATAAATGTCTCTGTTGTATGACTGGTTTTATTGCGAAACAAAGTTCGAAGTTTTGTTTTCGCGATTCTCGCAATCGGTTACGAATCCAACTGTGATCTCTCTCGCAAACACGAAACACATTCGATCAAGAAGACTCGATTTGATTTGTTTTAGAGCTTCCGGTGTCCGGGGAATTCAAGTATATACTACATACAAGTAGAAAAAAAGTATTTTCTGCGTTTTTAAATTCAAATTGTTTATTCAAATATACACGATATGATACAATGAGTTTATTTATAAAAACGAGAGGTAGCTTCGTTACGTGGTAATTTGTAACAAATTGTTACGTTAATGTATTGACAATGCTGTTGATTAATGCACATATAAATTAAGGCGAATTAATACTTACATGGAAATCGGATAATAAAATTGAAGTAAAAACTTTATAATATCAACATTAATTCAGTTTGGGAATAAAGATTGTTACAATAATACTAACATAAATTTTATATTTCGAAAATGATATTTATTGGAAAGTTGACACTAAATTACCTACTTGGACACTTAAACACTAGAAAATAGTATGAATGAAGTTGATTCGCACTTGGCACGTTTCATCACTATTGCTCCATAAAATTCCTTCTCATTTAACGTGGCATTCATTTTCTCGCGAGTGGACACGAACGCGCATTCCTCATATTGTAATGTTCCTGTAGAAGCAATAACGTGTTTACGATATTACATTCCGCTCTATTTTCATCATTCTCGGCTGTCAAGTATTCTGCGCCATTAATTTACACACACGAGATCCTTCAATGAAGTATTGTCGCGGATTAGTAACTTTATGAGGGAGCATTATGCAAATAAGTTTTCCAACTCTTGCAAAAAAAGTATCATTTACCTTGTGCTTTACATACTCGCATTAGTGAAAAATTTCATTTTTTCCCCTACAAGAGGAAATAAAGATGCAATTATTTCGTAAACATTCCAGTTCTGCAAATCTAATTTTGCATAATTTAAGTATAATGATTATAGTCACAATTTTAATGTCTCGGTGCTTAATAGATACGGTACCAGCAGATTCCGCGAAACTGTTACAACCTACAGAAATGAAGACTTTTTAAAATGAACTCACATTCTGTGTCAGCAATTGAATCTCTATTGTAATAAGAGTCCCACTTTCACTGAAAGCAGTGGACAAAAAGTGCAAGGATTGCAGAGCTCGACTTCTATTACTGTGACCTCGTTCATTGCCAATTACTCAAAATTTCTTCATTCCGAGGATCGTTTCTCTCTTCGCATACCACGAATAGTTTTCGCGAAAATCAAATATGTATATAGTTTTGCTCCAACTAAGTGTCAATACTCTTCGTATCTTCGAAGAGTCTCGTATACACACAGGAAAAATACTTTCTCCATTCGAGATGGAATGCAACAAGAATATTTTTCTCGTAGAATATTAATTCGCATTCGCAGGATGATCCCGGAATAGGCACCAATGGCGTAGGTTGTTGAATCACCATCAGAACCAAGATTCACACAGTATTCAACCAATTCTCATTTCCACAATCTACTTGAAACTTATTCTTCTTCAAAGTCACTTTTACGAATGCTCAGTAACAATATTTCTCACGCAACGGCTCGTTTATCCAAAGTTAAGCGAAGTTGAAAGCAATTGTGAGTTAAAGATTCGTCCTTGATCTTTTCGCCATGAAATAACAGAAACAAAGGATAACACGATTCCTTTGTTATTTTCAAAGTGTAGAAACCATATGTAAAAAAATTGATTACAAGTATAAAGAGATAGGATCAATTTGAACCACTAAACATCACCTCATTGGTTCTCCAATCTCAGTCTCTTGAGTTTTTCGAGTCATTCCAAGAATTTAGTAGGTAACACAAGAGCTCGTATCTCATCCGTTCGTCCCATACTGCCAAAAACCAGTCAGGTAGTAAGGACCTAAATCGTTCCACCTTCGGATGATCTTCGAAGGTACCTAGCAGGCAGTGTTGCCATTTCCGTATTGTGAAAGGCGAACGAGCGAGTGCTCATTGCTATGCGACAAGGATCGAGGATCGCACCACGATGCGCGCGCTCTTGCCCTCGCTGTCGGTCCTTTTGCACGCACGAGAATGCTTTGCTGTCTGTAATATATCTATATCTCCAATATATACATATATATACATATATATATATATATAAATATATATATATAGGGCTAGGGCTGTATACACAACGTATATGTATACATCTTAATATGCATCTATCTATATATATATATATTTATATATGTATACATATACGTTGCGTATACAGTCCTAGTCGTACGGTGTCTCTCTGTCAGAGTTTGCATCGCGTTAGTTTCGCACTGCGCCACTGATGAATAGGCCAACCACGAACCAACCAAAGGCCGCCTTTATATAGGTATGCGAAAGCGCGCATATCGCGTATTGCGTCTTCGAATGGACAGTAGTCCGGGCGGAAACTGTGTGGCATCCAGCATAATGCGATACCTATTGACAACCGTCGATGGAAAACAACTTTGCACGGCATGCCACACAGCACACACGGCTCTCCTCCTCTCCCCCCCTCGATCTTAGAGTTGTGCATGCACGCATGCGTGCCCGCGTACCACTGTGCGTGCACGACATTCTCGACTGGCTTCGTGATCGGGATGGACTGCGGTCTCGATTAATTACTTGAGCTGTTGAATTGAGAGAAGATTTTTGGTACGCGTCAATAACAGAGATATGTATGTTGTATATGTATAAGTGGATTGAGGATCGAGTTAAATATGTCGCTGATTGACGCAAATGTTTCTTTTTCAAAGTTTCTTGGAAAGAACTTTTTTGCAATTGAGACGAATTTAATTATAAAAGTATATAATGGAACACAATTTTTTTAAGATTTTTCTTTGGAAAAGTGATGGATATTTGAATAGTGGAATTTTTTTATATAAACAGTTAGAACATTGTTTCTTTTGCAATTGAGCAATCGAGGTATCTTCACGTTTGTTGTATTTGGATAATTATGACGATCGTGAATGAAACTTTTCTCGGTGCGAGGCAACTGTATCACGGTGCAGATCGAATATTGTATATGCATGTATGTACATATCTTATTCTTGCCAACTGAGAACTGGATGGTTGCGACTTCACTCGACGAAGTCTTATTGTTGATATGTCATAAGTGTACGCGGTATAAATTCTCTCAAGTTTCCCAACTCAGAGATTAAATTACCCGTATCGGTAGCTGAAAAAAACTCGGTTGCGTTTGCACGATACTAAAATTAGTGTTGAACCGTGGATTCGCGTTTCTCTTATATGTATATACAGTTCGTAAACATTACCGAGTGAAACTGTACTTCGATTCTTCTACAGACTACCTTAAAATAACGAACATGTTATTCTAGAGTTATTCTTGAGTTTGAGTCGTGTATTTGGTGGTCTTAAAGTTTCCTTTCATAAGGATTAAACCATAGCATGACTTTTTTTAAAAGTCATGACGAATTTCGCTTGGCAAACGAGTTGAAAAAGGAGATTGTTGGATCCATTGGATCTCAGAAATTAGGCATTAAATTTGTGTACCATGAAATTCAGACTAATTCTGGCACACGAATTCTTGGATGATGTGTCATGGAATTTTGGAATGACTTGGAAATGCTAACGGGTGTCTAAAATGTACGAGTACAGGTACTAATAGACGTAAATAGAAAGGAAAACCTCTGTAACTTTTTGAATTAATATTAAACTTATAAATTTTGCAAGCAACGAAATCTGATTGATCGAATACAGTAGTATCGATTAATGTTACCAATAAAATAATAAGAAGAAACTGATACATGAATCACTGGTATGCTTGGTACGTGCTATCGATCGCAACTCTGATGCAACGACGAGTTCAAAGATTTCTCAGCGACAATTTCTTCACAGATTTTCGATAAAACGTAAGAGGAAATGTGTCCAATGAGTTTCTTGAATTTTCCGAATTTTAGTAAATAACAGCATTACTATCTACTAAAATTAATACCCTTTAGTTAAAAAATTCGAAATAATTCATAAACTAGATTATATCAGCCACGTGTGTCCACACGAAGTTTTAAGTATACGTTCCTTTTTTTTTACACGTGCTCTTACAAGAGCATAAGTATATTTGATAAGGGTCTATTGGATCGTGTCGAAGGGTATGAGGGTTGAAATGAGTCACCGTACACACATAGGAGAGGATACAACCAAGTTTTTTTCTTTCCCGTACAATTATTGATCCACGAGTCAAGCTGATTCATAGCACGTGTGTTCTTAGTGTCATGTCAAGAAATTCCTGAACGACGCTTACATGCCTCTTGCAATCGTATTATGCAACTCGGTTTCTCTTTATCGATGCAGAAGGTGAATGTCCCACCAACGATGCTCCATAAAAAGCTTAACATCACACGAGCATTTTCACTTTTTTTCTTCATCTCATTTTCCTTTGATTTGATACAATTATGTTAATAATAACAAATCAATGACTAATATGCAGATTTATCGATGGCTTATAACAATTTAAAATATCATATAGATTTCCACTTTGGATGATACTAATTACCAATTATATGGTTTAATCGCGGTTTTAAATAAAAATCGAGATGTCGATGGAAACATGCAAATTATTCTTAGGATCGATCCGCAGCCTTCGATAAATGTTCCGTATCTAATGTGATAGTAGCACAGTGTTGAAAAAGGAATTACAAATCACCGGATTCCAGAGGGTTATGATTAAGCGCGGTATGCAGCTCTTATCCCCGAGCAGGATCGGAAAATCTCGTTGTTAATTATTCATTCCGGCTGACTCATCAGAATGGCATATCCTGGAATTGAGTTTACTCGAGATGCTGTTATCGCTTTACGCGCGATTTCCGCCGGAAAGTAACTATTCTCAGAATCGGATACTTGGATTGTCTCTTGAATGGGGGGAAAAAAATATATAGCTTTCCTAAATGATTTTCACATGATCATTTCCTAAATGATTTTTCTGTTTTTCCAATGTCCTAAACTCCAATCAATCATTACTAAATTAAATAAATACTAGATGAGTGACAATGAGTTGTCATTTTTGAAATAAAAAATAAATAAAAGAATGAATGAATGTAGAATTCCACTCTACACATTGAATTTATCTCTTCCTCATTCAAAGACCCGTAATAGCTAATCCAATACGCTTACAACCCGCAATCGCAATAAAGCGAATGCAATACCTCGCTGCAGCAACGAGACTCGCGTTAACATAATCGGATTTTACCGCGTTACTTGCTCTTAATCTCCTCGACTGACACGCGTATTTATCAAATTTTATTCGACGAAACTCGTATCTCATCCTGTTTGCGTTGTGTACCAATATCACCAGCCTTATAGCCATGAATATAATTAAATCCTGAACCAGAATCGATTGAGTAACAAATCGATGTTAATCAAAGAAATTTTGCTATTAAACTAATTTTTTTTTAATCAACCTCCGATATAATTTTATAGCCTTTTTTTAGTTAATTGAAGCTCATGGATAAGGATTCAGTAGAATTCTGTTTCACGAATCCATGCTTGTGTTTTAAACCATCTCGAAGCGGACCGAACATGACTTACTACGCGGATCAAGCTGCTACCGATGCGATAAATATATGCATGTAATACATCTTACCCGTAATCTGTAAGGCGATACCTTTGATATTAGTGATCCCGTTACGTGGTATTACTGCGGCTCGAGACCAGCCTCTGACTCATTCGCCATTTAAAATATATGGAAACTTTTGCACCTGCTCAAAAGTATACTCGAATAATTTAATATTGGAAAATTCGTCTAGTTTTCCATTTTCACCCTTTTTTCATCACTTAAACTCTTGTTCCTAATTTTTACTCTGAGATTAATCAAAGAAGCTTATAACAATTAGCTTGGAAATTTCTCTGTTTTAACCGTTACTCAACAGTGTCGAAGGAAGGTGAAAGAGAAGTAACAGCTGCGAAATTTCCTACTTCTCGAGTGTGAAGTTAGACTCGATGGAGTTGACTGATTCCAAACATTTCTCTACTTGAACTGCAGTTGCTGGATAAAGAGAAAAAAAAAATGAGGAACGTTTGTCGTGGCAAGTAGAAAGCACGGTAAATAGAAAGTTGGAAGCATTAATAATTCATATTGACGATGTGCATTTTCAAATGTAAACTTCTAACTTGGTCAGATGTGCGACAGTTCATTATTATTCCCGGACGTATCTTAATGTGGTTCTTAATCTTAATTAAGAATTTATGAAGATATCCTGACTTTATTCACTCGATTAATTTCTTGTTTTCAGCATATATCACAATGTCAACTCAAAAGTAACATTATAATTCGAATTATTATCGTTAGAAGAATAATGCTAAAACATTTCTTACTCGGCCATGAAAATTTACCACGAATCTATGATTTCCCTGTGTTATTAGTGTGTGTGTATAGATGTTCCCAGTATCCCGTCATTATCTGCAATGGCCAAGACCTAGTCAGGCTGAGTCATTGAGACTTTAAAATCCATAAAATTCTGCACCTGGTGTTGTACCGTCAACATTGTCCTCATTCCGGATGGCTTTACACAGTCTATATAGATTCGAAGCTTCTCGTCGACTTGATAAAACTGTACTCGAGTAATTCGTGACACGATTACAATTACTCGTACCATTCAAACATTCGAGTAGAATGAAATTCATATATCTCGATTGAGAATAAAGTATAATAAATTATAACTATAATATTATAATATATGTACATATTGCTGAATTCGATTTAATTGATATTTTCCAATAGCTTATTATATAATATTATCTAAAATAAAAATATGATCTTAATGATCCCACATAAATTTTCAAGAAATATGAGTTCAATGACATTGTACAAAGTAGTAGTTCATTATTCGCTGCATCAGTACTTCGTTTTTTTAACTCCTCTCGAAACGTGCTCGTAAGTAAATACACGAACACGTGTTTGACTTTCTGCAGCGTACGCAGCGATAATGTCGATAGTTTTCTTGAATGTAGAGCCACGATGGCTTGGCACGACAAGCTTTTACAGCTGTTGGAGAAACTTTGGTGAATCATCGTGGCAATATACGAAATTAGAACGCGTAAAATGATGACTTAGGTGTTTTATTGCTATAATTCTCGTACTTAATAATGTCAAGCATTAAATATTTAAAATGAATTACATACAGTAATAATGAGTTACGCGTAAAGCAATTAACGTATAGGATTTAATAAAGCATTCTATCGAATGCAATAAATCATAAAATGAATAATACCAAGTCTGTTATCATAATCGAATACGTAACATTAATAAATTTTAATTCACCACTCGAGACAAATTGATATTTGAGAATCTTCTGCCTCCCATATCGAGTAGGAAAGCTCTCGAAATAATCGGAGAGAGAAACACTCGAACAAATTATCTCGTTCACGATTTCCGAAGACTGTCTCGAAATATGTTTTTTTTCTTCTCTTCCTTTGGGAGAATGGATTTATCGCTGCAGCAGATAATCCAATGTCCGCCTGTTTTTTCCAGTCGTACGTCGCTTCGGCGCAATTACTTGAGTTATTATTTTAATTGGCGAGCAGTGCGTGTTTCTCGAGCTGCCTTAATTGCGAGGTGCCCGAAAAAGCTTACCAGCGTGGGTTGAACCGTTTAATTGCTAGCTGCGCTACGTTGCTCTTCGCAGACTCGTCGAACCCTTCCTGACATCTCGTAATGTGTGTTTTTGAAAACTTTTTGCCATAGCTGTATATACCGTTAGTTTAAACCACTCAACGGAGAAGGCTGGTTTCCCAGCCAAGTAGCTGAATTCGAAACTAGGTTGTCAGGGGGTGTGAACGATAAAAAAAAAAGTACTTTACGGTAGAAATTGCAGATTTAGATACTTGTGGTTAAAGGAGAAATAATTAAAAGATATATTAATTAGAGACCATTCCGAGCAACATCCAAATTACTAATTTATTCTAGAAAATATTATTTAGTATCACAATTAAGGTATCAGCCATTGGAAGCGTTGATTATTTTTTTTAAGATGCTTTTAATAATAATCTAATTCTTAGTATGATTCAATAGTTTTTTTTACATATTTTCACTATGGTACCCAGAGTTTTCGTTGCAAAACATTTACTATGCACTCAATTCTTCCAAAAGTCTCTTGACTCGCATCAAGAAAATTCAAATGCAACTCTGATTTCGAGTAGCTCACGATAACACGCTCATTAGAGGCATTGAATATTTCATGGCGCACGCTTTCTTGGAATAGCAAAAGTTATATGTATATTCTTGAAAAAGCGAGCGTGCGAGCGAATCTCCAACTGGGCCACGTGTACGACTAGAAAATCTGTACCGGAAAAAGATGCTCATTAGGTGCGCGCTTGAGGCATACTCTACACTCGACAAGTCTACAGTCACTGCCGATGAGTTGCACCGTGAACAACCGTGTACAATATACACATCCTTCCGAAAATCCATTGTCGACCGTAGTTTCTGTCTCTCTCTCTACATTATTTATTACTCTGGATATCTCGATAGAAAATTTTGATTGCTTCATTAAAGTTCAGTAACTTCTTGTCAAATAGAAATGTGTATTTTGTAATTATTTATTTAACGTGTACGATACCTTTCTACTTACTACAAGTAGATAAGTATCATATATTTATGATCAATAGTCTTAGAAAGTTTCTCGTTACCGAAGTGAGTTCCATGTATCATTAGAGTAACGTGATTCGTGCAATTGTGTCCCATCATTGTCTCATTAAGGTCACAAAAGTAGAGTGAGAATATTTATCAAAAGATCTAATAAGATTTTCTTTGTTCCGTGATTCAAAAATATTATAGATTCCACAAATTTCTGGTCTATCTTTTAAAATTGACTGTTCGAATCTTGACTATAAACACGTTAAATGGGTTTGGCTTCGTATCCTCGCTATCCTCCAGGCACGAGCGCAGCCAATGGAATATGGATACGAATGCGGGGGTAGACGCATCTTAAAATAGCTCCCAGACAACTGCAGCCGCGATTGTGCGTATCGCTTGTACCAGAGACAAAGACGGGCGAGAGTCAACTCGTAGAATGTAGATATGTAGAGAGAGCGGATTAACGACGCGCACAATGTAGCAATTACTATACAATCGAACAGTGAAAAGAAAATTTGACTAGAATAATTAAGATAAATAATTTATCTTTTCAAGTTCCCCAAATACAATTTTAATTTATTATTCTACTATTTCGATGATGTAGCTAATGATATAAGAAAATAAAATTTCGTGAAAAGAAAAATATAATTAAATTGGTTTTGAAGAAAACTGTGGAAAGAGCTTATAGCGACAAAGATAGAGTCGACGCATGTATAACTGACGAATATTACACAATGAATGTCTACCAAGTGAAAAAGGGACCCGCAGCAGTTAACCGATTCAGAGGGCAAAGATGGGACAAGAGACCCAGGGAGATTAAAAGAAAAAACCATGGCCACTTTATCCAGCCGGGTCTGATTAGCTGGGTGACCAATCGTGGCTCTGGAGATCGCATCCGTTTCATTCCTTACTCACGGGACATTCTTCGTCATTGACCTCTCGAATTCTTCACAAATTATCTACTGTACCATTAAAACTGAAATCCGTCCCTGTACGATCGAGAAAAAAAAGTGTGTCTCAATTTTCTCACTGTGACACTAAATTAATTCAATTATGTACAGAAATATTGAAAAGAATTAAGTTGTAATATTTTTTATAATTTGATCAGATATATAAATTCTAATTATTCTAAAAATCACTTTTCAGCTAAAGATACGACATGACAATGTTTCTCAACTGAATAAAATGATCTGTGATTTTATGGGATAGAGATCGGTCGAATAGTAAAAACGTCTATTCTAAAATTAAAATGCTTTGGAATCTTTTCGAAGGAAGAGGGGTTAAAGAATTCCTCTCACGCAATATCGTGCCTACGTCGAGCGCCGGATTCCATTACGTCACTCGGTTGATAAGAACCGGAAATGCGTGGAAGCGTTAAAAATAATCCGGGCCATCGAGGGGTTAAGATGACTCGACTTTTGAGAATTCACGGATCTACAGCTTTAACGGTTGATTTCATGGATCGTGTAATTCTGAATCAATTAGTTAATTGAAACCTTCAAGCGGATATTACATCTTGCGTTTTTCTTTCTTCCATTATTCCATGTGAACTCAAGTTTTTTTTTGCAACACAGGTTATTGATTCGATACATGGGTATAAATTACACTAAAAATCATTAACCTAAACTTAATTATAGCAGCAAAGTGGTAGTAGATAATTTTATCCCAACGCAGCTAATATTATACCCGAACATATTTCTTTTTAAAATAACTTTTTATTATGTAGTTTTTTTAAAACTTCCGACAGATAATAGTCTATTAATAATAATACAATAAATATTGTATTATAATAAAAAAACTCTTGAGATTTAAAAGAATAATAAATGTAACAGAAAAATACAATTATCCTTAGATTTAATATAAAAATATAATCTTGTAGTTGTTGAAAGTTCTAGCTTTAATACCAAAAAAATTCGACAAAGTTGCGGGGGGCGCGTGAGACTATACGTATGTATGTATAGTGTTTCAGAAACTACAAGGGTCGAGGGGGAGGCCTGTGTATACCGCGGCAACATACCGACGGAATGTACCCAATTTATCCCCTTCGCCGCGGGCCTTAATTAATTAATCTTCCAATTGAAACTCATTACTGCTTATCTTATCGCGGTGGAACGCTTGAAAGACTCCATGAACAGCACGCTGACACATACCTCGAGCGCGAGAAATTCGTCTTGTCGCGGGGGGTTCATTGCACCGTTTTAACCATCGACGTATCTAGCGTGGGTTTCGCCCCTTGGCAAACTCATCGCGGAGTCCCAATGTGTCAGACAGTGTTAAATCATCTAGGAATTTATTATTTATTCGTGCTTTTGTTAAAGGGAAAATGGGACTCATTGGTATCCGAAATAAAAAACAGGAAAAAAACAAATAGGGAAGAAGAAGTATTTTCAAGATTTTCCGCAATTCTGCTTAGAAAATCGGGGTTATACTACAGGATAGACTTGTATGTGTGTGTGTGTGCGCATATAAAGTGTCAGGTCATCGAAATTTGAATGCAGCAAAACTTGCCTCGCAAAATGGGGTCGAGCACTCGAAACACTTCGAATATGCATGTTTCGTAGTGTTCGATGTGCACATCGCGAATTCATTAACTCCACGAATATATATTGTCAGTGAATAGATCAGTAAAATAAGAATCAGAATTAAATCTAACCAATTTGATTTTTACAACCCTCTTTCTATAGTTCCAGTAGTCAATTTCTATTATCATAAAACTTTATAATATTCTTCCACTTGTTAGTATTAGGATGCATTTACTTATGTTAGCGACTTCATCACCTACATCATTTCGGAAACTATAAAATTCATCAACAGAGATACATTTGACATTGTTTGAAATTTAACTTTCTCATTGTCAGGTCTTAAAGCTAGTATAGTACTTATGGTGAATTTATGGAAATGTTGAGACAAACACCTAGGGAGAAAACCGATAGAGAAGATCTATTCGCGAGTACATAGTGGGTATTGAACACCCACGCATGCTAACAGTCACGGTCGAATCCTTCAACGCGAAACTACGAGTCTTGTTCGCTCATCAATTTCTCAGGGGATGTAGAGGAGGTTTAGGATATACTCAACATAGAGATTATCTAAGACCATAGAATTGTGTTGATAGATAAAATTCAATTATATTTATCAATTATATTTATATAATATACTTATCTCTTTATTATTTCTATCAAATTTGTCCTTTTTTTAATATATTAATTCAGTTAGCATAGCATGCAAGACTGTTGGCAGGTTCAATAACTCTAGAACGACATGCGGCTGTTGAGAAACAATGGAAGTAGATATTGTAGCATGTAGAGAAATTTAAATACAATAGTAATAGGAAACATACATATTCCAAGATGATTCCTGTAGTTTACGCAAACTTTGATGTACTTGGATGGCACTGGTGACCTCATTAAGGATTAATTGTTTCTTAACTCGTGAGAGATGACTTCCCCTTTCTATCATAGTCCTGTTCAACAATCAAAGTACCTCACGTGATTATTGTTAAGCATTGATGTGTCTATAAATGAGAAAAATCGGAGCCAAGGATCGAACGTCTAAAATACAGTCATCAGTCATTTCTAATCTCGAAGGAATTATCATTTACGCGGCTGTATCTCTCTCTCTCTCTGTAGTCACCAGGTTATCAAGAATACGCACGCTATTATAGTTAAATATGACCTCCGAACGAACAGTTTCCTTTGACTCGCCGGTTATCATTGCTACGTTTCGTAAGACCGGTCGAAAGCTGCATGAAGGAAGTTCATTGTTCGTTAGGCTCCCTCGTGATGACTCCAGACAGAGAACAGGTTGAAGATGATGATTGCCAGATTGAGGAGTCTTTAGCTCTTAGCCTCTTTGTGAGGTCAGTAACGAGATATCCCACAGTAGCATGCAACGTTCTTCAAATTGGAACACAAATTCGGAGCAATCAAAACTAGTTTTCAAAATGACTCCTATTACTCTTCTACGACTTAGTATTGTATATTATAATTGTTGAATTGATTGAAAAATTAATAGTTTCGTCTTTTCCCACGGTCTTAACAAATGATCCGAATGACTGAAGAAAATCTGATAAAATAATCTATAAACGAAACGTAATTGTAAAGTTAATAGAGAACAATTGTCCGACCTAAGTTAACGAGACCCTCATTAGTCAAGGATTTATTAGTCAGTAACGATGAGTCAGCGAAGTACAGACGAACTATTTTATTAATCATAGTTTCGAGTAAAATTCTCTGCAAATTCTTTATTCGAACGATATTGAAATTCTTCGAGATAATTTCGATTCTATCCTAAGAATTCCCGATAGAGAGAACTCGCGAAACAGATGAGATTTCCGTTTCCTAAAAGCAAGTCGAAGCCCAGTGTAGCTTCCGAATAGTGTAATTCGACAAAATCAGAACGAACTCCTCTATGAGAAAACCCAGACACGCGAGATCATCACTCTCGCAGAAAGGTACGAGATCAATGTTATCGGTTTTACAGCTTGAAACTTAAAATCCAGAACTTTTTCCATTCGAGAGGTTGGCTCTCGAGCCACGTGGGATTTCTATTACCAAAGTAACGCACAGCACGTGCGCTCTACACACTTGGTATCCTGATAGAACAGGTCCAGGAAAAATCATGGAGCCGCGAATATAAAATGAAATTGACTCCTTATCGATTTTAGTGACTGCCTTTGAACACAGCTTCTCTCGATAAAGTCGAGAGAGTCTACTCGAGAGGAAGATAGAATTTCTATTTCGAAAGATCTGGTTACTGTCTACAGGTGGAACTCGAGTGGTGGCGCGTGTAGAGAGCCGAGATTGATATGTACTCTGTTGCTAGACTTAAACAGTACAGTCTTATAGTTTACACGAGCTTGATCATATTTCTTAGTACACGAGATTCGTTTCTACCTGCGATCGTTATTCACTTAACATTACGAACATTTCAATTTTTCATACAATCTAAATCCTATTTTTTTTTTTACAAGAAAACCTTTTTTACCAGAATTCTGGTGATTCTCTAAATACAGAAAATTACATTCAATTGACACTTACGCATTAGTTTGCATTAAGTGTATTCTAATCAACTGCAATTGAAAAGCAAAAAAAAAAAAGAAAAAAAGGGTAAAAGAGTAATTTCGAATTTTGTCAACCGAAGATTTAAAGAGCCTTGACTCTCGAAGCACATGATCACGAGCATGACATTAGCAGAAGGTAACGGTGTTATTGGTAGCGCGCGCGTAGAAGTGGTTTAAGAACCACTGGACTAGAGAGACCGGTGCATCCACGTGATAAAAAGCCGGTCGGTCGAGCGTCGTGGCGTTGCGTTGCGTGGCGTGGCGCGACGCGAACGGGCAACTCTGCAAGATAGGCGAGTAGAGAGAACAAGTTGCTTTGGGCGAGTAAAGAACTCGGTTAGAGGTCGGTGGCCGGCCTACCTCAACCTATCGACGCTCGATGCTACCGCTCGACACTACACTCGACACATAACACGCCACCTTACTTCGTGAAATTACTACCTCCGTCTTCCGCAAGATTCGCTAATTGCAACTTTCTTACCTGTTATTGGTAATCAATGCAGGTCATCTCAGATACATGAAATACTGATGAGGAGTCAAGATCCCTAGATAGATAATTATTTTAAACCATCTTAGACAAAATATACAATATTCTGAACTTTTAATATCTCAACATAAAAATCTCTTTATATATATTTAATAAATTATTATATTAATTATTCTTGAAAAGTCAACCTGAATTTTGCTTTAAAATAAAAAATAGTTCATCGAGTATCTTCTCGAAATTGTATAAAAAATGGTGGACCAGATCCCAAGTAATAAAATCAGTTTTATTCATTTATAAATACTTTTTAATCTTATAAGAACCCGTCTTCTCTGAACAATTTCTTTTTTCCATCGCGATAAGAAGCCTCCCTCGCAAGATGACCCAATTTCACTTATCTCATCCACATTGCTCTGTCAAGGGAGACTTATGTTTCCATGTCAATCTGGAGACTCGCGATTTCATTAGAATAAAGACCGATGAGATGAGCTTACGAGTGTAGATACATACGATTTTCTGGCACTGCGCCAAGATAAAAGTGAATATGTGGTGGTTGCCAGTTCTCTCAGGTAACCGATGTCGCGTGAGTTTAACAATGTGTCTCTGGAATACAGAGATACTCTCACGAGACCTTTAACTCTTCGTTGTTTATCGTATCATAGTATTTTGCAATTCGTAAAATTTATGTCTCTTAACGTAATACGCTTCGTACCTACCGATATCTACTACAACTGAACTAGTCAAAGTGATAAGTTGACAATTTGTCAGTTGCAAAATATGCATTCGAAAGATATGAATTTAAATCGCACTATTTCCTTATCTTACGTGCTTTGTAAAAACTGACTTACATTTACTGTCTTAAAATAACTCGAAAATTATTTGCAGTTAATTATAATTATAAAGAATAATTCATTCTTTAATTTATCAAGAAATTATTTTTATTATTCTTCGATATATCAGTTTTCCAAATTTTTATATGATAAGTACTTGTACCATAATTACAGGATAAAGTGGTGATAATTAATCACTATGTAAATGTCTTGTCAAAGACCATTAGCGTTGTTGGAAGTATCATGCTAAGCAAGCATCGGTACCTTCAAACCATGTGTGTACCTACTCGAATGCTTGTGAACCTTCTTCAACGATCATCTGTTTACTGTATCAATATGTAACGCATTCTCCTTAAAAGCACGCAAATATTAGTTTAACAAAGAGATTTGAATCGTTGCCAAGCGAAACAGTGGTAGTTAAAAATAAACAGATTTTAATTACAAGTTTTACTATCTGCATTACATACAATATTATTTTACAATTAAAATCGAATACAGTATCCAATGACTTTCTACATATGCAACAAGCTACTTCCGCTATTATTTCCACTCCACTTATTTAGCATTCGATAATTCACTACTAGAATGTTAAACTCTATACTTCGCCCAGAATCCAATTGGGATCAACAAGTTTCAAGGAAAAATTCTTTCGTACTTTACATATATTTTACATATTTATATAGGCGAAACAAAGAGTAAGAAAATATAGCACACGGTTGATAGTGTATGCGACAGGAGGCACTTCCGCGCGAAATGCGAAGCGCTTTGAATTAGCTTACGGAGCAATGGCAATGACGTGTGATGCATCACGCACGGGAAATGCAGAAACGCACGTAATTTCCTAGTTCCCCGTCAAGATATAGTAGATAAACGACTCTGTCATGGAGAATATACGCGCTTGAATCCTGTTTACGATGTACTTTGTACGAAGAATAGAAATCTATTGACACAAAGGAATTACTGTTTTTAATACCGTGAGTCAAATATTTCTAGGATAATGTCTATTTAATATTTCACACGCTATGTACATCGGAGAATTATGAGCTTCAGAATCACCATTACACGAAACAGGTTTTAGCTTACTCGTGCAAACGTGTTATGTTACTCGCATTGACCTATAATTTCGAATAATTTCCGGAAAAGAATGAATTCTGATCGCGTTGCTCTGTCGATGGAAGGATGTTTTCTTCGTAAAAAGTGGCAGTGTTTATGGAGCGAAAAAAAGGGTGAGTAGTAAGTACTTAACAGCGCGCAATGAACACGCGTGATATCAGGCGGCGAAGCGTAGAATAGATGTAATAATATGTTCTCGAAGCAGCGACGACTGATAACACACTGCATGCGGCCGCTTATTTATATCGTTTACCCTGGTGAACCTTCCTCACGAACAGTTTTACGCATCGTGTTGCAACGACAACGGGATACGATGTGCGACATTGTTATTAAGTGCGCAATACTTCCACCCGGAACGACTTTTTATTACCGTTGAACTTGTAAAGTTCGGTTGATTTATGACTCTCGCAGTTACTTTAAAATTATTCGATTGTTAAGGTAATTTATAAATATTGAAAATATTGGAAGTTATGAGCTAAATTTTTATCGATCCATTGATCAATTTACATAACATTGGAGGACACGTTACTTCGACACTTTCCATTTTCTTCTGATCGTATCAGTTAAACATAATATACG
Organism: Trypoxylon attenuatum; assembly: GCA_963989405.1. NCBI lineage: Eukaryota > Metazoa > Arthropoda > Insecta > Hymenoptera > Crabronidae > Trypoxylon > Trypoxylon attenuatum. The sequence goes on along the minus strand of OZ022491.1, from coordinate 24,967,601 downwards.
TTACTTCCGGATCGCAAAAGATACTTTCACTCCTAATATGCGTTGCTTTCTCGGCGTATCGATGGAATTTGCATATAACAATGTATCTCTGCTCTATTTGCAAAATCGCTATAGCACAAAATTCATTCCCAATATTTATATTTCTTTTGTTCTCCTATTTTTATCCAATTGCAATTTTATAACGATTTATATGGTAATATGGTAATTCAGAATATATTTTGGAATTATTACAGAAATAATTATAACTCCTGCGTATGACTAATTATAACTACTTACATATTCACGGTTAAAAAATATATATCCTTCAATTTGTGTTTATGGTGGAGAGTGTAAAGGGCCATAAATTTTCATGTATTTTCTTTTGCTTTTTGGCATCTTAAGGAATTTCTCTCGCGCGTAATAAAGACGATTTATCGTCTTTATCTTGGAACGCGACGGCCTTCTTTAAGCATCATTCCTCTGCAACGCTCACAGCTGAAAGTGCTTCTTGAATTGCTTGCAATCCCAAACTCAGCTCTACGGTATCCCCTAACAAAGAAAACGAGAGTCCCCTCTTGTGTCGACATTGTCTTATTGAAACATTAATCTATTTAATCATAGAATTTTCTTTGTAATTTCAACTAGTTCTGTTTCAACTAAATACTCTGATTATTACTTAAATCTCCATTATTATTATATGCATATCAACATATTTGCAACAAAACTTCCTTCTATCCAAATTTATCCACAAAATGTGTGAACAATTCTTGAAACACACAATTGCAAACATATTATAGAGGGCTCCACCTCCGTCTTTAGCAGCGAATATAATTCAATGTTTCAGACGTAATTGCTCAGACCTCGAACAGAATCGAGTATACATGTAGTTGATTGTTCGTTGTTCGAAAAGAAGGGGTTGGAGAGCCTCGATACGTAGTATCATGGACCCTCAGCTTGGAACAATACTGCTGATACGCCCACCTTTCGTCTAATAATAAACGAAAACCTGCTTACTTACTTGTTAACGTGTTGCGTGATGTATGCACCTCTTGAAACTTTTTCTCTGTCTCTCTACTCGTGTAAGTGCTACGAGCCACCACAGCTCGACTGGACGTGCAGGTTTCACCTACGTATACATATGTATATGTATTAACTATAAAATACGCGACGCGACACGACGCGTTCGTTAAACCCAACAAACTTTGTCCACCTTCTTGTTAACTTGCGGATCTAATAATGATTTTTTTTAGGACAATATTCAAGTAAACCTAAGGAATTTTACTTAAAATGTGTTTTGGTAGTTTTATAAGTATAGTGACGAAAAGATATGTCATTCTAAAAAATTGTTTTTAAGCTTGATGTAGCAGTTAGAGTTTTAAACGTGATTGTTATCTTGTAACGCCGGAATTGTTGCGGATTTACAGGGAAGAGAGAGATAATTCCAACGGAAGAGGTAGAATTAAACTAGAACCTGCTCTCACGAGCGCAATTGCATCTTGGATACTTACTTCGTTCTGAGCTTCTCCGAGCAAAATACGCTTTCGCAAATTGCATAAAAGAGAAAATTACATAACAGTAGCGTCAGATCGTTTATTAAAGTCTCGCACAATCAGAAGCGCTTGAATTTCCCTACGAAACTTTGGTGGCATCACTCGAAAAACATGTAATTTACTGCGAAACTTTCGTTTCACTCGACTGATCGCGAAACAACGTTCCGACAACGTACAGACTTCATTGCAATTTTTACAGACATCGTTTTAAACACCATCGAAAAAATAAATCAAAATTTTATAATAAAACGTTAATGAATTCTTAGTAAAGAAATGCGATTGGATTATTGCGCAGCGGTTTATCGGAGGAATTTTTAATTAAGTGCAAGGAAAAATGTCAAGAACAAGAAGACATTTAACGCCTTGTTCGACGTTAAAATTTAATTGTTTGATTATGGATCGGAATTTCTTGCGAGGGTGGGAGCTAAAAGACAAGTAGAAAATTAGACGTCGTAGGAATGAGAGTGGAAGAGCCAGTCACATCAGGCGAATAGAATTTTTCATGCTCGTCATTGAAATTCATGAACTTTTCAGATTCAAAGTGGTCGTGATCGCGTAACCCGTATGGAATGCATCCCACGTTTACCTTACAAAAGATTTCCTACTGTTCCAGGCACTTCTGGTACGTGTTCTAATCCACACGTTCAAATACTTAAAATTCATGATCTGCTCCCGTAACTATGCACTTCCTATGAACGACATTGTTCCCCCTTAATTCGATCATAAATGTTCGCAAAACAAAATTAGTACTTTTTGCACTTAGCCTAAAGTGAATTTTACATTCAAATTAATCCTGCTTAATTGAATCTGCATTACATTGAGAAAGAAGGAAATTCAGATACATCGAGTTAAATAAATGATTTATCTTATATCATATTCCAATGGTTAACCATATGATTTTGGTTGAAAAAATCATTGAGTAAAAGAAGATTCATTGAAAGGGCTTAGTCCCATTTTTCACGCCAGCCCTAGAACAATATACATAACGAGGGCAATCCGCCCTCAGTCTCTTTGAACCAACGAACCCCAGTTGGACCGTTAACGCGGTCACTCTTCAATCCAATGAGTTTTATATCCCATGAAATTGATCAGAAGGGCCGTTGCAACGAGCTCAGCGAGCTGTCTTACAGCTTCTGAATATCCCAGCAGGGTGTCTATTACGAATATGTAGTATACTTACATACACACACACACACACACATACACAAGCATAGTACACAGGGTACACGATTTGGTCACGTCAAGCCGCACGCCCTCACGGAGCCAATCGAGTGGCAGGACAGTTTGTTAACGGTTAGATAGACGAGTGACGCCGGTACAACTGTACTTCAATGAGACTGAGGATCATTGTCTCCGTCTCCCTTCGCTGAGAGAAGTAGGTATTAGGTATTTAGCCCGATCTGACATGGTCTCTACTAACCAAGTCGACTGCTGCATGCCTCTTTATTCTCATTTTCAACCGAGCTCTACCGTCGAAAGCACTTAGCTCCTGCGACTCTCGCATCATTTTCACGCGTACTAATAGGCTTCAGAGGCATCGTCTTTCATACATGTGCAGAACGCGTCAATTAAGCTTTACTTAACTTGGAAGAGTTCATTTCATTCATTTAAGGGAAATAGAATGTAAATGACTCATCGAATTCTTTTAATATTCTTATTTAATTTTAGAGATATTTTTTAAGCGATTATTCAAATTTCTGTCACATTTGTTCGGATGGCATTTACCGAAAGAGTTTAGCAGAAATCGGTTGAAATATGGGATTTTAGAGACAGAGACTCGCTATGACTCGCGAAGAAATCCAAGAGAAGAAAAAGGTATGGGGTACTAAAGGAAAGCAGCTTAGGAAGAATCCACTCTAAAAAACTACCTATTGTACTCCCCCGTCTTCTTCCTCTATTTACACGCTTTTCTGAAAAGCAATCGGCATTCTTCTACTTCTAGGGCAGACAGAAACTTATCTCTGAAGTACCGCGATAATTGGCGGGCGTACCAGACTTTTATATCCTAGAGACCAAGTCGATTCGAATTTATTCCAGAAACAAACAAACGGTTAATATACAATTTTGAAAAATTTGCTTAAAAAAATATCTTATAAAGGATATTGACATTTTTTAATCACAGTGGAATGCGAATTGTAGTATACATACTGCCTTTTACCATTGTCTTCCAATAGGAATCGTATTGGAGAATGGAATCAAACGTAAAAATGAATATCAATGTCAAGTATTGAAAAGGGTGAATAGTAAACGTATATATTTCTATTTGACCATAGGCTACTTCGCGGTGGTACGCCACACTAATTGCAAGGCATGCCATGACCCATTCTTACAAACTCGTAAGCCGTAAATTGCGACACGTCGCAACATCTGAACCCTTGCCAAGTAACAAGTTCGTTGTACTTGGCAGTCAGCTGCGCTCGCTTTCGTTTTCGGCCAATTCGCCACCTCTGGTCATTTACGAGTGTCCTATAGTCTCTTACTCCGTGACTATTTTCATACTCACAACCATTCACCCCGAGGTATTTTAATCGGGGCTTCTTCCGCCATTGATATAAATCAACCGATCGAGATAGCGCGCGTACTTTGTACTCGCCACGCGCGAGGGTGTGTCTCGACTGTCGACGGGAAAACTTATCGCTAAATCTTACGAGTGTTCTGCTATAGAATAATTCAAGGAGTAGAATATTCTGAAAGGAAAGTCAATTGACATAACAATGAGTTTGATTTTCATCTATTCGGTAACTTATCGATAATATAAAGGATTTTAAATCGACATATTTTTGATAAATAACAAATTTAAATTTTATTTTCTACCTTTTAGTGTGAATTTTATTTTTCATTTATAATCTTCCTGTTTATGAACTGTAACTCTAGTGTTAGACACTTGTTTCCATGCTGAAAAATCTAACAGTTTTTCCTACAAATTCGAATGCAACGCTATTTCCAGCACACTGAACTCTTTCTAACTTGTCGTCCTGCAACTACGCGCATTGTAAATGCAAACGGAAGTGGATTCTATCCAACTGCAGAATAATCAGTACACAGGCCCCCTATTCATCGAGGTACTATTAACGCCAAACAAAGTTTCAGCTCGCAAACTTTATTTCCATTCGATTATCCGTTCGGGCTTCTCCAGTTCTGAATGCAACAATTACTCGTCTGAGAGTGTGTACAATACAGTCTGGAGATGGAGTCGCAATTCCAGTAATCACGGATCCGATAACCAATTCCGTATTACGACACATTCGAAGTGGAGTAAAGGATATTTGAAACTGTTACTCCTCAAGAACTTCGACTAGTTATCTGTGTAGCATGTACTCGCAACAAAACTGCACCGGCAGTTCATTGTACTCTCAGCGGAGTCGGCTGCACTTGCTTTCGTTTTCGAGGTACCAGCAAACGAACAAAAAAGCTAGCCGGAACCGGCCAAGAAAACAAACTCTGACCGAACGAAGGTGAAAGAAGCCTGTAGTCGAAGTGCACAGTAGGGGACCTGTGTTCAAAGGGTGGATCAATATGTTAGACCATGCACCAGTAAAATCCAATTTAATTTTAAGACATTGTAATCTACCTAAGTTCTTTTGCATTCCTTTTAGAATGATAACAAAAAAATCAAGATAAAGGATCGCATAGTCCTTTAAATCCTGGGTTAAACTCATAAACTTTTCATCCGAACTTTTAAGTAGAATGAGTCAATCTTGCCTATCAAGTAGAAATAGCTTGATCTCACAGCCAAGCATCCACCCGATAATCAAACTACTGGAAGAATGTAATACCCAATGAAAAATTGCAGTACTTAGCAACATAAGGGTTCCATGTAGCAAGATTTTACAAAAGTAAGTTGTAATTACTGCACACCACAGACCAGACTGACAGGAAACGTCCGACAGAACTGAACTGGCGTTTATAAAGCAACGTTGAGAACCGACAAAGGATAAGAAAAATCTGACATACAGGGTGTAGTGAGCAAGCGTTTAAAATAGTGCCAATCGGCGAGTCAAGTAAGCAGGGAAAGCAAGGCAAGTAGGGAAGAAGGGAAGGAAGTCAAAATCAGAGTCAAAGAGAAGGAGAGCCAGACAAGCAGAACTCTGAGAGGCAGGTAGCAGTAGTAGTACATAGTGGAAAGGGAAGAGAAGGGAAAGCCGATTTGGTTGGTAGTACACACGGGGGTAGAGAGCGCTGGAGCAGCTAGCCCTGGAAGAGTGAGGTAGGAGAGAGAGAAAGAGAGAGAGAGAGAGAGAGAGAGAGAGAGTAACCGAGAGAGCAGCATCCGTGTACGATCAATACCAGACCAGGCTGCTGCGAGAGCGGACCAGCTACGCGGAAACACGGCCACGACCACCATGGTCCTCGCAGAGGATCGACGAGGACAAGTCAAGACGTCTGCAGCACAACGAGAACCGCTGATACGTAGGACAGCACCACGCACTGCACAGCTACGCCACGAAAAAGAGCGTGACAGGGGAAAGAAGACGAAGAACGGCAGAAAATGAGGGCCAGAGAGAAAGGGAGAGAGAGAGAGAGAGTGAGAGAGAGAGAGAGTGGGAGAGTGGGAGATGAAAAGAGAGACAAGTAGCTGGAAGAGGTACAGAAGGTAGTGGTAGCATGGAATCCGGAGGGACAAGGAGGGTGAGAGGGAGGACGTTGCCAGGCGACGGAAGCTGCCTACCGCCAGAGTTCATCGTCCTCTAGCTCGTGTCTTCTCCCTTCTACCCATCCATTCATCCTCTGCTTATTCCTCTCGTTCTCTCTCTCTCTCTCTCTCTCCCTCCCTCTATCACTGCGTTTCGCGCTTTTAAGCTACCCTCATAATCACGAGCACCACCAGTCGTCCCCGTGTATGTCACTTTTATTTTCGTTCTTTCTTCACGTTCACGCCAGTATTGAAACCTAGATGCGTGCTGCGTGAAATATCGGGTTCGGGGAATCGCAGGATTTGCCTAGTAGGAAGATACATGGGGGTAGAAACTGTGGGGGTGAACCGGTAGCGCTATTGAACAGGTCGTTGTCCCTTTTACGTGAATTGGATTAGTAGTAGATTGTAAAGGAACGATGGAACCAAAGTAGATAACATGGGATAACTAAGAATGCGGCTACTCTAGACTAGCTTTCAGTAGTGGTTAACAATATTTGCACTAGATTGTATGATATTTGGTTTTATATGGATTAGAATAATTAGTCGCTTTAGCAAGAAATTCGTAAGATAATATCAATGCAATTCTCGCGATATGCTATGAAAGCTCTGATCCAATTCGGTAATCCTTGATGGAGGAGGATTGGGATTCAACATAGGAAAAGTATACTCTGCTTCTTATATGATTATCAGTCCTACTCAATTAGTATAACTATACGTATTAATGCCTCGATCGGTGCAACTCGCAAAGCTTGCAATTTAAAGACTATTCTGCCAGTGTGCACAGAACTTCAACGGGTTCTACTTTCTCCCTCCAAGCTGCCGTTCACACCAGCCGCCACTCTCGCATTTCCCCTCTTTCTTTGCTGCGTTCTATCACTGTCTCTTTCGTTCTTTCTCTGGCTTCCCAATGCGTTCGCTTCGTCAGCCCACGTTTCGATCTGCCGCTGGCTGACTCTTTTTCTCCCGGAGCTTCGCATTATCTCCTTTTCTCCCAATGTTTCGCCCTTTTTTACCAAACTCTCTCTCCTAAAGCGCGCGCGCGCGCACACACACACTGTTTTTCCCTGAGTAACGTTTCTCGTGTAGTTTATTCCACACGGTTCTTTCTGCCGCGATTTTCGTGCTGCCTCTTACACTGGGTGCTTCTATTTCCGATTCTTTGGAAGCCTCATATTTTCACCGACATATGCTTTAGATTTTTGCGGATTTCCCCGGGATTTATCGATTTACCTTGGATGCAATACTCACTGGTCTCTTCGTAACGTACGCATTTTGCTTGGCGATTTTTTTCCAATCGAATATTCATACTTACCGTGTCTGTGGTTTTGAGAATAGCAGCGGTAATCCACGTTTAGGACAAAATAGAGGTTCCCTACTGTATTGATCGATAATAATTAAGTGCACGGAACATGTACTGGGTAATCGTTGGGGTGACGCAAAATATAGCAGATGGACAGGAATATTTGTTCCACTGCGTATTTGCGATGCTATTGGGGGCATATTGAACAGTCTTAGGGGGTTTGAATCTGCGTTCTGATATCCTTGTGAATAATTCAGTCGCACATTCATCCGAGACAGAATTTATTGAATTTGTGCAAGGAAAACTCACCTACGCATTTTAACTCCGTATTAATTCGACTCTGCATCAGCGTATAGACTTATAAATTTCGTTAATCAATAGAAGCTTCGCGTGTATGAACAATTACCCCGACAATTACAATGACCTAATAAAGTTCTTTTTTTAGAAATTCGGATATTTAGTAAATATAAACCTGGATATTAAAGAAATCTAGTTTAACAGAAACATAAGGAATTTATTCTAGTAATTAATTGATCGTCAGACAATTGAGATCGCACGGTATCAGCTGGTGGAGTCTCGCAAAGTCGAAGGGTTTGAGCGCACCACCACCACCATCATCGTTCAGGGTAGCTGTCTTCTTGAGAACCCAACTCCACTCATTTCCGTAAAAGCTCATCCCGAAGAGACATTCATTTTTCAAACTCTCCGCCACGATGGGTGGGGCTCTTTCCTAAAACGCGAAATCAGTGTATGCAGTCGTTGTCTGCCGTTTCGGCGGGCACTGTCCCCCTGTCGTCGGATGGAGCCCGAAGCGGCTGGAAGCCTCGAGGTCGAGGCACACCACAGCGCATCTCTCTCCCTTCCTCCTTTCCCTCTCCCCATTCCTCTCGCATTGAAGCGACTCGGAATTGCAAGGGGAGAGGCTGCAGCCTGAGAGGGCAGCTGACCTGCGGCAATTTGCACGCTCACGACCGTACTTCTCTTCGACCCCGCTCGACTTTTCAGCCCGCGAAATTGATACACACGCTTTTACTCGGATATATCACTGCGCCTCTCTCTTTCCGCTATCTTCATCTTCTAGCTTTATCCTGATCGTTGCTCCTTCTTGTACACCAGTTCCACTTCTCTCTCTCTCTCTCTCTCTCTATCGTTTTTTCGAATTTTCCTTGCTCCTCTACACTAACGCTACTTCCCTCTTGCCAATTCACGCTCTCTTTAGCTCGCTTTTTAATTGGCAAGGATTCGTTTCTGGAATGACTCGCTTTGCAGCGCATAAGACTTGCCGACATGAGTCTCGAGGATTCGGTTATGAATATTGTCTCGTGACGGATAATTCTCGAGAGATGTTCCACCGAAGGTTGGATGCAAAATAGTTGTGAGAGGTCAAATTAAAATAGAATATATTGGAGTCGTTCTTCAATAAAATGAAGTCGTGAATGATATTTATGTCTGATAGAAATCACTGAGTACATCCATTTCTTATTCACACAAATACCAACAAATAGACGGTTTTGAGCTCCGTACCACGGCCTCTGGCTCTGACTGTTATCTGTCTACAATCATCCTCCTGTTCATTATCTTTAATTATTTTTTTCTCCTTCGGCAATTTCTCCCACATATTTTCCTGCCAAGTTTTTCACCCCTGACTTACATAATTTCTATCTAAATGCACTTCGGTACACTTCAATAAAATCCAAATAATCTAATCTAATTGGCAGATATTGATCCTCCAAAACCTCTTCGGCGAATTATCTTATTATTGGTATTGATTGTTTTAAACCAGTTAACTGGTGTATATTAAGTACGCGTAATTAATTAGATTTAATGGATACGATCAACTAATAGTTTGGTAATTCAATTCAAATATAAATCGCACGAATTCAATAACTCGGCATAGTATCAATGGAAATCGTGTGCATTCATCACTTCCGACTTTTCAAGATGAAAGTTCTTATATTTGTGCCAAACAAATAACCTTGAGAAATCTGTGAAAAGGAACTGATACATTTATGCTTAAACATTAGCTCGCGGATAATGAACGGATAGAAAGTTTGTTTCGCGATATACTTCGGTGAAATCTCGTGAGAGGAGATATCTTACTTTGATTTGACTCACTAGTGTAAATGCAGCAACGTTTCCAAGATATCATCCTTGATCTATATCGCATACCTGATAACTCAATAACTATCTGATGCACGTCTTAATTAAAATCGTAATAAATTTAATTCACCTTTCGATTTGTCAACTATGTAAATCACGATTGAACGAGAATTAAATAACACACATGAAATCCTCGCGAAAGGGGTACATCCCAATTAGTTGCGCCGTAAGCTGATTCACCTGTGAAAGCCAAGCGTTATCCCACTTATGACGTGTCCAATGCACCAGTTGTGCGTGTAAATAGAGCGTGAGCAAAGCGGCTACGATCACCGTTCACATGTGCCCAGCAAATCTCGTTTCGCAATCGCTGCAATTGAGAAGATCGATCACCTTTCGATCGGTGAAAATTATTCGAAATTACGCATCGAATTTATTTCACGTTAATAAAAATCGTGCAAATAGAACTTTATTCTTTTATACATTTTTTTTTTTTATGGAATCAATATATTATACAAACAATGGAATTTAATAAAATTTTGAACTATTTGTCATTGCAGAATGTGGACCACAAAATGAAATTCCGCTCGAAGAAAGGTCTACTGCCGTTCGTTGAATTGAACGGCGAGGAGATCGCAGACAGCCCGATTATCCTACGGGAACTAAGCCAGAAGTTTGGGAAGGACTTGGACGCAGGCCTAACGTCCGAGCAGCGTAGCGTCTCCCACGCAATGATATCAATGATCGAAAATCATCTGAGCTGGGTAGTTGCGTGTTGGCGTACCAAGAATATCGACAGTGTGATCAAAGGATACAAGGTCAACTTGCAGCACTCCCTTGGCACTCGTATACCTAATGGTATTCTGAACTTCTTGTTTAAACTTACATTTGGACGCAAGGTGAGCCAATTTTCAAATTACAAAATATTAATCCGCGGACACATACGTAATTTAAAGAGTTTTATGTAAAATTCAGATTCGATTATGATCGGTGTTAAATAATGACGTATATAATTATTTGCAGTGCATAAGGAAGGTGAAGGCTCAAGGTATGGGCATGCACACCCCTGAAGAAGTGAATGCATTCGGCTGCGCTGACATTAAAGTACTCTCTGATATTCTCGCTGACAAGCCATTCTTCTTTGGAGATGAGCCAACAACGGTAAATTACATTAATTACTTATATTCGAATTATTTCATATTTTCATATATCTTTTCCTATATTTTTCATACTGTGATAGCTATAAGTATTCATGGCCGGTTTTGATAATGATGATACTTTAATCAGATCACTATCGAATGTAAAACAGTTCCCATTCACACCTTGGGTCGTTGGTTAGTTAAATCGGCACTCAAGCTATTGAAGCGCGTAACGTGTAAGCTGTCAGTGTAGCATTTGCATAGAAGCTAAATCGTCATATTATAGCTGTATCGCTGATTGCTCTGAAGAGAGTATACATTATATTTTTATTAGTTCAATTGACTGATTGCCAAGTGATTTGGAGTATGTTCTCCCCTTATTGTTAGTGTCAGTGAACATTTCTCATGTTATATCGGTTTAATAGTTTATCAGTTGCCGTTATCGGCCATTTTACCGTGCGAAAGTAGGATCAATATTGATTAATCGAATTAGATTACTGATCTACCAAGTAATCTTTCAAAATATTTTTCGAGCACACCTAAAATATGGATCAAACGTAAGGTAGTATTTAGATCAAATGTAACGTAATATGCATTTTCAAAATTTCGACGAAGATTGGTACGTAAATAATGATCACGAAGTGCGGCAAGTACAGTACAGTTATTAACATTGTAATAAAAAAGTAAGACGAATTAGTAATCGATGAATTTTGTATTCAACAGTTGGACGTAGTCGCATTCGCCCACCTCGCTCAAATCCTCTACATCGACAAGGATACCTCGTACAACCTGCGAGACTACATGCAAGAAAAGTGTCCGAACCTGGTAGGATTTTGCTCGCGCATGAAGGAACGTTGCTTCCCTGACTGGGACGAGATCTGTTCGACCCTCGACATGAATACGCACCTTCCTAAACCCGAGAAGCAACAAGAGAAGGAAAGCAAGGAAGAAGCAAAGGAATCGAAAGAATCGAAGGAATCTAAGGAAGAGAAAGAAGGCGACAAGGAGAAAGCGGATAAAGAGGAGAAAGAGGTCGCGAAGGACGAAGTCGACGAGAACAAAGAGAAAGAGAAAGAAGGAAAATAAAGTGGTCACTACCGGAAACAGTAGTATCTGCAAGTCGTTTTTATCGGGAGAGAGGAGGGGGGACGAACGAAAGACAACAAATATCACGGATCCAAAAGCGCGATTAATTCTGGGTGTGATCATTTCGGGGCTCGGGGAGGGCGGGGGACGAGGGACAGCAAGGCTCACGTTAGCTAGCTAGAGTGCGTGAATGGTTGGGAAAAGAGAGTTCGCGGTATGAATGCCAGATACACGATTGTGCGCGTGCTTGCGTGCGAGAGAGAATAAGAGTGCATGTAATCACGGGCGAATGGCGAGCAATGGCGAAGAGTGTGTGACGCGCGCGCGCGCGCGCTCAAGAATGCGATAGACCAAACGCATCACGCGAGAAAGAATAGTGAGAACCGAGCATGCAAATGCGCGCGAGTGGACATCGCCCATAGAAAGGACGGAAAGTACGAGATACGAAGACATTAACAATAGAAGAACACGAGTGGGTATTATTGAGTAGAGTAACGCATGGTGTTAACGATGGATAGGAATGCGAAAGGGGGGTGGGGGTGGGGAAGAAGGATTCAAATCCAGAGCTCTCTACTTATACGTATAGATATTATATTAATAGACTCATGTGTAATGTTAATACTTGATTTATATACGTTCAGGACGACACGTTACGCCATTGTCACACCGACACCCACGATACACTCGAAAGAATCGAGAGCGACTCATTTTTTTCCAAGCCAGCGCCCCTTTCTTTTGCTCTCCCTTCCCTTACGGGCCTTTGACGAAGGGAGAAGGCCTTTGACGAGTACGGTCGAGCGTGCGAGCGAGTGAGACTGATGAGAGAACACAAGTAAACTGGATAGTGAAAAAAAGGCCGATAGGAAAGGGGGAGCCTATCTTCGTAAGTCATTAGAACTGTAGGTTTTCGCAATATATCAAATGCAATAGCCTGAAGCGATGTGAGATCTTCGATGAACCAGTGGCCAAATGCAATCTATGCTAAGATTACGTGCGCGCATAGCTGCGAATGTGTGAGCGAGGTCCGGGACACACCCCCTCTGTCTGCACGGCCTTCGAACCAAAATCCGTACGTGCCATCCGGGAAACGGCGTCATAGCCCCTGACCTAAGGAAACGATCGCTCCTCTGTCCTCACTTGTGCAACGCTCGTCACGCATCAGTCGATGCACACACGCCATCGTGTTCAGTCGTTCATTGACTTCGATACATTTTCAATCTAGTGGGCGAGCGTTTCGAAGTACTCTTCCATGCAAAACTCCTTTTTTTAGGATGAATCGGTCGAGATCCTGGCGCTATATAGGACATACTGTGCATACAATTAGAAATTGTAGAAGAAGGGATGTTGGAGGTTGTAGGGAAGGTTCAGGGGATAGAGCCGCTGTTTCGTTTCGCCCCCGTGGCGCTTCGATGTGGGCAACGAAATCATAAAACCACTTCGTCTTGATCACTCTCGCCGAGTAGAGACCCATTCCGATGTGTGTGTGTGTGTGCGCGCGCGTATCGCAGCACACTTGTCTGCTTTTACAATTCTTTAACGACGTCCCGACGAGCGAAATCTCATTTGCGATTACGGATTGACGGCACATTTATTATTGCAATGATTATTTGTATATTATAGAGATATTGTGTATTGCGTAGACGCAGAAACACTCGTGAGATAATTGCGTGAAGGAAGATATGCGTATGAACGGCATTCAAGTTTCGAATGGGACTCGAATTTCGTTCTTATCGTATAAGATTTTCTTCGTTTACTCCTTGTGTTTCTTGACAGTCTCCCTATACGCATTCAGTTTCTGTCAGGTTTTTTTTTAATTGACGACGACGCAAGGACAACCTCGATCTCCTCCGTCTAGGTTTTCCTTTCGGTACTCTGAACGTTGTGCTGCCCCGTGTTGTAGTTCACTAGACGATTTTCTCGAATGTGTAAGAAAAAAAAAAAATTACCTTACGTAATACAAAGTGTCTTTCACGCATCGAAAAGCACACATTTGATGTATAATGTTATCGAACGGGAATTGAAGTTTTTCTACGAGGTCGTCGTAAATGGACGGCCGCAAAATATTCCACGAAGACACGAGATATACATTATATTTAAGTAGCTTACTATTATTAACTACGATTATGATTACATAAAGAACAAGAAATCGATTAGTGTGTGGAGCTGTTTATACTTAGGACGATGCATACGTTTACACCCGTGGTTACATTATTATTATGAATTATTACGAATAACGAGTAAATAATATGAATTAGCGACAAACCACTTGGACAAGATCATAACGTTGCAAGCACAGTAGGTAGGCACATCCAGTACAGTAAGACTATTATAAGAGGAATATTAATAATAATTATAATATGACTGCTCGTTTTATGCTCGGCGCTATACATTTCATTGTCATTATTATATCACCATTTATTAACGATATACATACGAACAAATAAAATGTGTTTATAAATATAATGTGATCTTTACGAAACTAATTGATTTTATTGATCCACCGATTACACTTATTAGTCCTATCGTACAACCCTTAGTTATAAATTACGAAATAAAATAGAGTTTGGCAATAATTTTACTTGCCGGGCAAAGTTTCTTTTATAGTAGCTATGAAATCAAATGAACTCTGTCACGTCGTTATCACTTTTAATTTTAATAAGAATTGCCCTGTCTTATGTTTATTTGCATTCTGAGCTTTCTTATCGACTTATCTGCATGTCTGTCTAACTGTGACTGTAAAAGGACACCAAAAATCTTTGGATAACAGCTTGTAACGTTACTCCGGTTAGAAGTGCACTCCAATGCGTTCTTATCGTCCGCAAGAAACAGACGTACGATCCGGACAGTCGTAAAACCTCAAAGAAGTTCAATCGAAATTTTAAATAATATTAGAAGTAGTTTTTGTACGTATTTTACTGTAAAATAGTGCAGAGAACAAGGTGCAGGTAAAATTCACATTTATTTGTATTAGTTGTAGTTACAGGAAAGGTTGTCGAAATTCTTTTCCACTTTATATAATAATCGTTATTATATGCTGAAAATCACACGCTATAAATATATTTGAATTAAATAAATCACACTAGTATGATAGAGTAGCATAACTAATTGATATAAGAAAATATTGAAATTGCAAAATCTGATTGTCTATTTGTCATAATGAGAGTATGGTTGAGGTCAAACACATTGTAGAATTAAATTTAGCTTCATTCGAAACGTCCCGACTATTTTAAATCAATTCGCGTAACTTTTCCGAAATAGACAATTTGTTCCTTTAGTACTAAAAAAAAAGAAAACAATGAATTAATTTTAGATTACAAACTTTCTACTTTTTACACAAGTTTTACGAAGCAAACTCATTTTCACAATTAAAACGAATTCCTTGATAAATCAAGTCAGTTCGAACGGTATTCTTGTCAAATTCATAGTCGTTCCGATAAAAATCTGCACAAAATTCCGCGATATCTGCATATTTCATACAATATATTCCACTTTTTCTAATACAACATGCACTATTACCAATCGTATCTTGTGTAACGACCGAACACCGATAAGTGAAAGCAAATTATTCTTAAACTCCTGAAAGATATCAAGTAAAATATTCGTTTTTTAAAAAATTAACGACTTGTTTGACAAGTCTGACTGTGACTCTGACAAAGTTGGAGTCAGAACTGTTCCGAGTTACATAGTAAGTGTTCACTCGTGTGCACTATGCATCAAGTCCATAACATTCCGGAGATGTAGAACTCTTAGAAGTAGGTTAACCAGCAGACACCTTGTATGCATTCCTATTTAACATAACCTAAATATCCCCCTCGCGTTTCTATGTAGCTGCGTTGGAAAGTCAAGGTTAGTGACCTTTTAACCGGTAAATACGTAAAGAAAGCAGTCTTCGTCTGATGCGCTTCCGTGACAGTTCTTCCGATTCTCTTCTTTGTGAACCTTAATTTGACTGTCGATCCATCTGGCAGTCCTGATCCTGGTGCAAGATGACGTTACAAGCTGAAAAAACGGACTTGAGGTTCTTCATGAAGAGCTTGCTCGCGGGTGGTAAGACTTTTGAATTTCAAATCCCTCGATTCTACTCCATCTGTCAAGTCGAAACATACATGCGACAATACTTTTTTACAATATGATTGTTTATTATGTGAGTGGGAAGATTGTTGTGAATTTGAAATTAAATCGCTCGATATACTGGATATTGTTTTGTGATTGTTCGAGACATGCTGTGTCTTAGTTGGTGTATGTCACAGGTGTCGCGGGAATGTGCTCCAAAACAGCCGTCGCTCCATTAGACAGGATCAAGATACTATTGCAGGCACATAATAATCATTACAAACACTTAGGTAAGAAGTTTAAATATAAATCTTATTTTTTTACAAAAGTACAATATTTAAATGTAAAATCAATGGAATATGTAGTATTTAATTATTCAAAAGTAATGAATCTACTGCTTTTTTTTAAAAACAGTCTACTTAAAAAAGAAAATTTGTTAAAAGAACGGATGAAATTTTACATTGCAGGTGTCTTTTCTGGTCTTAAGGCAATTATTGATCGTGAAAGATTTTTCGCATTGTACAAAGGAAATTTTGCACAAATGGTCAGAATTTTTCCATATGCCGCAATACAATTTACAGCATTTGAATTCTACAAAACGGTAATTTTGAAACTTTTACATTTGCAATATGTTAAATTCATAAATATAGCGAGCAAAGAAGCTAATAGAAGCATTTACACTCATAATATGCAATAAATTATTTTCCTTTTAGTAAATTATGAATTTGCATGAATTTAGTAATTCAAATTAGTTTCTATTAGAGCACGTTATTATATAAAAATTAACAATTATACGTAATTAAAATACAGTACAGTTCTGCTTTAATTTTAATTAGAATCTTGGAAGCTTATTTGGAAGCAACTCACACATAGATAAATTTGTGGCTGGCTCTGCGGCAGGTGTTACCGCAGTTACACTAACATATCCATTAGACACAATTAGAGCGAGACTCGCTTTCCAAGTAACAGGAGAGCATATTTATTCAGGAATCGTACATGCTGCTTCAACAATGTTCAAAGAGGTAGTCGTTAAAAAAAATATCTCCCTAATTTCTGCATCTTCCTGTTAAAAAAAAAAAAGTAGACAATACCATTATTATCGTCAAATGAAATTTGACTACAAGTCAAAGAGGCATGTTATTTTAATCCTATACGATAAAGGTGTTCCAAATTTTTTAGGAAGGTGGTCCTAAGGCATTATATAGAGGCTTCGTACCTACCGTAGTTGGCATGATTCCATACGCAGGATTCTCATTTTACACCTTCGCACGATTAAAATATCTCTTAATGAAATACGCGCCTCATTATTTTTGTGCAAAATGTGATCGTAACACAGGTATCTTAAACACGAATCTATCGGTACGTAGAAACAAAATAACAGAAATAATACTATAATATTGGATATTTTAGGTGGTTTGGTCTTGACGTTGCCAGCTAAATTGTTATGCGGAGGCGTAGCTGGAGCAGTAGCACAATGTTTTTCGTATCCATTAGACGTTACTAGAAGACGAATGCAGTTGGCCATGATGGACCCAGCTACGCATAAGTACAGGTAAACCTCTTATCTATATTGATCAATACGCGTTCCACATTCGATTTAAAGCGATTCGCGAGTACTAATCAAATTAATTTTTACAGTGCCGGTATGTTCAAGACTTTAAAAATGACATACGTCGAAAATGGCATTGTAAAAGGTCTTTATCGAGGAATGAGCATAAACTATCTGCGAGCTGTACCTATGGTGTCAGTTAGTTTTGCTACGTACGAATTAATGAAACAATTGCTCAATTTAGATACTGGGATGCAGTTTTAATGTTACGATAATATCTATAGATATTTTTTATAATGCTTTTTTTCATCAAGGGATTAGCATCAGTCAATAAGAAATTGAATTATATAATAGAGAATTAAAACACTTGATTTAGTGAAAAAATAACAATATGTCAAATGGAAGAGAATATCTATGTTTTGTTATGTAAAGGGCGCCAAGTACAATGAACTCGCACTTGTTGACTAATGAACGATTGCACAGGTATTTCTAATACAAGTATTCAATGCGTAAATAAGTGTTATTCAAAAGCGAAACAGAGTATATCTCGTTATTTTCTACGATCACAATGCATTTTATATACCTCAAAATGTCGTTACAAGTTCATAAGAGACAGTACAAGCAAGAATCAACGAACTTGAAAACGACTATCGCAGATAAGGTACTAGATACAATTTTTCTTTCATAGAATGAACTATTCTATTTATTTGCAAATAATAGATGAATTTAGGAAGATATTAATCTGAGACTTATAGTAACTCTATAGAACGTGCAAAATTTCCGAAAGTACCTTCATGAAATTTTGTTGTATCCCAAAGAAAATTGGGATGTGTGACACTGTTGTAATTAAAAGACTCTCTGTAACTTTGTAGAATTTTAAACTTAATAAAATACTACTATTTAATTTGCTAACCCAATCTTAAACTTTATCTCACACTAGGTCACATAAAAGTTAAATCAGAAACGTTTCCTTAAAACATTGTAATTCAATGCTACATGTGCTGTTTGTGTCTGATTCTACAGCAAAAGCTATTAGTACATATATTCTTCTATTTTTATCGAATAATTCAAAACGGTAGATAACCGTTTAAAAAGAGAACTCTTGCTTAGAACGATCCAATGAATATAAGTAGAAAAATTCAAACGTAAAAAAGATAAAAAAGTTGTCAAAATATGATAACATCTCTTTATTTTTCTAGTTCTTCCTGTTTATAATGAGATGACACAATAATTGTAAGTTCATGGCGTTTCTCTGTTTGATTTGGGCAATATCTGCTCTAACTTCAAATTTCAATAAGCCCTTTTAGTGTTTACACGACACAACGTTCTGAAATATGGTAAAATTTAAAATAAAATAATAAAAAAAAAAATGCACGCTGACCATTGAGGAACCAGCTGCACACACACATCCACACACATACACACACGTAAACATACCGATGAGAATACGAAAAGATCAATGAAGGACTTCGAAGTGTGAAACCCGTGATTATTGAATAATTTTTTTTTCTCCTTCGATCGAACGTGAAAGAATGCACGTTTTTGAATAAAATTCGTGACGAATTATTATATGGGGTATTTAGCAGAGAGTCTCTTGTGATTTTGTGCGTGTGCATTGGTCGATTATTCAGCTTGCACAATAAAAATATTCTGTTCAAATTTACATTGACTCGTGACACCAATGAACCAATTTGCAAAATGTTCAATATGCGCAAAAGCTGGCAGTATACGAATACCAGTATCGGCATACGATAGAAAAAGTTAGCGATGATGTAATTACGTGCCTTATGTTTTTCCTCTTTGAAGACACAGTCCGAAGTTTACTGGCAAAAAACTTGTTTGAATAAGAATTAGCAAATACATAAGCAATAATGCTTTTGTAAAGTCTCTTTAGACGAGAGGGCCATCCGCGTAGAACCACGAATCAACAGGGATCAACGCCTCCGGTTTTACAAGTGTACCCATCATATGAAATGCTTGAGAAGACAATAAATAGGGCAAATAGAAAAATTATAGCTATACACAACTTCTAAAATCTCTATATCATCGATTCGTTGTGAAAGGAGCACTTCTAATATAACTGGTCTGCTTTACGAGAACACTACTGCTTTCTGTTTCTGTCTATAGGAAATTTTATTCTTATTGCTATAATTCAGAAAGTACGGATAATACGTAATATAAAACAAGAGAAATGCTTAGCTTGTATGTATTGTGTAGAAGTCGCCGCGCGGTATACACAAAATTCTTCTTCTTCATCATCATCTTCTTTTTTTTTGTTTTCTGTAGTACTAATTTTTCTTTAGATTTACAGTCTTAGTAAATAGCTACAGCGTGCATCTACACGTTTCACGATCCACTTTTGTCGTTTACTACTGTATTAAATTATTATGCTTATATTCGGTTTTTGTATGATTACTTATGTATGTATGTATGTATGTAATGTATGTATTTATTTATGTATTTATGTATGTATGTATTTATATAAATACATCCGCAAGTGTATCCCGGATGCTGTTCGTGTACACAAAGTTTCCTTTTTCTCTCGGCGAATATGAATGATCTGACACAACACATTAGGTTGATTTGACTTGCATTACACATGTTTATTTACCAGAAGCATCATTTTATACCTAATAATTAGTAAAAATGTCGTCAGTAGGTTCATATAAGCAATTAACTTTCAATTTAACGGTCGTGAATGCATTAATTCATTCAGTATAAAGTGCGTGTTTCACTTAGGAAGTTTCGACAGGATTGATGCAAAAGTGTCGTCGTCGTCGCCTCGTGTTAAAATTATTCATTATAGATGCAATAATTACCGCGTACACGATTAGTTTTGGTAGAAGAACTCAAAAGTAATTATACACAAAACTCTGCGTTGAAGGTATAAAATTTCATTAAGAAAATAAAAAAAAAATGCATAATCAACAAAATGTACACAGGATATCTATTTTTCATTTTTTTTTCCTTCTTCTTTTGTATACAGATACTACAAGAAAGATATATATATATATATCTAAGTTTAGGCGCAATACCAGGAATGGGAAAAGAAATACCGGTCAATTACGACACCGATACGATGATTTGTTATGCGTAATGTCATATTGCTGATTTATTGAATGAATAATTAAAAAAAAGTTGTATGGCACAAGTGAAGTATGCCAGAGTATGTACTATTGCATCAACCCTCCTTTCATTCCCCTCAAGTGGAACATTTCATGCTCCATTCATACGAGTAGTAATGTGACACTCTCTTAAATATAAACTATATATGATCACTTTGGTACGTCTTCCGAAACCTTAAATGACATTATCTCTATTTAATACATGCAACAAATGTTTTTTTTTTGCCCGTACAAACAGTTTTGCAATAAATTAATACTCATTTAAGGTTTCAAAATGGTACCCGCGTATGTTTTGTTCGCCACTACTTAATTACGTTCGGTTGTGTATTATATTCATTATTATTTTTTTTTCCTTGATAATAAAAATACAAGCAGTACAATGAAAGTTGTAAAACTCAATGCTATAAATGGTTTTAATTGGTACGTGTGTACATTATTGTTTTTTTCCTTCTTATGTGTACATTTAATATCGTGTCTACATGTATGATGGGACACACGCAAGTACGCGGTTGTGTTTTTATTTTTTTTTTTTATCTCTCTCGTCTCTCGCGGAGACACCACAAAGTGAGCCATGATATAATACTTGAGACTATATGTGGCGTGTAAGGACAGCTGGAACCTCACACATCGTATAGATGTTCTATCATAAATTATGTGGCGTCACTATAAAGCCAGGATCTTTTTCCATACCCCTACCTTAATACATAGCTCTGGAACCTGACTCTTTACAGGAAGTAGTCTGGTGTCCGCCTGGTCACGTGAGGTTCTCCGCGTCTCGGTGCAGGGTCAAATTGAAGGCTGAAATTTTACAAATTTTTGATACGTTATTACTATACTAGTCTTGAAAAATCATGAATTTTATTAACTTTAGAAAAGAATTACTTACAATGAATATTTTAAAGCATCGTCTAATTCCATTATAGCAGCTTGGTTTCCGCAACGATAGCAGTAATTAGGTGCCGAAAATATAGTTACAACGTTACGGTCGTGACACCTGAAAAGAGAATTATTCGCAATGTTCTTATTTGTATTGCGTATATAAGAGCTAGAAAGTTAAATTAGAAGTATTTAAAATGGCATTTACCAATTATAGCCTTCCATAACCAGCTGATGCGCTCTTGATACCAATGTCAGGCCATTAGAGTGGTTAAATGTTTCTGAAATGTCTTGTCCAAATGTATAACCTGCACCGCGAGGCGAAATACCCCACCCTCCTCTATCGTCCGGATCTGACCATAAGAGATCGCACATTGGACCCTGCGATAAACGGTTACAACAAAAATAGTGTAAGTCTTTACGTCGTATTTTGAAATAAAGTCTAAATTCAAGATGGAAGATCTTATCGTTTTAATTATACATAAATGTAAATAAATATTACCTCATGTGGGACTTCTTGAAGACGATCCAGAGCTCGTATATGATCTAAAGTATCGATAGAAGGTGAAAGACCTCCGTGCAAACAAAATATTTGACCATCGACTAAGGCAGTCAGTGGAAGGTAATCAAAGAGGTCTGTAAAGAACTTCCACACATTAGCGTTTCCATATTTACGTAAACATTCATCATAAAACCCATATACTTGTGTGATTTGCCTCGATTCGTGGTTACCACGTAAAATAGTTATTCTTTCTCTGTATCTGACCTGAAAGTATAAGGAGAAGATAGATTTATGATATGGAGTCGTTAGGAAAATCTAATGCATTATGTACGTAACAAACGTAGAATATTGAATTTGCATTATTTTAAGACCGTATTTTCTTACCTTGAGCGCAACAAGCAAGGTGACAGTTTCGACAGAATAATAACCACGATCTACATAGTCACCCATGAAAAGATAATTTGTATCCGGAGATTTGCCTCCTATTCTGAACAGTTCCATTAAATCATGGAACTGTCCATGTACGTCTCCGCATACCGTCACAGGACATTTGACTTCTTGTACATTTGATTCCTGGGATAAAATTTCTTTTGCCTGAAATACATAAATTTATTATTAATATTAACAATATCAGAATCGTTATTACCTACAATCCATTCATGAGACTTTGACTGAGTGAAAAAGCCACGCGTCAGAAAACGAAGAGAGAAATTTACTTATAGACCCTAGCTACTGGGAATAGATATATAGTTGAATAAACTTTGTTATTTGCGGATAGCTTTGTTTTGTAAACTAGTTCCCAGAAAATTCCTCTGCGATTATGAAATGCATTACTTATACGCGAATGCTGTATTTATAAACTTTAATCTAAATCCGTAAGCTTCGAAACATAGAGAAAGAGCAAGTGCAAGGTGGTGAATTTAAGTTAGCCTGGACCCGATACTAGAATAGATTATCAACATGATAATTCTGATACCATTGAGATGGCCAGATAAGAGATTACAAACACATTTCCTCGAAAAATACGCCGTCATTAATGAGTCATCTGCATAATCCAGCATCTATAATCACGATATATGTATACACAAATAATGGAATCGGACGAAAAGGAAAAGTCGAGAAGAAGAAGTAATAGTAGTGGTAGTAAATATTTCGAAAATGTAATTGAACGATGGAAAGAAGGAATACATAACGTCATTGCGGAAGAAGAGCGTGCACTTGTTGCCGGGGCTAGTTGCCTTTAACGTATATAAAGCAACAAAAATAGAATCGTCGGTTAGTAAGGCGAACGCCCCGTTGAGAAAAACGGCGTATAGCCGCGGCTAGACGAAGAGCCGAAAGCCGAAAAACGAATGAAGCTCATCGAGCGTTTAGCGTGACCGAGATCAACAATACGCAAGGTAACGCTCGACGATTAAGAAGATCCTCTCGACTTCTCTGGACATATATCACGAGTACATCCGAATTAAATTTGCATGACACGGAGAAGCGTGCCTGGCGGAAAAAAGAAGCCAAGCAGATCGAACTCCCGGCCGTGGGGCTCCTCGGCGATGGGTCATCGATCGGTCATAAAATAAAAGAAAAATCCCAAAATACGAAAAAAGAATCTGTTTCATCACCAAGAAATAATGTCGGAATCCTTTCTCGATACCTTGTCGCACAGAGTTTTCACTTGGCTTTCTGTCAGTTGGCTGCAGTCATTTAACTGTTCTATCCAATGATCCAGCTCCTTCAATGACGCTTTCTCCTCCATCGTACGGTTCTGCACGAAGTCCAGGCGTAGCCCGCACTCTTAACACATGTAACAAAATGCGGAACAAGTGCGTCCGTAAACTAAATCATTCGGTTTTACTGCAAAAGCTTTTCAATACAAATACCCCGATCCAGCATACACTGACAAAATGGCCGATCGCAAGTGCTAGAAGTGACGTCACGCTCGATTCATGCGTGCGGCTTGGTGCGCCCATCGCGGTAGCGGCAAGCACCGGCGCGATTCCAGTTCCACATCGTCCAATCATCGTAGTCCTTTACTCACTTTCCTTCACTTTACTTTGCTCCACTCGACCAGTCCGAGTCGCTCATTTGCTTATTTTACCTCCACCATCATGCTTCACCACTCACCATCGCGGATCCTACCAGACACTGTAATTCGCTCAACTCCCTGCCATTTGCTAACTAATGTATACATTGCGGAAGTTTCTACTAATTACAATTAGTTTTATTCTATTCTTATATATAACAATACATTTTTTTATCTTTTCTTTTCTTTCCTTTACTTTTTCTCTGTTCAATAACATTATTCAATATACAATGTATACTCTTCAATTAACCGCAATTGCAGAGTACATAGTTCTTTTTTGAATCTTATTGAACACAATGAATAAATAGAAACATAAGTCGATGAAGAGGGTTTAAAATTGTTGATACAATGTAGAAAATTAAGAAGAGTATATCGGCGTACGTTGTATATGGTCGAAAAATGGATTCATGGAATTTTGCACCAGTTATAAACGTAACTCATTATTTGCCGAATTATCTGCAAGCTATAGATACCGTATCTCTATCGCGATTTAATAGCAAATCATTACTCACTATATACTGAGTAGTTATAACTACTATCGTCACTTGAATAAATGTAAGACATCGCGAAAATTTTACGGGGTGCTTGAATATACAGATATCGATTGCAAATGCAATAGATATTACGGATTTACCAGATTTGCATGGAATAATAAATATAACATTTTCTAACGAGAAGTACGTTTTTCTTTCAATTTAAGATAAATCGAATAAAGTCTTATACTTTATTTCGGAAAAAGAGAAATATCTCTTAACTATTAACAAGACTTGTTCTCACAACGTGCGTAGCAAAAATTTATTGTTTTTTATTTTCTTGACACAGGTATATTTCGTACATATAATTATACGCAAAAATTACATTTCATAGTACGTACTTCAAAAGTGCACGGAGCATTTTGAAGTGGATGGAACGGATACGTTATTAGCGTGTATAGTGCAAATAACATTTTTTTACAGATTAAGAGTCCTGTAATAATAAGAAGAGTCAAAAAGATTATTCTAAAACCTACAATGGAAATTAACGGAAAATATATATACTCTTTTAAGGAGCCGAAATCCTGGTTAATATGATACTTGAGTTGAAATTATTTTTTATATCCACTGTATATATAATAGTATCAGGGCTATTATTCGTAATAAAAAATGTTTTAACAAGAGGAAGCCGTGTTTTGTCTTCAAGACACATTTTTTGGACATTCATAATGCCCCGTTTTCATTGAAAACGAACATTTAGAGACTTGTAAAAGGAAAGATTTGGTAAATTAGAAAAACCATTAAACCGTATGGTATCAATATGCAATTATTCATGTAGCAATTGCCGTAACAATGTACAGCTTATCTACAAAGAGTTGCGTCTAACTGTACAAGCCACGGTAGTAACAGTTTGATCTTTCTTCTGTAGTTTGAGTCTTTCGCAATTGGATTATGCTCTAAGTAGACTGTCTGCAGTTTTTTATTAGCCGTCAAGTTTTCTACTGTAGTCCAATCTTCCACTTCATTATTATTCATCTGTAATAAAACAAATGGTATCTTAATGCATAATTCCGATAACCATTATATCCAAGTTAAGATTTTAGAGAAAATGAAATAGTAACACGTTTCAAAGCACATACCCAAAATTCTTCCAAATTTTCAAAGTGGTCAATGTTCTCTATCTTTTTAATTTTGTTATTTGCTAAGTCCAATGTCGTCAGTCCTGGACAATTGGTTAAACCTTCGATACAAGTGATTCCATTTTCCGATAAATACAACTGATCTAATTTTGTTAATTCCTCTAAATTTTCTATCTTGGTAATTCGATTGCTTTGCAAGCTTAATAGTTGAAGATTTTTTAATGTTCCCAAGTTATCGATCTTTGTGATCTTATTTTTCCCAAGATAGAGATTCGTTAAGCCTTCGAGGCCTTCAAGATTTATGATCTCTCGTATTTTATTGTCGCCTAATTCAAGGACTGTCAAGTTCTTCAAATGAGACACATTTTCAATTTGCGAAATCTTATTGGAAGACAAAAATAGTTTTTCCAGCTTTGTCAGGTTCTCCAACCCTTCTATCTTCTTAATACGATTAAACGATAAATCCAATAATCTGCAAGGGCGAAAATATTTCAAATATAACATTAGAATAAAGTATGTTATTATGAATATTGTATTAGTTAAGCATATCACGAGCAGCTTACTCTAAATTTACAAGTTCATCCAGATTCTCTATTTCGGTAATTTGATTATCCCTTAGTTCCAATTCTACCAGTGTAGTTAGTGTATTAAGATTTTCAATCTTTTTAATTAAATTCCACGTAAAGCATAGTCTTCGTATCTGAGTTAAAGGCTCCAAATTTTCCAGCTTTGTCAGACGCGAGTGATTAAAGTCCAACTCCTGAAAACGCGTACCGCATAAAATACGTATGAACATATAATTTATGTTATAGTCAGCTAATGCGTTGGTAATTATACTCAATTATAGAAATTTAATGAACAAAGCGAAGCTTAAACTAATAATTATATGAAAAGTATAACGAACTTCACTATTAGGATCTATTATTAAGATCTTTTCTGCTTCCTCCTCTTCGACAGTTTCATTCTCTCCTTCCATTTCAGCTGATGCTTCACTTTTATCGTCTTCTAGAAAATTAACAGACCGTGAAACATAACCCAAGGTATCGGAATTGTCAGAAAAGTTGACAATGTGTAACTATCATTGTACCATTATGTGCCATCATGAATAATGATACTCGAATGTACTCGAATTAAGCTACTGTATGACTACTTAAGTTAGATTAAATATTTCAATTAAAGGCTGTATCCAAAATTCAATTGGCGTATCTTCAATTTCGAAAGCTCTAGTTAACAGGTCAGAATAATTCCGGAACGAGACACTGTAGAATATCAATATAATCTGTTTTTATTCGGATGTAGTTTTGAAAAATTGTTAATCTAATGTTACATCTACGCGTTACGCTCTAGCCGGGGCGTCAACATAACAGGAATGTCAGGCTAGTCTAAGCGCAATTTACAATACAGTACGAAAAATAATACGGCAGCAAATAATACTGCCTTAATTGAAAGCTGCCGGGCAAAAATATTTTCCTGAATGTGCCAACAATGTCAAAACAGCGCCATCTAGTAGCACAAGTTTACAATTTTATTTGTGAATCCCGAATCTGTCATAGCCAATCAAAACGCTTATCAAGACTATCGATTTATCGAAGTCGAAGTTCGATATATCGAACAGAAAAAGAGTTGCATAAGGTCAACTCTCTAGATATTCATGATCCTTGACTTAAGGAAGTGGCGTTGTATACGTTTTGTGAATTCCTTTTCGTTCAAGGCTCCGTTGAGTGCGGTTCATGTGAGGGAAGAATCCATTTCCATCCACAACTTCTACAAGTTCGAAGTTTTTAAATAATGGCCGAAACTCTTCAGCTAAGGGGCACATTGCGTGGCCATAATGGCTGGGTCACGCAAATTGCGACAAATCCGAAATATCCGGATATGATTCTCTCTTCTTCACGTGGTGAGTGCACCGCCATTCAAGCGGTTTCCATACCTTACATATTGACCATCTGCTCTGAAGTATGTAGGATATGGCTTAATAAAGTTAAAAAATCAGTAATTCTAATTAAACAATATTCAAATTAATATATTTTTCGAATTTTATACTCACATCCACCTAGAAACTCCAAAAATTAATAAACTTTCTTTCATGTTACATATGTATTAAACGCGATAAACAATAATCAGTATTAATCAACTAATTATAGATTGATAATAAAAAAATATATTAGCCTAAAATTATCATATTTATAGTATGTGATAATATAGGATCGCTTAATTTTGTTTAGACAAAACTTTAATTGTCTGGAAGTTGACACGTGACGAGGCAAACTATGGCATTCCTCAGAAGCGTTTATATGGTCACTCTCACTTTATCAGTGACGTGGTCCTTTCGTCTGATGGAAACTATGCTTTGTCTGGCTCATGGGACAAGACTTTGCGTCTCTGGGACTTGGCTGCTGGGCGTACTACTAGAAGGTTCGAAGATCATACCAAGGTGTGAATTCACTTCCGTGGTCTAGGATCGTCGTATCCTTCCGAAATGGAAGCTTTCTTTTTTAAAATGCATATGAAATGCAATGACGGAAGAAGTAACGAAAGATTCGTGAGTGAATGGGGATATACTGAAGCTTTTTTTTTTACTTTTTTTTTTATATAAATAAATAGAAGAGGTGGGCTTAAATCGACCAAGTTGTAAGTATTGGCGAGATTGTAGTTGGCACCAGCTGGCTATTGTCTGTATTATTATATTGCGTTACAGTAAATCAATTAGTCGTTATAATGTTGACAGGATGTTCTGAGCGTTGCGTTTTCCGTGGACAATCGTCAAATCGTATCAGGTTCCCGGGACAAGACTATTAAACTATGGAACACATTGGCCGAATGTAAATTCACCATTCAAGACGAAGGACACTCCGATTGGGTCAGTTGCGTTCGGTTCTCACCGAATCATTCGAATCCCATTATTGTTTCTGCGGGATGGGACAAAGTAGTCAAGGTACGTAAAAAAGTTAATTTTAATTTCTATAATCAAAATACATCTTTCAAAGAACGCAAGACGTTTAAGTTCAAATGATGTAAATTTTCATTAAACTCCATGATATTTCTGTGAGTGTTTGCGGATATGGGACTGATTCCTTCAATTATCAACTAGAAATCATACGTTACTTTTGAACGCAATTAACTGTAGTATCTTAATAGGTCTGGAACTTGACAAACTGCAAATTGAAGATCAATCACAATGGACACACTGGTTATCTTAATACAGTAACTGTATCTCCTGACGGTTCCTTATGCGCATCTGGTGGCAAGGTACGAATAAGAATTCTAGTAAAAACTCAGAATAAATATTTGGTCAGTGACTGTGACTCTAAGTGGAAAATTTGATTATTTTCAGGACTGCAAAGCCATGCTGTGGGATTTGAACGATGGAAAGCACCTCCACACTTTGGATCACAATGACATTATCACTGCTTTGTGCTTCAGTCCGAACCGTTATTGGCTGTGCGCAGCTTTTGGACCATGGATCAAGATCTGGGATCTTGAAAGTAAAGAAATGGTAGAGGAACTTAAACCAGAAGTTGTATCTGCAACGAGCAAAGCTGAACCACCACATTGCTTGTCGTTAGCGTGGTCTACCGACGGTCAGACTCTCTTTGCCGGATATTCTGACAATACTATCCGTGTCTGGCAGGTTTCTGTCACTAGCCATTAACTTCGTTTATACAAAGGTATAAAATAAAAATCCGTTAAATCGAAATACGATTAAGTATTTATTCTAACGACTCTTATATATACAGACACGCACACATATGTAAATATTTTACAGTCATTGGAATCATCGTGATAAACTTAATGTTTTTTACTAAATAGATAAAAATAGTTAATAAGAGCTATTTTGTCTCCTTTTTCTCTACTTGATTTACTTTTTCTTCGAACTTCTCAAATTCCTTTTTTACCACTTGATCACTTTCGTCTTCTACTTGTATTACACCAAGGACCTCGGGTATATAAAATTGCATCATATTTTGCACACCGTTTCTTAACGTCACTACGGAACTTGGACAACTCGTGCACGAGCCTTGCATTTTCAATTTGACAATGCCTTCTTCGAAACCCTAAAATAGTACAAATGCATACTGAGTAAACGATGAAAGGCTGCAACAATGTTCTAACGAATAATCATTCTTGAGTATTAAAGAGAATTGTATGATGAAAAATCACAGTCCTAATATTACGATTATCACTTTTTAAATATTCTTACCACAAATTGAATGTCACCCCCATCTTCCTGAACAGTTGGCCGAATTCGCGTATCCAATAATTCCTTTATCATTTGTACAATTTCGTCGTCGTCTTCGCTGAGTTCTGCAGCAATATTGAGATACAAAATAGCAATTGTAAAATTGCTTTACTATAATAGATATATATATATATATTGAATAATGCATACGTGTATCTGTTGGTGCTTGTTCTTCGGTTAAGATAGGCAAGCCCGTTGCAAAGAAGTCCATGATTACCGCAAAAACTTCTGGCTTTAATGTCATCCAATCAACATCCTCATCATATTTTGTAATCGTAATAAAATCTGGACCGTAAAACACTGACTTCACTCCCCCAATTCTAAAAAGCATTTTTGCAAGGGGCGAACAGGCAGCTTGCGTAACATTACTGAAATCTTTGGTTTGTCCTGGTTCAAGTACTTTTACACCAGGAAGAAATTTTAAACTATTTGGATTTGGAGTATCCTGAGTTTGAATAAACATATTCCGCTGTTGCACATAATTGCAACCGTGTTTTTGCACGGTAAGTAATTGTGGTCGTTGCACATAAGAATTACAATTAGTATGTAATCCAGTAAGGTGGTTTTTTACGATTCTAAAAATTTTATCTTCAATTAGATTCCCAAATACGGCATCTTGCATAAGATTGCAAAACATCATGCGTATATAATTAATATTTATAATACAATTCCTAAAGAATAATATATTTGCAATTTACCTTGTGCCTTGACAAATCGATAAGGGTTTGACAATTAGACATCGAGTCGTTTGCAACGTCTTCGTTAGTATTTTATCCATTATCAATTCATATAACAGCTTCAGTTGTCAAAATTGTAAACATTACCATATTAAGTTAATTTCGAGGTTATGTTCGCGCGCGGAAGCACCGTGTGCTGATGAACATTAGGTTATTTCAGTACTGACAATATAGGTTAGGAAACTTCATCTGTGAAATAACTATAGCTTACTGTATTATATATAAATATTATTGACAATTATTCGTTAAATTTTCAGTTCAACGTGCCGAATACAATTATGTTAAAGAAAAATCAACGTTTTTTCGTGTGATACATTTATTATAATAAGGCAGATCGTGGTTTAGATAGGATAATGACTAACGATAAATAAAAGAAAATTATTCTCAAAAATTCTGTATTTAAATATTTAGCATTTATCAAATAGTTCTTGTTCCTTAGAATTTTCTTATTATCATATATTCGTTCTGTTCCTAAAAGTCGAAGACGCAAAGCAATACAATGTCGTGTAAAAACTAATTTAAGAAGGTATTATAAGGTAATTTAACCCTGTGAACTCTATTACTGTATAAAAAACATCTTCCATCTTAAAATTACAATTTACCGAGTTCGATATTATTTATCTTCTGTGCTATTAAGTGGATTTTCAGCCTATTCCGAACATCTAGTTCGTATTATGCAACAGTTATACCAGCTGTTTGCAAATATTTTCTTAAGTGATTCGCGTTCGGTTGTGGAATTTGACCAAGAAGACTAGGTAATTGTCCTGGCGATAGTCTTCCAAGTCCTTGCGCCAAATGCAAGCGTACATCAGTAACAGCTGTGACAATAACAATGGAAAAATAAATAATTAGAAACGTAATGAAATATTCTAAAACTTCTTAAAAAATGATTAATATTAGATATTGTACCTTCGAGTGGATCCTTAGGTGGATTTCTCGCACAAAGAAGTTGGTTGTAGCTCACTTGATACTTTATGATATCTCCAAATTCCGGAAATACATTATCTTCAGGCAATACAGTCGAATCTTGTGGCAATTCGAAAAATTCTATTACCGCAGCCAACAGACGTGGATAGTAAGCATTGTATGGAGCTTCCAACATTGCTGGGCAGTCAACCAATAAATTGGAAATTCCAACTGCCGTTACTTTTCTTTCTATGTCACCAGATACTTTTTGTAAGTCTGTCAGTATTATACGTTCTAATACCATACCAAACATCCTGCGAACAATTTGCGAATTGTTATTTTCATCATTTTAATCCAATACAAGATTTTTATTCCAAAGGAACACATACTGGGCCTGTATTCCATCAATGATCGTGACCAAACTGCTCGATCCGTATCTGATAATATAATAGGCGAAAAATACAATAAGACACTTGACGTATTTTGTGGTCTTCGATGACGTTAGTCGTTGGAACAGTAGAACAAATATTTGTGTCATGTATTGTTCCAAAACGTTCCTAAAAAAATTATGAATTATGCTTGAAATTATTTTATAACATTCTGACATTTTATTATAATAAACATTTTTATACCATTATAACGAAGTATCTAATCGAAAATATTTCTCGTACAAATCAATTGATTATTCACGTTTGATAAACTTACGGTGGAAAATATTCAATGATGCATTGCATCAACAAGAAGGCTTCGTGATCATTAGCTTTAGATGCCAGCAATTTTTGAAACACGCCCAATAACCCACTTGTTTTGTCTTGCGATATAATGTGATGCGAACCGCGTACAATGAAAGCCCTTAATAATCTGTTCAATGGATGGATATTAGCTTGTGACTCAAAAAGGACGGGCGCCAATAAACAAGGGAACAAAGCTACGTATGCTTCCGGCACGTCTGGACTTGTTCTCAATTCCAGTAATAATGCAAGAATTTGGAACACGTATGGTATGAATTCTGTAATTAGAAATTAATCAATAAACTAATTAACACATAATCGATGATACAGAATTTCGTATTTTCTTTTTTTTTTGTTACCTGGAATATCCTGTTGTAAAATCCCTTGAAAGATTGGAAAGAATGCTTCCTCGAAAGATGCAACTGCTCCTGGATTTATTTTACAAACAATTCTAAAAGGAGAAACAAGCGACGTATTTTATGGGAAATATCAAATAAATATGATTATTGTGTTTAGAATTATCTCTCTACATACTTAATTGATAAAGATAATGTTTCAAAAAGATAGTGGTTGAAATTTGGACGACTTGGATTTCTTGCTACAAGAGCAAGTTTTTCTGTTAATTTAGGCAGTAGGTCACCCAAGAAAGGTACCACGACTTCTTGTAAAACACCGAAGCTTCTCATAATAGCTCTCATTATATATTCATTTTCTTCCGAACCGGGCATATGTAGGCACGCAAAGAGGTTTTTCAATAAATCAGCTGCTAGTGGTGATAAATCTGCGCCTTTAACCCTGAAAAACAATAATACCGTATCTAAATATAATATGTCATTACTTATTGTTAATAAATATGATTAATTTCTGAATTATGTTTACAAGTTATTGTTAGCTTGATCTCTCATTGCAAGTATTCTATCGATGGCACAAGCAGCATAACTGTGAACAACCATACTGGTAGCTGCTAAATGTCTAACTATTTGTGGCAAACTTCCCACGACCATTTCTCTCGGTAGAATGGATCTAAATGTCATTATAAATTTAATAGCGTCGGCCTTCAATACGGGGAATTCATTTACTGAAATTAATACCAATATTATTTCAATTTATCCAATTTCTTAATTTACTGAAATTTCTATACGATCTTTTAGAACCATTTTGTACCATTTATTTTAGTAAGCTCGGTGTCGATGTGTTGGGCAGCAAATTGTGGTAGTGGAACGAGATCGCTACTTTGCGTAACACCGTGTTTTTGTGTTTGACCTTTACTCGCACTGCTTGTGACTAGATAGATAGCAGCATCCTTACTTCGCCAATTCTCCGCTGGTTTTTCCGCATAATTTTGTAACATTACCTAACGATCATAATTAAGTTATATATATATATATATATTTCTTAAAATATTGGATATTTAATTAAGTTGGATAAAAATTACCTCTATGTATGCACCGAATATTTTCATAATTTTTTCTTCGAAATATTTGGAAAGAACTTTAACTAAGTCACAAGCTGCTCGCCTTCTTGTATCTACATCGCTACCTTCAATATCTCGTCTAATGTATTCCTCAGGATTGTGTTCGAACAGTTCATTATCGGACTCTGTAAATATTTGATATATATTTATGTAGATTTTATTAGAATTCTGTTATTTCGATATTATAATATAAATATATTTTAATTGAAATCTGACCTCTGAATTCCATATTGGGTATAATAACTTTTTCACATATGCTGCCGAGGGTTGTAGGATCTTCAAACAAATGCCGATATTGAGCGCGATCTGCCACAGTTGCCAAGAATTGCAATGCATTAGAAACCAACTGCAATAAATATGAAATATTAATTTCGTAAGAAATTCTTCTGCTAATTAATTTGTCACGAATAGAGTATTTATAAAAGAGATCTTCTTACAGCGTCATATTTTGGTTGTTGTCCAGTAGACGTCAATAGATTCCATATAGCGGTAACAAAGTTCGGTAAATATGGTTGAAATTCTTCGTCATACTTTTGAGCGTAAAGATTAACATTATCGCACACTTGTGATTTCAGTTGTTCTATAACCCCCGCCTCTTCTTCATCCTGTAACAACGTATCTGTGAAGAATTGTACTTTATATAATTAGACTATGACGTTAAGATAAATATTTACTGTGGATTTTAGAGCAGGAATATCTGTGTTTAACAAAGTGTGGAAGTTACTCATCCAAACTGCCATATTATCGTCGAAGAATTCTGGGAGATCCTGAAAATATGGCGATACATTGAAGTAAAAGTATTTAAATAATAATTTACAGAGAACGATCAGATTTCGCTTACTTGATAGTTTAACGAATAAAATACTTTGCACAGTATCACTAGTGAATTATATATAACTCTTAGTGCCTCCACATTGTTAGCATGTAATTGTGTTAAATTCATCGTAGCCTGAAGTCATTGTATTAATAGAATGTGTATAAAAAATTGCGAGCATAATATACGTATAAATCGGTACTTACTATAAACAAATCTGTTAGGGGTTTAGCAAATTGACCCAATACAAACTTTATTTCTGTCCATAAAGTTTGACTCTTAAACTCGTATCTATATCTCTTAAATAACGAATGTGCAGTGTGTAAAACACCGTTAATAACATGAAAATCTCCTGTATTGAACTTTTCGACCATTTGGTCGATAAGCTCTGGCCATTTATCTGGAAAATCATATTTTCCGATGATCGAAACGGCGTCTGATAATTGCTTCTGTATAGAGTCAGGAGAATGTAACATTAAATTAATGATTAATTTCTTTATCGCGTCCCTATCTTGCGCATGTATGCGATCCACTGCATCTTCGTCCTATATATCAAATACGATTAGAAAATAACTAATTGTCGCAATTGCGATACAATGCAAGTTTTATAATACGGAGATTATATATTTACCACTTTCCAATTACGCTTTATATAATTCTTAAATGCAACTGCACCAGCGATTCTAATAGTTAAATTTATTTCTGCCTTTTCCACTAAGTGCAAAAGGAGCAACGGATAGTTTTGATTAACTTCAACAGACTTTAAGAACTTTTCAGCTGAAACATAAAAGAACCAGTGTAGCAATATTTCACGTTGACGTGATTGTTGTATTTCAACGATTTATTAGAATGTGTAATTTACTTCTAATTCAAATTTAATCCGCGATTAAAATAGCATAATATCTTTCTTACATTCCACTCAACAGAATTATGTTATTTGCTTTTTTTTTACGTTGTAGAATACGTCTGACTTTACTCAGCAGAATTTTGCTTCCAATTGTTGCATTTAACTAATTTATAGGATTAATAAATGAATTTTGTCGGATATTTCGATAGTGTTTTTAATTAATCTGATTATTTCTTAAGATACACATAGTTGCAATGTTTCATTTAAAAAGATAAAAACAGGTTATAGTTACCTGGCCCCCTGACATCAACGTCCGGACTAAGAGTTTCTTGTAAATATTTGCTAAGCGTGAGTAAATTGTCGTCCGTAAGCTCCATATTTGTTTCGTTTAGTAATAAATCTGCTTTTCAATTGAAAAATATAGTACTTGTACACAGTGAATCTTTTACGCGAATCAACGCGGCATACAGCGGCACATCACGCCGGCTTTTACTTGCTTTTACGATAAATTCAATATTCTAACGTTCGTACCGTCCGTCGCCGGTTGGCGCTGACTACTTTCGTACGTTATTGGCGGCACACACACATCACTTCATATACATATATGTTAAATTCGCAATTCTTAGATTTTTAGTTAATCTGATTTTTAATGGATATCTTATTCAATATATAGTTAAGATAGAAGTATAATCAACGTATTTTAATTATAGTAATACAATAATTGCTACATATTTAGTATATTTTGCTGAATTCATGACACTTAAGGATTCGAATTCAAATACGCCGAAACGTTCTGTAAGGTTTGTTTTATTAACACTAGTGTAGTAGATTATATTATTATTTAGAAATACAAAATGTAGAAATTGTTAGAAACATTAAACAGCTCACATTCGTGTATTGCCTTAAGAAATTGATAAGTAAAGAAACATATTCTTAAATCGAACTTAAATCATAAGGATGGATGGAGGATAATTTAAGCAATTTATAAAGGCGGACGTGGTTTGCGGAAAACACCAGGTGTCATTTGGCCTGTTTTGTATTTTTTCAATGTTTCCTTCGCTTGTTTAATTCTGTTCTGTAAGTCTTGTACACGTTGATCCGTCGATATAGCAGAATGTATATGGGTGTTTGTTAATCTAATAATATACAATATATAAGAATATGATAACAATATGATAAGTTTATAAGTTTATAATTGAACAATACTTACTTCAAAAACTGCAATAAATTATTAAGCTTAAATTCGTCTGACTCTCGATTAGTTTTCAAACATTCATTGGTATACATTTCATATAGTTCATCCATTTTTGCTTTCAGTTGGTGCAATTCATTTTCCACTTTGTTTGACGTCACCTGATATCCGTTGATACATGTCATCAAATTCTCGGCTGACTGTTCGCAGACAACAAATGCAAAATGAGAAACAGGCGAAAACAGAACAATGTCTATTTTAATGATTATGAATTATGAATTTGAAAACATACGTATTCGCAATGGGCACGTGGAAAGATGTTCGCACACTGGATTCCTTTGATTGAAAAATTTCGACTGAAATCGTGGGAAAATTCATGATAATTCGAAAATGAGCTATACTCATCTAAATTTGACTTTCTATTAACTGATTTTAAATGTAATTTAAAGAATACCATTTTTCTGCCCTCTGCTCCGCTCTCTTCGCATGAAGATTTTTCCATTCTGTTTGCGTTGCATCGTTTTGATTCATAATTTCGGTGATGCTGTTTCTAAGAACTGTTTCCCACTTTTTATTTTGACTGTACTTAATCTTCTTTGAGAGCACGTTAGCGTACAACGCAGAACGTTTTGATTTCCAGTAATCTTGCTTTTTTTTGGATTCCTTCAATTCTGCTTTTAGCTTCCAAAGCTAAAAACCAATAGCAATAAACTTGGTAGAAATTGATTCAAGGAAAATTCGATAAATTCTTTATCGTTCTGTTTAAAAGTTTATCATTAGAAGAATTTTACGCATTCAATATAGGAATTGATGTCATCTATCGGTTGCAATTTATCGTTTACATCTTCATTCTCAACAAAGTTTGCCATTGCTCTTCGCTTGGCTTCAAATACAAATTCAACCGTAGCTTCTTTTTCGGAAATAAGATACACGATCTTTGCGTCTAGCGAATTTTTATATTACTGATGAACTAATGTGAAATATCGAGAAATAATTCATTACTAAAAATAAGGATTCGTAACAGCGACATCTGTTCTAAGCTTTAAGTAATATTAGTATAACTATTACGACGGATTTAGTAATACTAAATTCCCAAATAATACCAACATATTAACACGGTAAATATTTTTAAATCGACTTGTGTGGTTTATAATGATATATTTCTTCCAACAACGTGTTTTATTGTGAAATAGGCTAGTTCGTTCTATCGGATTAATAAACTTATGAAACGTATCAGGAAATGTTTGTATGACCGGTGTGGCCCGGAATAGGTCTCCATTGTCTGATTACAGGGTTTATAGACCTACCCACTAGACCTGTACACAGTAGACGGTCATGGTGATCGTCTCGGCGCGCCGGCACGCCGGCAGCAGTCTTCGGATGGTCGTGGCGGTGAGCGCACGCATAATTCTCTCTCACCAGTCGACGTCCTACTGGAATTACAATTAGTTTGTGTTACCAACATCGTGCGTGATAAAACTCTCTGTAGAGTGACAATACTCCGAGTGCACTGGACGTCGTTTGCCATTTGTCAATGCTGACTTTCTATTCAGAGTAAGTTATTGTTTTTCTTTCTTTAAACTATATTTAACATAATTGACATAGTGTCGTTTTAAATGTTCTATATGTATTTAAGACTGTTTTGTAAAAAATTGACTTTACTTCGTCGTTTTAGTAAAAAGATTTCTTGAATATTCCATAAATTTGTAATGTGTCAAATTGCAACAAGATAGTAATAAATTATATTTTATTCTTATGCATACATGAATATTAAAAAATTATATTTAAAAACCCACTATTTCTCGAATACGCTAAACTTGCCAATAAATGGCCCAGTTTTACAATCAAATAGGTAAACGTAACGGTCGATAGGCTGACGTAAAATTTCTGTTAATAATCTTATCATTCACGTGGTATTATCGCGAAAAACTTTTATCTGTCGCTCAATATCTACCTGTTGCTGTGTAAATTACTTATTTCTATCAATCGGAACGGATCATCCTCCTCACAAAAATTGTTACCTTTAGAATAGCGTCACTATTATATCAAATCTATATCTTATATTCATATACGCAAATCATAAAAGTTGTTCAGATAATTGTCTTCCCACTTTTTTATGAAATTGTTTCATTAGTTGAGGAATTTTTGTCGTCAAGGGGTCTCTTATCTCCTCGTATTAGGGTAACCACGTTCGTGAATCACATTCGGCAGTCATAAAGATATCAGTACTCACATCTTTGTAATTAGTTAACGACGAGAGGAAGTTTAAAGATTTTCCAGTGACGAAATAACATGGTGTAGTTTGCTGTGGATTACGTTTCAAATGGTTCTTTCTTAATGACTGTCACTAAATTCCTGTTGAGGGAAATTGAAAAATTGTGCTCGTTTAAGAAGATTTTGTGTTTAAATATATGGTTTTTTAATTTAAAAATTTTAATTGATCTAAAATTGATTTGGAGCAGCAAATAATTTTTAATTTTGAAATTTGACAGAATACATGAAGTAAACGTATTTTCCCAGAACTCAGCGTAAAACAGGATGATTTGTCGATAACCGACCGCGCTTGAACTTTATCCTTGTCACGAGAGGATGTGTCTGCCACTAGTTTGATTACAAATATTGTACTTTCCTTCTATTTTCAAACATATGTAAATTAAAGTGATTTTTTAAATTGAAATTCCTGATACACTTATCATGAATTCTCAGAAAATTGTTAGAGATTTTTTAAAGATTTTTCGTATCATTTGCATGATTGTCGATTGCGACTTTTTCATGGTATTTTTTTTATCGATGTCGACCAAAGAAATCGAAGAGCAAGAAAATTATGTCATCGTTGCTGTATTTGTGAATACTGCTGGATTGACATTAAAGTCTTGCCTCATTGTACGAAGAGAACGTCTTTGGTTAGTCGAAGGTTCTCGTTCGGTTTTGTCTCTTTAATGCAAAGTCGTCTTTAGAGGAAAATTATCATGGAGCACCATACCTGTTATACTGTCAATCAACACATTAATTTCCAAAATTAATTAACAATAAAAATCGTTACATACTTGTTTCTATCTCTTCAATTTCGGCAACAATGTTTTTTTTAAATAAATACTAGCATAAATATTAGAGTATAATTACAATTTTTATTTTTCTCGTTAAACATTAATTTGATGTATTCGCTAATTAATAATACAAGTTAAAACTCTATGGTTACTGTTTCACGGCCGATCTGGCTAACTAAATGTTAATCGGGTCAGGGTTACATGCATAAGTCGCAATGGTGCTAACTTGCGGTTTTCGCTATCTCAACGCAGTTGTAAATGGAATCTTGGTCTTCAATGTTAAACTTAAGATTCTTGTCCTGTTTTCAATTCGAATTATTTCACTTGCACAATAAATATAGTATTACTATAGTACTGTATAGTCAATAATTATATCATAATTTTCTAAATAATATGGATTACTATAATAGATCGATTAGTTTCCACCGATTGTAATACATCTGTAAATTTTCATAATGCCGTTAAGAATGTCGGTGACAGAGGTTCGAACAATACGCTTTTCCTAAGGGCTTGCATAAATTACGTACGAAACCAATTACTATTCAGCATAGACACGAAAGGTACTATGTACTCTGCACTTTTACTATACAAGCTATTCTCTATGCAAGTCGTTCTATGTAGTTCTTTGATCACGATTTCATTCTTAACCGTCATATTATTATGTACGTATGTAAAATATATAATATACAAAAAGCATTAAAGTCGCGTTATAGAATTAATAATTTCATAACATTTTCTGTAAAGGAAGAACTTCATTTTGTACAAGTCACAGGTTTTAATACTATACTATCGTGTTAGTATGATGAACTTAATGCTGTTGGGCTTGATGGTTACACAAATTAGGAAATATAACTCCGACGTGGATGCGTGTTTTAATTAATCAATTGCTCACCACCGCGGTGTAGAATGAGTCAGTTGAAAAGTATCTGCTTGTAGACGACGCTTTTACTACCCGACTAGCGAATACGTTTTAAACGGTCTAAATGTTGAATACCTACTTACCTTTTTTTTATGTAAAGCAATAATCATAAACTTTCGTTCTGAAATCGTTTCCAAGTTTTAATTGAGCTCTTGAAATATTTTCCTGACAATGAGTTTAATTAAAAGTATATCTGTATATTTTGATTGACTGTCACGTTCGTTAAAGTTTAATCATTCGCGAAATGTGTCGAAGCATCTGAAACAGTTGCAGGGAAAAAGAAGAAGAAGAAAAAGCGAAAAGTATACTTTCCTCAATGGTTTTGGCTTTCATATCAATAGAGGACGATAGTGTAATATCACAATTTTATCAGTCCTTGTCGTTTTTGTACAGGCGGATCATGTAGTCGTAGAGTCGGCCGGATGACAGACTGATAAATAATCGGCAACCCCAGACTACCGGTAAGGAGCATTGTCCAGTTGACTAAAAAGGCGAGCTACTGTTTGCAACGATACCTCTTACGTGTTCAACAAATTATCCGAATCTAGTCAGACTTACAAATGGGCAACAACGGTAAAGGTTTGTCCCAGTTTCGACAAGTTTTATTTTTTAAAAATCATTTAAAACAATTCCAACTGTATTAAACTTAAGATACATGAATAAAAACAACTTTTCTCTTAACACATTAATATTGTATACACGTACAAAGTAACATAATTACAAATATACTAATAAGCATGTATCACTAAGAAAGCTTTCAATTCGATTCTATCTGCTTGCACTTTAATCGCGACAGTCAGTTGACTTTGTAGAAAAAACAATTCTACTCTTTTCATACGAATGTTATGCAAAACATTCTTGTATCACCTGACCAGACAACGCTATCCAAACTGAATTCCGCCCTGCGACAAGTATGCTTGGTATTTCTTTTGTATTCTTCGATAAATAATTTATAAATAATGTAGGCATTCGATGGATGTATAGCGGGGCACAATGATAGAAATGTAGCGGATACCTGGGTTGTTCATTGATATGCGATGCGACATCGTGTGCCAACGACAGGCACAACCTTGGTGCCATCGAGTCGCCGGATGCGTTCGTTGTCTCCTTTTCGGATGAAACGACGACAAAATTGTTGGTAGATCTCTCTACAGTTCTGTTTCATTAATTCTGTTTACATCGATTGGGTTAATTTCAAACAATATTAAATATTCCTCGGAAATTACCGTTAGACGTATGACTCATCAAAGAACTTCCAACGGAAAGCATTTCCTCTTTTATGTAACATAACGATTTATAAATGTGCTTTTACTTCTTATTCTTGTATTATCATGAAAGATACTTTTACTAAATTATCAATTAATTTGTGCTTTTTAGTTTATTACATCTTATGTCTGCGGCTTATCGTATCTACTATAATTATATGCTTTATTAACATAACACGCGATAAAGCATGAGTCTTTTGACCCATATTTGCTAGTTGTATTTATTGGGCTCGTGGGTAGACACCTACATTAGAGTCAGAGTTATAGCATTACGTGAAAAGTTTCTAACACGGTGCATGATCGTAGGTTGTTTCGTCTTCGTGTACGATTGTTCTCTTCTTCGCATTAGTTAATAACGTTGTCTTTGTCGACCGCATTGAGGGAATTCTCTCGGAAGTGGCATTTATCTCTTCTTGACGCACCCACGCAGTGGATGGTTGTACAGTGGTCATGCGAAAGTGAATAAACTCGCTAGCCGATTAATTACATGTATTATGATTGCAGTTTCGTTTGAGAAATGAGAAACTTATGTTTCATTGTAAAATAAATGTTTTTAACAATACTTAAACGTTTTAGCTAAGTTTGGATATAATATGTAATATAATGAATTTGGAAATATTTTAGATAATAAGAAAATGGTCTCCCGTCATCGACCTATCAAAGTTACGACAATCGGGGATGGTACAGTTGGGAAAACGTGTTTGCTTATAACGTATACTACAAATGAATTCCCACCAGACTACGTACCCACAGTGTATGTGTACCATGATTTTTTATTTAATAATCGTAGATAATTCAGTGTGAGATAATACTTGGGGAAAAATTCTCAGAAATCAATATAAAAATTATTTAGTATATTAGTAGCTTTTATTAGTCAATTTTTATGTTTAATTTACATAAAGGAATCTTGTACAATAAAATAATTTTTATCTTCTCTTGGACAATCCTTATAATTAAATGTTTTTATACAAATTTGAATTTTCGTCTTCCATTATTAAAATCGTTATTTTAAAAAAATAATATAATTTATTTGGTTCAATCTTTTTATTCTCAGCTTTGACAACTATGCGGGCAGCATATACGTTGATGGACAAGAGTATGACATGACTTTATGGGATACAGCTGGTCAGGAAGATTATGAACGTATCAGGCCACTTTCGTATCCTAACGTGAGTACATCTAACTTTGAGCCTAACGTTACTATTTTAGAGTCAATTGTAAGATACAGACGCGAGGTAAATCATTGTAATTCATAAACAATTTTTTTTTCAGACTGATTGCTTCTTGATCTGCTTTTCAGTGAACGCTCGCAGTTCTTTCGACAATGTTGCGAACAAATGGTACCCAGAAATTAAAATTCACTGTCCAAATACTCCGGTAGTGCTTGTTGGTAAGTTTAAACAACTTATTGTTACGAATGTAATTTTATCTTACGATTAATGAAGTTTTCTTATTGCACAAACTTCGAAAAAAAGAAAAATCAATCGAAATATCTACTTAGTGAAGTATGAAAAAAAGAAACATTTTTTTGATATAATCGATTTTGAATTGTTTTTATTTGTCTCGCAGGTACTAAAGGAGATCTTAGAAACGAAGGAAATAATGACGTAGTAACACCCGAAGAATGTAAAAAAATGAAGAAAAAGATTAAAGCTTATAAATACGTGGAATGTTCGGCT
Source organism: Trypoxylon attenuatum (assembly GCA_963989405.1). Classification (NCBI taxonomy): domain Eukaryota; kingdom Metazoa; phylum Arthropoda; class Insecta; order Hymenoptera; family Crabronidae; genus Trypoxylon; species Trypoxylon attenuatum. The sequence goes on along the minus strand of OZ022491.1, from coordinate 24,924,166 downwards.
ATCAAACAAGAAGGCCTTCAAGAAGTCTTCGTCGAAGCTATCAGAGCCGTATTGAAAAAACCCTCAAGAAAACTTTGTCGCATTCTGTAATTATCAAAAGACCTAAAGATTTTATCTTCGGAAAACGAACTTTGCGCAAAATTTTTCAATAATATTCTACTCGTGATCCAGAAGAACACAAGACCGATATTGGAACAAGACGCAAAACCAAAGACTTAACATTGTTGCAATTTGCTTTTTTTCAGCAATTGCACATCTAATTAATTCATAAATTCGCAAACCAGTCTTGCTCTAATCGTATAATTTCATAGGATATTTAATGTTGGATTTAGTAATTCATACTCTTCGATTCTGTTTCTTTTTTTTTTTATGAGAAACAGTTTGATTAGTGCCAGGCTACATTATTTTTGAATGATCCTGTGAAAGATGTATGTAATACATAGAAGTATTACTTTACTTGTACAATTATTTATTACACACTCGTATTTTACTGGAACAGTTATCGCGTTTCTTCTTTTTTTATTAAATTACGGATGGCAATACTTTTATACATGTCTGTTCGAAGCATTTCAAAACATTTGCATAACGCAGTATTTCAATTGGATATCAATTTCGCTCAAGTTTGATCTCTACGAATAAATGACTATTGTGTGTATTTACTAATGCTCTATTTTCACCGAATTAATTTCAAATAGCAATAACGCTTCGCAATTTTTGCGAATCGATCGACTGGAAGTGTATTAAGCTGTATTTATAAGTATTTATACTGCATAAAATATATAATTTTAAATTAAACAAGAAAATTGTGTTTTTGCTGTTGTGACACAGCATAGGGGCACATATAGTTTATTGTGCTTACAATTATAAATATCTTATTGCTTAATTTACAATTGAAGTAACAGAAGGTATCGTATCAAATCTATCCGATCATCAATCCTATCTAAGATGTATCTGGCCAAGTAAACACCCCACAATCTGAATATATTCGATTCTTCGTTATTGTAGCCGACACGAATACTTTTTTTCAGAATTCTAAGGTTCAAGAGTTTCGCATTCACAGAGAACAACCTAGTTTCGTCAATAGTTTATGAACGATGATCTCATCGTCCGAATATTCCATCCGAAATTGGTGTCACTTTTTGTTGTATAATTTTACCATAACCTCCTCGTCCACTGTCAAAGTCTGATCGATATTCGTCTCTTACCTAAACAGATAATCACATTAAATATACTCAGTTTTTATACAAGTTTCGTACAATGTTAAACAAAGTTTTGATTGTACGATTTGACGTATACATACTTGTCCTCCAGTTTTCCCTCTGCCATATTGTCTTCCTTCTATAAAACCAGCGTCCCAGTCTGTCCTGATTATCCTATCGTCCAACCGTGTTCCATTGATATAACGCATACAGTTCTCTGCGTCCGATCGTAGATAATATTCGACGAAGCAAAAACCACAAGGAGTCTTTTTATATTTGTCCAAACCCATTATAATTCTCCGGACATCTCCACATTTTGAAAATAATTCATAGATTTGTTCTTCGGTAGTGTAAAATGATAAATTTCCTACGTATAAGGTAGTCGAATTTCGGAGTAGTCTGTCTTGCTCTGCTCTTGAGCCCTAAAATCAAAAAATAACAAAAGAATTATATCAGTCTGTTAGAAAATACTAATAAAAATTCAGTTTGTTAAATGAGTAAAGGAACATTCTAAGATTCTGCAAAGTATATATATTTGAATAATAATGTTATTCAAATTTTAATACAGACAACACTGATTGAAAATTTGTTAATTAAGAATCACGTTGAATAACAAACCTTGAAATGCTGGTCGCGATACGAACTTAATTCGACCGATGGTGAACCTGAGGTATTCGGTTTAGCCACTGCCATTTTTATACTACTTCATATACTATCATGAATATCTACTTTCAATTAGTCTCGTAGTTTAATTTATTTTTCACACTTTCATTAACAAATTAGAAAAAACGCATTAGCTTATATTCGCTCACACGAATTATAACCTAACTACATTTAATTTTGACATGCCACAATGGCCACAACAAAATACAATAGCATGGCAGAAAAATGAATGTGGTATTACGCGTTCGCAGCGCCATCTCACTCGGGTAAACAAACTAGAAGAAATGAGTTTTATAAAAGTTATAAGGTTGAAATTTATAAAATGAAGCGTGCTGAGAGATAATAAACGGGGGGCTAAAAAAACTAATTGAAAACCATTTTATACTGTTTCTAAATAAACCATGAATGAACATAGATTTCATGTACTATCATTCATGTTATCTTCGGTAGAATAATTTGGAGGTGACACTCCCACTGATGTATTCTCAAAATATTGGAGACATTAGAATTTATTTGTTTGAATACAAACTATTATTATCTTATTGGTTTAGTTGTTATTTTAGTTCAAACTTTATTGGTATCGATTGATAACTTCTAGAAACGTTCAATGTTTATATATTAAAATCTGCATAGTGGCGAAGTAGTAGTAGTAGTGCAATGCCATACAATATATAGTTGTGTATATAGTACTCAATAAAGCGAACTGGAGTGAATGCTGGTGAACGCACCGAACGTGATTATGACTGCAAAGTATAAAAACCGTGTTTAGAACACTATTGGAATTAGACAGTGCCTATAACGTACTGTCAGTGTAGTTTCAGGTAAGGATTGATACGTAGGCTTAGTAATTTCTCTTGAAATATCTTTCAGTACACATGTAATGGACCGGCGGTCTAATATTTAAGGTTAGAAGTTTATTTAACACTATTTTGACAGGATTATAAAGCACTTACGTACCATAACATAAATCTAATTTAAAAATGGCAAGTCTTTGGAGAAGTTTCAAAGGACTTCAACTATTCAATAAGCAATTACCACAAAGGTGAGACAAATATTAGTTTTTATCCCATTCCTCGTAGCACCACATTTTTATTTTTTACATATACCTTTGGAAATGAGTGAAAGTAGCTTTATATTTCCCATTTTCTCTATTTAATTATTCTATTCTGCTTAAAGAGATACGTTGATTTTTAGCATCAATCCAATGCTTGGTTCTATAGACGTCAGAACGAAAAGAACAGGACCCGGTAAACCTTTCAAACGTATACCCGAGTGGCTCCCAAAACCAGAGCATGAGGTATATATTGACATTGTACGATATACACGATTTAATAATTTGTCGTAGAACAATATCATACTTCACACTTTTAACGTAGCCATTGGAAGAACACCTCTCGGACGAAAGTAAAGCATTTATACAAGAATATCAAAAAAAATACACAAAATCGCGTCAATCGCCTTTGAAAAACTTACAATCGAACGAAGCAGTATGGACACCGTATAGCAGACGTACTGGTTTGATAGCTAAGAAGATTGGAATTTATCCGATGTGGTTAAAAGATGGAAAAAAAGTTCTCAGCACATTATTAGAGGTGAAGCAGGCGTTACAACGGTGTAAAAATTTGTATCTCTAACGATATATATATAAAATTAAATTGTATCTATTGCTATTTGCAGATTTGCAATGTAGAAGTCGTAAAGTATGTTCCACCAGAAAAATATAATCCACAAGTGAAGCCTTTGTATTTAAGAAAAGATTTGGGATGCTTATTGTTAGGAGCAGAAGACATTGATGCACAATTGGTACGCAACAACTATAACAATATTTCTCTATTAAGAATAGCTAATTTACTTTATACTTTATGAGTAACACTTGTATAATTTGCATTACAGTTAACGAGGGAGTATTACGAACAGTTTGAAGTGGCTTCCGTAACACCAAAGAAACACGTAATGAGATTTTGGGTGACACCTGATGCTGCTTTACCACCGGGAACACGTTTAAATGCTAATCATTTTCGAGTTGGCGATGTCCTGGACGTTAGAGCAAAAACGTAAGTCTTTATTGATCTTCGATAAAATATCTATAATTCTTACGCTACCTTTAATAGTATTGTTTCTCTTATAAATTACATTATGAACACAGGATTGATCGCGGTTTTCAAGGTGTGATGAAAAGATGGGGATTTCATGGTATGCCTGCTAGTCATGGCGTAACTAAAACTCATAGAAGACCTGGAAACATTGGTTCGGGCAGCAGCAGAGCTCGAGTTGTGCCAGGAACAAAAATGCCAGGACATATGGGTAACCGCTGGCGTATGTTGAGAGGAATGAGGGTAATGTTAACATTGACAACATATAAGACATATTATTAACTCTTAATGCACGTTTCTCATTTCTTATTAATCGTAAGGTACAATTAGAATTCAAAAAATTCCAAAGTTTTCAACGGTCTTTATAAGATATGGTTTTTCGTTAAGCTTATGAATTGACAACACTGATATGGATTAATACTCTTGCGTTAAACCAATAATACGTTTTACCAAACTTATAATTTAATATTGGCAAGCTTCCAATTGGGTCAATTATACATATTCGAGTTGACTGATTTAGTCGAATTTAAAAATTGTACATATTTAGTAAAAGCATAATTTGAGTATACTCGATAACAATATGTATAATGGTGTATTATTTCATATCAGGCAATTGTATCTATGTGTTTTGTATGTAAAAAAATAGAATTGCGAAAGAAAATTATGAATATCATGCTGCTGAAACTTCCGGTATAATATAATCAAGATTATATGTTAGCGCGTAAATTTTTTTATGTTACAGGTCCTACGAATAAATCCTGAATACAATGTACTCTGGGTTTTGGGTCCAAATATACCAGGAGAGACAAATACTTATTGTTACTTGTATGATACAGTTCTTCGAAACAGAAGGGTAACAAATCCACCGTTCCCGACGTATTTTCCGGATACGGATGACATGGTAGAATCATACGCTGACGATGTGCATCGATATGGAGATCCTTCTATTATGTATAACCCCGATTCCTGAATTGTAATATATAGTTGAATAAAAGTTTCTATTTAAGGGAATATAATTGTGATTACTATAAAATTACATCGCAAAAACTGCTTTCCGTTTACTGTGGCTTATACATATATAAGTGTTTAAATTGTACGCAGACAAGTGCTTTATATCCCACAATTAGTTAATCCAAGCTATTCTAAATTGGTAGTTACAATTGCCGGATTTATATTAGAATTTTATTGTTTTTGTCTGCTTCTTTATCATACAGAAATATCCACAGTTATCAATTAAGCTATAAGGAGTAGTCAATCGATTCATTTATTTAGTAATCAATATCATTATAAATTTAACATGCCTAAAATATACACGAATTGTTTTATAAATGTAACATCGCTAACCAAGACTCATCCTGAGTTAGAGTGGAGAGCAGCATGATCAAGCAATAAAAAGGTCTTTTCTGTTGCGTCTCAAATTCAGAGAGCAAGTTATCATTTTACTAGAATAATTTACTGGTATATTATATCGCTAGTAGCATCCGACTAAGGCTCGCTCCGCCAATACGTTTAATATCTCGTAAAAAAAGGTAACGTACTTATTTCGTTTAAAAAAAAAAAAAAGAAGAAGAAGTGAAAGAGGAGGGGGGAAAAAACAACAAAAGAACGTAGATATTCTTTTCATAAGAGTGTCCCACTGCTACGTACTTTCGTCCTTCTTTTTGAGCTGTCTTTCTAGCCTGGGAAGCGCGATAAAATTGTGATACGGTTTTTTCAATCGGAATCAGCAAAACGAAATTATGACTCTTGGTTCAGCGGTGGCGTGCTGATACTGCCACATGTTATTGGAGCAAGAATGAAGTGTCAGAGCAGGAAAGGGAAAGCAGAATGTCTCCGTAATGGAGTTTGTCGGGGGACGGCACGATCGGATAAGAAACGATGGAGGCCCTCTCAGAACTTAAAACCTTCATTTGGAATACTCGTCGTTTGATCGAATTGAAATGCGCCGTCTCCGACCTGCGGCCCCAAGGTGTCATCGACCTAGAAATACAAACATTTTTTTAAGTTTTAATTCTAAACATAAAATACCGTTACCCTTTATTACTAGTAAATTGCAAAAGCCAAAAACAGTTTTTAATCTTACTTACTTCTTCTGAAAAGTATTGCTCAATAATATCGTAAGCTAATTTATAAACATCTAAGTTTTCATGATTCTGCAATTGTTCAATCTTGTCCAAACCTGTAACGACAATATGGATGTTTAAATATGTTTTACAGTGAAGAAATATATTAGCAGAGGGAAAAAGAGACTTGTCGAAATTAAAGACTTACCTCTACATTCCTCTATCATATTAGCCAACTGTTCAACTAAGGGTCCAGCATGCTTGAGCATGTTGTGTATAGCGTCTAGCACAATTTGTACAACTTGAGTATCTTTACAGGAAAGAAGATTACAGAAAGGTTTAACAACCCCAAGTTCTATAAGGTGTACGATCTGATTTCTGCTTCCGCTTATCGTCAAATTACTGATTGCCCACGCTGCCTCTTTTTGTGTCTGGAATTCTCCCTGTACAAAACGATCGAGTGTGTATATAACAAAAAAAAGTCCGGTTTATTGGATTAATAGGATTTTAAGCATTTGATTAGAAAAATACGATATTACTAACTTTTTCTAGATTACGAATTATAAGAGGTAACAGCTCAGCATCTATGACTGCCTGTACTTGAGACTGGTTACCAGCTGTAATATTTGACAGGAACCAGACCGCTTCTTTACATATCTTCTCTTTTGTATGCGTCAATAGATTCGGGAAGTGCGAAAGTGCATCACAATTTAAAACAGTTTGCGTTTGTTCGTCAGTGCCTGTTACGATATTTCCAACTGCTCGAAGTGCAGCTGTTTGCACCTTTATTTCTTTGTGCGAAAGAAGCGGTATAAGATTAGGCACAACACCACTGTCTATCACCATTTGAATTTGTTCGTTACCGCCGTCAGTAAGATAGCTCAAGGCCCAAATTGTATCAACGAGAATCTAAAGAGAATTGGTCGTTTAAAGACATTGGAATTGGAAGAGTTTGAATAAAAATTAATATGTATTTATACTTACGTTAATGTCCGTATGATGAATAAGTATGTTAAGGGCAGGCAAGATCTCTTTGATCGTATGGACAGGTGGTGGTGGCTCTTTATTCCTACACAAGTTGACGATTACCCAGGTTACATTACGTAAAAATGAAATAGGTATTTCGGGCTTGATAAATGTTAACAATGGTGGCACAACGCCAAGATTAATAACGTAATCTCTAGGCTTTGGTCCGTCGCCAATAATATTTCCTACAACAAAACACCAATTACAGTGCAGAAGTGTCGCTTGAACGAAAGTGACAACTTTTGATCGATCAACGAGATACCTAGAGCCCACACTGCTTGTTCACAGACATTTTGCTGATGAGAGAGTAGTAAGTCTAAAAACAGCGGTACTGCACCCGCGTCTACTACCGCTTTTGTTTGTTTTGAAGTTCCACTTGCAATATTGGTTAACGCCCATGCTGCCTCGAATTGCAAAGATGGACTGTGAAAAAGAGATAAACGTATTATTACGTATGCAAGCAGTTTACTTGCTGTCTTATTTAAATACGCAATGAGATATTAAGGTAAGCTAAACGATCATAATTCAAGGTCTTTCTTAGAGAAATATCGTAAGAACGAAATGTAAAAACTATTATACTTGTTGTGCAGTTTCAAACATTCAACTAAAATTGGTAGGATGCCACTCTCGATTAGTGGATCGATCGGTGGATTGCGATCCGTGGACAATAACTTCCTGGCTGATTGAACGGCTTGCAATTGCGCAGCCGGATCTGAACTTTGTGCTTTTAAAACCAATTCTTTTAACTGAGCTTTCGATAAGAGTTTCTCATCTTCCTCTTCGGCTGAAAACAATTTTTACGGGTATTAAATCATTTTGTACGGATTAACGTCAAACATAAATTTTTATTTCACGCACTGCTAGTAACTCAAGTATCGAATCATGTCTACCTATGGCATCTGAAATAGGCACGTTTCTTCTTTTTTGTAGTGTTTCATCTCGTTTGTTTTTGCGTAATTCTACTGTCACCTCGTTTCTCCTTCTCCTCATTTCCTGACAAGAAAGTTAATACTTTGAATAGAAATACGCAATAATTAATAATTTCTATAAAAATTCTATACCCTTAAGAATATTTCAATATTTATCAATATTGTATGACAATTTCTGATAAATATTTAACTTTTTATTCTTATGGTAGGTATCAAACATGAATGATACAAAAGGCAAAACAAATATTCTAGATGATAAAACAATTTGGAAAACGATCGCGAAAGAAATCGGAAAATAATTGCAGGATGGATTTCTGTCAGTAGAAGATGGGAACTTTCTGGAATTACAAGTACCTGCAAACGAACTTCTAAATAATATACTTCGAAACGCTTTGCATCATTAATTCCAGGCGAGTAACGGGAGAAGGGCCGGCCAATAATACTATCAAGGGATATATAAAACCTATATAAAGACCAGTTTCGAAATAAATCGACGACACCGTAACGTTGCAACAAATTAGAATGTTTCGGAATACGGGAGGAACATGCATCGGTACTAACTTGAGGATACCGTGCGACATAGTAAAAATTACAATAAGAAACGTGTAAGATGAAATTATTTAGATAGATATATATATATTTACTCCTGAGAAAAAATAGGAAGCGATAATCGAATGTTGCAAATATATTGCACAATGCACGCGAGCATTAAGGGTAGTCGTAAGGTAGTCTTCGTGAGCGAAATGTCCGAATGACCCGAGCAGCAATGCGGCCTTGCAGCGGCCAATTATTTCCTGTTGCACAGACACTACTCTTACTGCGTAATGGTAAACACGCAATACTCACTTCTTGATCCTTGCCTTTGTTCTTAAAAACCATCATTCGGTTCTTGTTTAGCATATCGGCCGCCATTTTTTCAATAACCAATCTCTGTCCTCGCGTAGATTGATATATGCCGGCACCCGGATGCCCGTGTCACTGCGAAAATCCCGTATCCGTGAAACTTCGGTGGATCTATTTCGCAGGCTGCATGCCGTCGCACCGTGACTTCAGTGTACGTCAATATGCAATATCATGCATAACACACTCGTCCTATTGCAATTGCCACAAGGTAACTTCTCGATGATCTTGTCTTCTTGCGCACGGTCACGTTTTTCAGCAAGAATGCAGCCGTTTCGACCGTTCCGAAAAGAACCTGCGGACCTGGGGAGTCAGAAAGGTGGCGCTTAACAGAAACTGTTTTTGCTCCTCTTCTTGGAATCGTCAATGGTTGCTGAATGGTTGCTGAACCGCACTCGGAAGGCCGAAGGCCGTAGTGTTCCACAATTTCAACTGCCTTTTGACTTGTTCTCAATTTAGTGCATCGTGGCGCTACTTGTAAATTCTCTTTTCGTGTCTACTCTTAAGCTGCGTACACAGTTTATCCTCTAAGTATAACATATATAATAAGTCAAATATAATTATAATTCAAGTAATAATACGATTAAACTACTTTATTATTCAACATTTGCAATAATTCGTTTCAAATACTATAATTCGTTAAAAGTTAAAACCGGCAACCAATCCCTGTGGTCTTAGCGCAATGATCACATGACTATAGTCACGTGATCTAAATGGTCAAATCGCAAAGCGTGCGTTGAATTGAATGCAACAGATCAGCAATATAAATAAGGCTACTACATTCAGAACATTTTTCCTACCGCTATCGATATAGCTTCAGCAACGACAATGAACAATCAGTTCAGATATTGATAATACACAGGTTTAACATCCAATTTTGGAGGCGTCTTTGGCTCGGGCATACGTACAGTAATAATATTGTGCCTTTTGCGTGAGGAACTTACTACGGCACCACAATAAGTTCTCAAACTGAAGTAATATCCTAATTCCACTGAAGTGAGCAATGAATATCCGAGGAAGAGGCCAGCAACGCCTCCAAACGAAATGAGCAAATCTATATAACCGAAACGAATTTCTCTCCTATAAAAAGCTGGTGGCCAATGAATCATATTAATTCCAGACAATGAACTCTCTTCTACGAGATCGAATTTTACGGGAACATAGGAAGTGTAATTGCAGGATAGCATGCAATCGCATTTCCTATGGTCAACAAACACGTTTCCTATGCAAGAGTAATCCGTTAGAGGGCACTCTTTTTGACCGGGAGTTTTGAGATACCAGGGCAAACAACCACAATCTTCCAAATATTTTTCTTTCGTGCAGGCTAGATGACAAGCATGCATATATAGTTGTTCGGATGGATAATGACATTCCCTTTGTCGTTTACCTAAAAGCTCCATATTAGACACCGAGTATGTTATCTCAACGATAAAACGTAACATGAATGGACGGTTGAATTCCGTCATTGGCCTTTCGCTTCGATAAGGTCCGGGTAGTAGTTTGTCTAACAAATAGATCCTGTAATTATAAATTTTAATCTTATCAATTCTAAATAATACGATGTACGCTTGAAAATATCAATTATCTATTTTTTACCGTAAGGGATAAGTCAATGCCTGAAATTTAAGTTCCCAGGGATACTCATTAGCTTTGATTGGTTTCGATGAGTTATATTTACAGCAGGCGCCCGATTGCGTTAGAATTTTACTGAACATTGATCCGCATGGATATGGTACATTACTAGAAAATGATATTTATTAAATCATTTTATATTTTAATTTACTGACATACAGTTTTGGACAGTACTTAAATGTGCAATTGCTCATCATCGATTCACATTCAGGCGCAATCATTTCAAAGATTTCGGAAAAGTCGTCTTTATGCGCAAAGAACTCGTGATCCTCATCCTTTACCACAATACGTTGCTTTTGTTTCCAGTTGTACAGTTCTTCATAAATGTACAAATCCGACTGAAAAATATTAGTATTCTTGTTGTTGATTGTAAGAGTTTTTTTATAAGAATTCTATGTTACATAAATTAAGTGGATCAAAATTTGCTAATGCAAAGTATTGTATTACTGGTTAACACAATGTTTATATTGTTGATAAATAAAGTATGTTTCTGAAATTAAGAGTATTACAAGTAAAAAATACCTTGTCTAAGATCGAATGATTGAGCTGAGTCCAGTCGTAACACACGAAAACTTGAGGATACTCGATCTCAGCGTCGGTTGTTGCTGTGTCCAAACTAGTAATTGTGGGCTCAGTTTGGAATTTTTGCCAAATAATCACAATTATGCCAATGGTGGCTATCACAGATCCCATTGTCAAAAAAAACCAAGTTACTCTACAATGGAAATATAGTTATATATATATATATCTTATATGTATGTATACGTGACATTTGCATTAGGTATTATAACCGTAGGATGTTGTTATGATTAATAAAAAGTAGAATGACTCACCTTTCCCATTTTGGTCGCGTTGGATCAACAATATAGGGAACACCGTGAAGAGTGTTCTCGAGAAAATATTCTTTAGATCTCAACTTTAAACTTGAATATAACTCTTTTGAACTTGGTTTGTAATTGTACTTCGAATTGACTTTTTTATTACGCAAAATTTGTTTCATTATTACTCTGGATAAAGACACTGATTTTCAAGGTGAAAAGTATTGTTCTTCAAATAAGTACTTTCAAGCGATCGCACGAGTAATACTAAATCGTATTACTTTCGCGAAGTACGCTTTTGACGTAACTGACAATTGATTTTCCGGTAATCTTGCATGCTAAACGTGTAATATGCATAATATATTATTGCTGGCACAGATTTATCGTTCTATCAACGGCGAACCAACATCTGAATAATACAGTTTGTATATCAATGCTAGCTATTGTTTTAGGAAAATTTTCAAGCATTGCAAATATATGATTTTATCTGTGAGTTATCGAATATTGGTGCAATTAACTTTTTAATCAACAATTAATATCAAAAATTCAGTTACTAGATGATATATCTTATAATGCTAATTAATTAATCATAATTAATTACAATCGGATATCATACTCGGACTATTGTTATCGTTTAGTTTAAATTCTACACCACTATTGTCTTTCATATGCAAGTTTTCCCAGTTGTATCGCATCTTTTAAGGATCGAGTATGCTTGCAGAAACACAAACACATTTCATTCTCGGTTGAGCTTCTTTATTATTTTAGACCACCCCCTTACGGCCACCATATGTCTGCATACCGGCGTCATTTCGGCCTTTACACTCCTTCGGAAGCCGACTAAACGAACAATCCGCAAGTTTGACGGGTGGCATCCACCCTTGGCATCCTCTTTATATCTAATTTCATTTAAGGGATGTACATCCATCCGTGTAATCTTATACCAGGAAGTACTAGATTTTTTTTTACTTGCTGCTAACTTCCTCACAAAACATTTAAAATAAACTAAACTAATTCCATCTTATCTTATTGTACTAACGTGTAATCTACTAAATATTCAAAAGCTTAAAAGGATCGAGTGCTTGATACACTTGACGTACTAGTGCAAGAACGATTTCGCACTTTACTCCAGACTTACATTTATTAGCTAATTGTTTTCAAATCGTCGCAGTCTTCACTGATAATTATAGTCGCGCGAATCCTCAAAATTCAACCCTTGAATTCCAATAATTGATTTTAGGCTTCTGAAATAAATCCACTTCACAGGAAGAAGAAGAAGAAGAAGAAAATGACCGATTTCTTTTGTCAATTCCGCCTGACATACAAGCGAGAAAATACTTGAGAGAAAAAGAAAATGAAGAATGAAGGAGAAGAAGAAACGGCGCTATTCTTGTGTCCAGGTGTGAGCCTGTAACGCCAGTGTAAATATACAACACTTACGCCATTCGGACGAAGCCTCTCCAAAAACTATTAACGTACACACCCCTTGCCCCTCTTCTAATCCAGTTTCAGGTTTCGACCCATTTCTCCTGCGGTGTTTTGATTTTTCGGATCTATGGCGTCTCCTCCCTCAGTCCTTCGCGTCCTTCAGTAGCATTTGAATTCGAATACTGTTTTGACACCACGTTTCTTTTGTATTTCGAAAGAACCATAATTTGTTGCAAAAGGTAAATGCTAATTTACTCGGTTCCCGTGTGTCTACCAAAGAAATTAATGAGTTTTAGATCGGGTTTTAGATTGGCTTTTAAATACCGGTGTTGAATTAATTAGAAGCCTTGAAGAACTATAATTGATTAGAGTTATTCACGATTCGAATCATCATAACTGACTCAGTCTACAAATTCAAGAATCAACGTTAGAATTGAATCGGAAGAGAAAAACTAAATTTCCACTATAGTAAATCTTGACGATGATCCTCAGTAGGTCTCTTATGCTAAGTAAGCGCAATATAAAAATAAAAATAATGTTTAAACACAAAAAGGCATGGCACGTGTCAGAGATTACCAGTCAGACAGGGTCTATCCTTAAGGCAGGAGGAAAGGAAAAAAAAAAGAGGCAAAGATTACGGGGAAATGGTATTCCGTCTCTGCCCATTACGATAGCATAGGTCGAGCCACGAAGATGATGAACTGCGTTCGGCTTCTCGTGTAAATTCTTCCCACAGATTTGTGTGGGTGCGCCTGCGTACGAAATACTTGCGACAGTATGAGTGAGAAAAGTTTCCCTGTGTGCGGTAATACGAGGGAGTTCTCTCGAAGTCGATCTTTAGTCAGTCTTTAGTTTCAAGCAAACCTTCATCGAGAGGAGAATCCTCATGATTCTACGTCTGATTTCCCTCTCTCATTCTTTCTCCCACTCCGAATTATTGAAATCGTGTCCTGCCACTGAGACTTCCGGCTTAGTCCAAAATCTTCCGCCTACACCTTAGCATCAAGCTTTAGCGCGTCAACTGAACTTTTGTGTCTTTTAAGAGTTACGGTTCTTCGAAAAGTGTTGCGCGCAGAAAGAATTATATATATATATATATTGACACTGATCCTTTTGGAAGTGGAAAAGAAAAAGAAAAGACAATTTTGCGTGTGTGTATTGCTAATATAAATACTTTCGCGGTAATAGTTTTGAATTTGAAAATTTACATTGTGTTTGATTCGATCAGTGAATTCTTCTATTGGAATTGTTTTAATTGGTTCCATCGTGTTTTAAGAAATTCGATCGAACCCTTATATGGTTCTGTGAATTCATCTCGAACATTTTCCATTGTGTTTACCACTGCAACTGCGCTCCATTTTATGGCCAGTCACCCCGCAATGCCAAGGAATCTCGACATTGCAAGATATTCGCGTTGTAGTAGTGCTCGAGAAATACAAGGGAGCTGATGATTTGTCTCGAAATACGGTAGAAGTTAGCACGATGGTGGTAATTGACATTGGGTGGTGAACAGAGTGCAAAGTGCAGCAAATAAGTGCGAATCATTGCATTGACCCGTGAAAGGGTGGTTTTCTCTTGTTTTGGATCACAAATTGCTTACGACACGATGGATCGAAGAAGAATACCACGAAGAAGAGGACTTTCCTCCACTGAAACACGTACAGGTAATTTTGCTGCTATGTTCGATGTTACAATAAAGTTTAATACTTTGCAGAATGCGTCAAGGTACCAAAGAAAACATGACTCTTACTTTTCCTCAAATTCGTAACGAATGGATATCTATTCGGTTACCATTTCCACGACCTTTAATCCAATAAATTATAGCACAATCAACTGCTTGTTGAGTTAGCTGATAAATTAATAGTCACGATTATCATAAGTCAAGATAATCTCAATTACACCGAATTTAAATAATTCAGGTTCTTATATATCAAACTCAAGTAGTCTTATTATTTATTTTACAGGTTTCTTTTACCCTCTTTTATTGTCAATTTTCCGCCAAAGATCTTCAATGTAAACGATATGTTTATTAACAAAATAACGCATTTGACGAGAAGGGACTTTTGTAAAAAATTCGACAAGCGGGTGCAGCAGTAGGTGGTCCAGTAAACAAGACTACTTCATTGATGAACACTTGATCTTATCTTGCGGCGGTTGCTGAATACTCTCTTTATCAGAAAATTAGTAATACGAACTAACGTACGCGCAATTTGAAGTTGTACGCGAACCTCTTGGTAAATAGTGACATAAGTTTACTATGTCTGTCGTGTTAGCACTTAACGTGTTTACTTTACCGTGCCGAGAGATCATACGAAACGAACGCACAATGTTAGAAACAATTGTCCAATAATCAGAACATTTGAAATCAAGAAAGAATTTATTTTTTCGGATTTTAGAAAATTGGACATATTTTAGAGAATTTAATAAAATGATATACAATTTAATGGGAACATTTAATCGAATAATAGATGAAATTTTTGGGAATTGAATATTTGAAGAAACAGTATTATGAGGTATTTAAATTAGGTGTTTATGGGTAAATCCTTAGACGTCTAGAAAGGGTGGGTCAGAAACTACTTTTAACCCTGTTTTTCTGAGTTCTGACTTATCTTTAATATCGACACATTCGACCTTCCGATAACGTCGACCCAAGACGATAACCACGTGTTCAGTGCTCGAGTCCGAAGTCATTGAAGCCGAAATGTTTCGTCAATTCAGTCAAAACAATATTAAAAATTACTGTGTCCTCAATTAACAAAATTTCATTAATAGGATAAACTTTTTTACATACATACTATATTACATGGAATATGTATTTAAAAAGGATCTAAAGTTATTTGAAATTTGTGAAAAATGTAATTTATTGGAAAAAAAATCGGTAGAATATTTACATATGTAAATTAGAAGTTTAAATTTACTTGAGCATTACGAAACCGGTCATTGTGTACAGATAACGATTGAGACTAATAAATACACAACACAATCTAGGGACCATTGTCTGCCAGGTAGATGTTAAGAGGCAAACAAATTATGCCAGTGACACGTCATTGGAGCAAAAGAAAGCGGATTGCTCATTGCAATGCTAATTCTCACCGTGTCATAATCCACCCCAACTTGTTTTCCAATAAGTCGAACATCCACCGCTTCTTCTTTAAACGACGCAACCAGATTACAAGAAAGATTCAAGTTGAATAATTCAAATCTATTTTTTATAATAAAAACAAATCGTATTATTATTGTGCGATATAAATATAATATCCTAAGACATCGAATACTTTAAATATCAATATTTAAATATTTCATTCAAAATTATAAAGTTTAATGCCACATTATTATAATGATCGGATATTTATTAATTACATATGCAATTAGATACTCTATCGCAAGTAAATATACTTATTATTGTGATAAGTAGTTCAATGGTCAGAATAATCGTATACTTCGTCTTTAATAATATCCGCGAGCTTGATCAGTCACAGTTAACTTTTAATTATTCTCAATACGAGGGCTGACCCATCAGATTCGCAACTATACCATGGGAAGTTTTGTTTGACGTTGGTCAGTCCGGACGAGAATCTGAGGGTTCGTAGGGCGCGAACCACCCGCAAGTATAATGCCCCGATTGTAGTCCCTGGCCTAAACCTTGAATTTACGAACAAACTCGACTGACTGCACACGTCTTCGCTCGACGGATCTTAAAATTAGCGGTTACATATCACGAACCCATAAGAGTAACAAAAATAACATCATCGTATCAAAAGCCGCGAGATTAAGTACCGCCATCCTCGAAGTAGTCAACAGTAATGTTTATCAAAATACACAAATCACTTCAATTTTTGAGTTTTTAAAAAAACTAGGGAAATTAAGATTAATATTTTTGAAATGGGAATAATTCAAAATTAAAAACCATGATCGCAATATGTAAGGTAACCCACTGTCGCACAGATGTTCGAAGGTCAGAACTAAAGTAGCTCTTCGGAATTGGGTGATCTATTAAATACGGTGAACCTAGTAGGAATACACTCGAAGGCAAAGAACACGGGGCGATAATAGGTACACATAGCGAGACTCGTTGTCGGAGAGCGCTGACCGCGGAGATAACGCTTTGACCCGTTACAAGCTTCAAGCACGAAATGAATGCCTTCACTGTCTCTATTCTACCGGGCCCAATTCAAATATACTGCCCTTTTCCCTACCTCGTTATCCTTAAGTACACGATTATCCATCGTTGAGAAATTTTGCGGCTTCGGATCCTTCCTACCGAAACTGCAACCTTTCCGAAACTGAATCAATCGATGTGTCAGTCAAGTGTGTATACAACATGCTTTCACTTCCGTTAAAGCATCCACTTACAAGCTGTTATCCGAAAAACAAACACAATTAGTCCGATAAATGGTCTTGCTCGCAATTTGTAAGTTAATCTACTAACGACCTTGAAACTTTCATAGAAACTATTCCTTCAGGATATCGGTTGATCTTTATCATGGTTCGTGAATATTTAGGTCATCTTATGGAACGGAAATAGTTAGCAACTAAATTTACGTTGGAAGTGACAGAATTAGAACGCGAAATGATCGATATAAATTATTATTTTTAATTATACTGAGATTATGTAGCAATAATTTAGAAGATTGGATTTTGAATTGCATTGATGAAATTAGTACTCCGAGATACAATTTATCTGATAAGAAACAAATATTATTGTAGACTTATCGGAGCCTGCGTATAATCCACAACCGGAAGTAATAGTGCGTTTACTACCGATCAATGGAAACACCGAAATCACAGGCTGCAAAGACGAACCCCATATGTGTGGCAAGGAAGCAGCATGTCGAAGTTTCGATGATAACACGTCGAAGTGTGTCTGCCCACACGACTTATCCTCACCAACGTCGGATTTAAAATGTCCGAATCGCTTGATCGGTAAGACTTCCATACAAATCTCTACTATCCTTGGTCAGTTTCCAAGAAAAACGTTTCGGATCATTCTTCTATTCAATCTCGAAGTAGGCCATACGCTATCTATGTATTCGTCAGCAAGGAGAATGCGGAAGAAAGAAGGAATATTTGATCTGTCGAATTCGTTAAATGCAATTATTAAACGAACTTAAAATATTATAAGAATTTTATATAAAGATTTTAATGAATGTTTTTTATAAATCGAATTGACGTCTCTTTTAGTTCCTTTGACACCTCGCCCCATACACAATATAATTCCACCAAACAGTAACTCGACTAATACGACTGCCTTACCGGAAGTCGAGCAGGTACTGATTTCTTTAAATTTACGAAATTAATTCGCATGTTCGATTGAATTCAGTGAGTCGTATAATAGTTTATTGCTCGACAGATAGAACGATTGAAGCAACGAGTACCTGAAGTCGTAGGAATTACTCTGGCCTTCGTTGCGGTACTAGCAATTTTGTGTGGTATAATCTACTGTGTGAAAAGACGAAGTTACAATATTAAGCCACAAAGAAGTTCCTTAGACGTATGTAAATGATTTACGATTCTTCAACGATTAAATCGATATTGTTGCGATTCTTTTTTGCTTGAATTAATACGTATTGTGTTTTCTTAGGGAACACCAATGAACTTAAAGAAGGGACTACTTCTAGCGAATAAATACACACCCAATCCACAATACTTCGCGTGTGCGTCTCCGGAAGTGCCAATTCTCCAGCGTGACTGCCTCGTGTTTTTGCATGATATTGGAGAGGGCTGTTTTGGAAAAGTGTACAAAGGTAAATACACTTATTTTAATATTATATAATTACATCTTATATTAATCATCTTTCTTACTCAATTATTATAATATTATTAGAATTGCACAGTTTTAATTTAAACACGAAAAATTTTATAGGGGAACTGATCACTGGCGATACGAAAGAAGTAGTTGCGATAAAAGTTCTCAAAGATTCTGCATCTTGCGAAGCTGAGGAAGATTTTATGAGAGAAGTGGATATTATGGCCACGTTTAGGCATCAAAATATATTATCGCTAAAGGGAATGGTACTACGGGATACTAGCAACAGCCCTTGGATGGTGTTTGAGTATATGCCTTATGGTGATCTCGCTGAAGTTTTACGATCGAACACTCGTCAACTAAGATCACCCACGCCTGGATTACAACCTCTCACCAAGGTTGTCCTATTTCTTTTCTCTTCTTTTCCTACCTCCACCTTCTCGAAAGGTATCACTTTACACCGACAGTCTCAATCGTCAATTTCTAATATTAAAATTCTTCTTTATAGGATTCTCTTCATTGGATAACAATGCAAATTGCTGCTGGAATGACGTATCTCTCTACTCAAAGATTTGTCCATCGCGATTTAGCTTGTCGCAATTGTCTCGTTGGTTCCGGTTTGGTGGTAAAAATCGCAGATTTCGGAATGTCTCGAGATATTTACACTTGCGATTATTATAAGGTACAAAAATTCTTATAAGTCTCTTTCTATACAATTTGATTGGAAACAATTATTCTTAACTCAATATTTATTTAAGAATTATGTAAAATTAGAAATTTTAGTTTGTTTAATAAAGTCATTTTGAATTATTAATTATTAGATTGGTGGATCACGATTGTTACCTGTACGATGGATGTCACCTGAAAGTGTGATGTACGGAAGATTCACGCTGGAGAGTGACGTTTGGAGTTTTGGAGTTGTGCTTTGGGAAGTTTATTCCTTTGGAAAGCAACCGTATTACGGACATAATAACGAGGAAGTAAGTAGCCGTAATTATTGAATCCGCGAGTATTGATCAAACTGTATAGTAGTGAATTCTATTTAAGTGTGAAAACCGCTGATTCAAACTTTCTCGCGATCATGCAAAACCAGTGAAGAAATGTAGAAATTTGGAAGATGATTTATATGCAAATTTTAATTCACATGTATTTATTTATTTATTTATTATATCGCAGGTAATAAAACTTATCTTCCAAGGAATAATGTTGATTCCGCCGGATGATTGTCCGCCATTTGTTTCTCAAATAATGCGGGAATGCTGGAAGACCGATCCGAAAGATAGGATTAAGTTTCCCGATATTTTGGAAAGACTCGAAAAAGCACAAGGGAAAATAATTCATCAAGGATCTTTACCTAGGCCTCCAATTGGCCCAGTCAGTATTCGGACGCCGGATTTGTTGGATCCAGATGGATACTTATTACCAGCTCCAGCTATACCTCGTGAATACTTACAAACTCTGCCTTCCTTATCCGAATGATATTCTCGAGAGTTCAATATTACCAGGGAATTGTGTGATGTGTCATGAACGCAGTGTTTGTACTCAAAGTGACAAAGAAAAATTGCACCAGAATTATTTGTAGTATACTCTTGATACAACGATGATTGATTCGATCAAACTTCTTTCTTCGAAAAGAAAGATATTTGATAAGATTTGCATAGATTCGAGTAATCAAAATCTGCGAATCGTTCTTATAATTAAAAATGGATCGATTTGAATGCATCGAACATTTATTGTCCACAAAATAGTATTAGTACCAGATTTGTAGCGTGTGTAACATACTTTGAATAATTTATTTAAGTAATCGTAGTATATGATAATGAAGTTGCATGGAAATAGCAAACTTCATTTTTCTTATTATATTCTCGACGAAGTTTTCGTTCTACTCTCAATATGTGAAATAGAGTGGCATGAAGAGACAAATTGATGATTAAAACAAAGAAATTTCAAGATAAGTTATATTATTAAAAGAGGCTGAAAATTTATAATAACGATAGCAATAAATTATTAGAGCTTTATAAAGTATTTTTCTAATAACTGTGGAATTTTCTCTTCGATACTTTTAAAGCTTGATCTGTCGCACGGAAAACATTATTGCTGTGAAACGCTAGTCTTTTGTCCAACGTAACACGATGACGTTCATTTTCGAGTCGCGTTCCATGTATTCTATCCAAAGCTAAAAATCCAAATTACGTATTTCAAGAATGTATGATAACTGTTTGATCTCTTCCTTACGTTTTCCACACAAACTTTGGCGTATTATAAACGAGTGCAGAAACGGTGCTATCAGATGGAGTTTTAGTGGTGGCAGTATTCTGCTTGATTACAGAAAATTCCAGGAACAGTACCTCGATGCAGGCAATTCTATCTTTAAGACAAATAATATCACAAGCTTCATCCGTCAACTGAATCTATATGGATTTCGCAAAGTTACTTCCCACAATCGAGATCCAATCTGCAATTCTCATAATCCGGATATTCACGAATTTCTTCATGAGAATTTTCGCATTGGTCGACCTGACTTGTTATCGAAAATTCGACGAAAAACAGCTGGGAAAGCTAAGTATCATCGTGCGAATATTCGAAGAAATATCAATGAAAATAATTTACCAGATACGCAGAACAATTCTACATCGTATTTACAAATGTGCCGGGTAAACAAACTTATGACATAAAAAAAAAGATTATTACCAAGAAGTGATTTTTATATAAAGAAATCATTAGTCACAATCAATTCGCGTGAATCTACTATACTATATTCTTCTTCACTTCCGCTTGCATGCTTTTATAACTGTCTCGATTTACTATAGCTGGAATTGACGAGGGTATTGGAAGAAATTACACGAGAGTACCAACAGGGTCGTTATGATAAAGTGGATGCCGATGACTCTTGGATAATTGCATTGGGCCGACACAATAGGAATATCACTTGTGTTGACTTTAATTTTCACAGAATGAGAGAATACAGTATTAGAAGGTCAGATATCATATGAATATCGTGTGAAACATACAATACGTAATTATCTTATGATGAAATAAAATATGTAATATAAGTTATCGAAATGCGCCTTTTTTTTCGTAACGTTTAGGAGCTCGATAAATGTTGCATTTAAGTAATTTTAATGAAATAATAAGTAACGCGTTAAGCAATATTTATATTATTGTTTTCTAAAAAACAATCCTACGATTTTTTTAATTGTTTAATATGATGTAGAATAATTTCACTCGGACTATATGATGGATGTAGTGCGAATGTACATATAAAAAATTTATTCGATTTTCAAGAATCTCATATACGTATCTTCCTTTTATTATGTTCTTTCGTCCTTTCCGATCGAGATCCAAAATCAATACTATTGTAAAATATGTAGAGAAATATAAATTCATTTGTTGTCAAAATACAAAATAATTTTTTATTTATACATATATTATTGATGTAAACATAGGATGAAATTTATTGGTGAAATAGTTATATAACTTCAATAAAATATCAGTTTACAAAGGCAGACATAGAAAAACATCATCAACTTTACATTTTATGCAAAAATATTTTTACAATCCTGTTGTCTTATATCACGAAAGTACTTAATCTTGGAATAGTTTACCATTAGTTTCGCATTAAGTATTATTACTTGAACTTGTTTGATCTGGTTGATTAACTGCACGTTTGCTCTGTTCTGTTTTGTGTCTTTCCAGAAAGCTTTTAAACGATTCTTTTTCTTTGTGTTCATCTTCATCTTCCTCTTGAAATGGATTTTCTGTACCTTCTTCGTCTTCGCTTGATTCGTTACCAGCATGTTTTAAATACACATCCGAAACCTCTCTTCCACTACTAATCGTTGATACAAATGGAACAGTCTCTCCTTCTGTATTCTTTTTTGCTTTTTCCAATTGCTCCTTTTCTACCTTTTTCCTTTCAGCATCTCGCTTCATTTTCATCCTTTGCCAATCTTTTTTGTAATCGCTAGTTTGAAACAATGAAATATATAAGTCACTAGATTTTCTTGTTTTACGTTTGACAGACGTTTTATACCAACCTTTCGTATTCTTTTACTGCGTCACCAATTAATTTCATAAATTCAGGAATTCCAGCGCCTGTTGCTGCTGAAACCCCACAACTACGCAAATGACTATAAAACTCATCGAGTGTTAGAGCCATACTGCGTGTAAGATTACTAATATAGCTGGTTTCCGAATCAAGAGCATCTTGAAATGCTTCAAAATCTTGCATCCATTCCACAGCGTAACTGTGTTCGACAATGTCAATCTTAAAAAATAGAATTTAATTTATAACGTATTCTTATCTTGAAAATAGATTCTATTCGACGAAACCTTTACCTTGTTCATCGCTATGATAAATGGTAATTTAGTCTTGTACAAGATCGAGCATGCGTAAAGCATATTGGACATAAATGTGACTGGACTGACGCTTCTCACAGTGTCCAAGACGTATACTACTATCGTAGGAAACTGCGAAGCTAAGGCTTCCGTTATAATTGTTCCACTCGCTGACCAAGTAAACACTTCTATTTGACCAGGCGTATCTAAGATTACATATTCGTGTTCTTTGCCCGCTTTGTCGATCAATTCTATCACTTGATCAAATTTGGTAGAAAAGAGGTTTAACGTTGTTACGATCCCACCGTTGGGTCCTAAACTATATTGCTTCATTACTTCTTTGTAGTTGACAGTATCTCTTATGTCTGAAAGAGTAAAAATTCTTTCTAAATATAAAATTGTTAAATATTGATTAAATTCTTCTTACGTTCCGTAGCAGATTTACCTATATTAGCAGGGTATGGAACTTCCTTACACGCAGGATCCAAATTAATTACGTAGGGTTTACATGTAGTATATAACGTCGAAACTAGTTTTTGTACAAATGTGGTTTTTCCTGAACCTGCCATTCCAAGAACAATAATACATGTTGGTTTTTTGTCCGATACTTCTGCTTCTGCATTCTCTGATTTGTCGTTGATCTTGTCTGTGACTTCAGCTTGCACGGATTGTTTGGAAGAGCTCGCAGCGTCCGACATTGAAACACTAGAAGGTAATATAACAATTTTTGAATTTCTTTCATTCTTAAATATTGCTTTGTCTTCTGAACACTTTTAGTTTTATACCCACGTTTATTCGAACCACAAATCTAAGATTTTAACCTATACTCAAACCGAAATTCGTGTATTGTTGTGAAGAAATCGTTGAGTGAATGAATTTAACCTGAAAAACAGATACGTCAATCTTTTTCACATTTCGCGCATTGCCCGACATGTGCCAAAACCACATGGTTCTATACACATACTAATGCATATATCACATATACGTGTCTGACATCTAACTAACACCACTAAACGATCTTAAACGTAAATTTTCCTGAATAATCGAAAATTAATGTAGAAAAACCCATCAATGTTTATAAATAATCACTTAATAAATATACATGACGTCAATTTATATAAAATATGTATCACGTTAGTTAAAATGTTAAATCCTATATTAGATTAAATTATTTAAAGGGTTCGTCATAGAATTTCTTACTGAATTAAGTTCTTTTTTAATATATTTATTCGCAGCCAATTGTTTTACAAAATATAATGGGCTTGTTCTACATTTACTCATAGATACAAACTATTTGTAACGTATCTGGCGTACGAGTATACTTGATAAACTGATACAGCCAATATGTAATAATTATAGAGCTATGAAGATAGAAAAATAAATATATAATTCTTAGAATTATTTTAGCGTAATTGGAGTGGAATGCCAATTTAATTGACCGTAACATTTTCATTACGACACACAGTTAAGTTGTTTTAAAGTGATCATCGGAAAGTGCCGTGTAAATATGACCCTCGCTGATCAAGAAGTCAAGTATTGCATCGACCTGAGGCAAAATATGCTGTGGTACTTGTGCCTTCACGACGTCTCTTTCGATACCATTTTCGGAGTCATGCGATTGAATGACTTTTAGAACCATCAATTGTTCTTTCGCTAGGCCAAGCGTAGTATCATCTCTATTGAACGCATCGTCCGTGTCCATTTTAAATGAAGCCTTGCTGCTTTCTAGTTCATTGGTACTTTTTCCTTGGAGTCTTATACAGCCATATAATACTTCTAATAAGTGATTAGTCAACTCATTTATATCGGTCACTGGCCACATTTTAGTTATGAGAATTGCGTTCGCTCCTTCGTGCTCTCTCAGTTGTCCATAAATACGAGCATACTCATTTATATTTACCAAAGGTTCTGGAGTAGCTTTGCCAGCTTCTAGCCACACGTACGCAGTAAGTTTTCCTGTAATAATATGATTATGAATAAAACTAAATTTGTCATGTTGAATCAATGATTCCTTGCCTGTATCATCCGCTAATTCGTAGGTAGCTTTTGTCGTAGACTGTTCTGCACGAATGACTCTTGCGACAAGTGTAATCATCCGAATTAAAGTCTCGCCAATTTTCACATCTCCAGTGGAACCAGCTAGTTGTTTTATAACAACAGGAACAATGTTCCTTGATCGTTTTGTGTCTCTGTTACCATCGCCTCCTGTTGCACGCGATTCATCCAAAAATCCTCCGGCATTATCCTGTACACTTTCGTCCAGGTTACCCCACATATTTTACTGTAATTGAACGTGTTGAACAATACTAATTACTTCTAGAACGCGATAACAAAGTACCGTTTAGCTTCCGTTACAATTAACGATTTCTCGTGAATATTTCAGGTAAAATACACACACTAACTTTTGCTTTAAATGCTGTAAATAAACAGTAATAGTATGTATACGCCGGTTTTCGCGCGCAGGAATATTCGGAAATAGTGAAGATCCCATCAGTCCCTACTTCTCCCATTGGGGATGTAAATATTTGATAGCGCCAACTATTGCTCCGAAATATTGCTCCGAAAAGTCAAGCAAGGCAACTCATCGTCATGTAAACGTATACAATATTTTTTATACGTTAGATTTATGTCTTGTCCTGATAAATTGCTCTCTTCGAGATCTGTTCCTTCAGATTTCTTCCGGGAAATATTCGAGCTCCAAAAGAATGATTTGTGTTATGCAATTGTTAATTTTGGAAAATATAATAAACGTATAGGGTCAGTTATGATTAACATTTAAATAACGAATAATTTATTATTGTACAGTAAAGTGAAGTAGTTTCAGCAGGATTGTCGGGAAAATAAAGAAAATGTACGAAAAGCGTCCTACATCAAATAATTTCCATGTGTACACTAACATTGTGTACAAAATATATTCCTCTGTTTTAATAAACAAATGCAAACAGTTTCTGACGAATTGCCACTCCGAGCGTTAAACATCAGTTTCCTTTGATCGGAAAAAAGAAACAACTAACATTACGATATTTTTGTATATCATTATATACAAATTATTGTTCGAATGTAATTATGGTAAAATTTTTGACTTTTTGCAAACAAAATATATCGATTGTCACTGTGTTTTGCATAAAGTTGGGCATGGATGTAACAGGAAATTTTTGTAAGCAGAATTATAGAATTATTATGAATCTGCAGAATTATAAAACCAAAAAGAAAACTGGTTTTTACTTTGCTATAAGAGGTTCAGTCAATGTTTACAATTAGTTAGGACTAAGATTTATGTACACAATTAAGGAGACATTTTCAAAATAATAAACAGATGGATGGATATTCTTTGTACAAATTTCTTTCGCACAGTTTCAGGTCATTAAATTACTTAACAATTTAAGTGTAATTTGACCTCGAGATTTGAGTGATTGGCAGCTTTGTTCTAAGCTAGCATTTCCCCGTTTACTGATAGCCTTAGATACGTCGTCTGGATCCAGACCAGTGTTTATCTTGTGCATCTTGAATTTAGAAAGAATGGTATCCAAATTTTCAAGCTTTTCGGCAAGTAACGCAGCAATGTCTTTCCAATTCTACAATTAACCAAACGATTAGCAAAACATTAATTACATATCGTTAAATCTAAATTATTACATTCGATACAGAAACGAGTACTTACTTGTTCGTTATCGTTCAACGACAATGACTCGATTTGCTTGATACACTTCTTTCTGTTTTTCTGCTGCGAAATCTGTGGCCGAACTTGAGCGACACAGAGACTACATATGGCACTGATTATCGCAAGAGATTCACTACAAGTGGACGCTCTCAGTAAGAAACTCTTATATGAGACAGGTGAGTCGTCTGCCTCAGGAAAAGGAAGACACTCCAAGCATGGAGCGTTTCGTAATGCTTCGATACAATCGTTATCAGGATATCGAGTTTTCGAAAGTGATTCTGCTAATCCAGCAATAGTCTTTAACTGACCAGAGTAATGAGCTTCGCGTAATCGCTCAACAGCATCCATAGGTACTAACAATGGACACGGTTTGTCTTTTTTCTCTCCTGGCGCAAACTTTTCTAAGGCCAAAGGAATTATTTCTGTATCCAATTGTTTAAGTGCAAGAGCATACTGAGAAAACAGGGAGATCGCATCCAAATCCGCTGCTGCTTGCACAATTCGTAATATTAAACATCTCGCTGCTAATAACCTTAACATACAAATGCGAGTCTCCTCTTGCATTCGGGGATCGTTTGCCTCTTCTGTAATTGGCTCCCAGCCGCGAACCACCTTAATAAACGAAAAAATGTCTCGTTAAAAATTTCTTAACGAATTTTTACAAATTACATCAGATTCTTACCTCTAAATCACGATTGTCGCTTAAAGAATCCCATCTAATGTTATCCTCGTGTGGCCACAAATCCATACTACTTAAAGCAGTAAATAAAGCGGTAGACCGATCGCACCAACATAATTGTAAGAGCATTTTATCCACGCTTGTCATAGCGAAATGCAAGGAATATTTTAAACGTTCCCTTAGTATTTCGAATTCTTGAATTTTCACGAAACTTCCGTATTTATAAGCGGCAGCTAAGTGATCGGCACTCTAACGATAGAACAATTAAATTCAATTGATCGAATAAAAATTTCTACAGCAAATTGAAAATAAAAATTCGAATATATTATATACTTACGTCATTGTAATTCGCAATAAAGAATTTTGTAATTTGATCTAATATCGTTGAAGCTTGCGAAAGATGTCCTAGAGGAGCGAGTAATGGAGCATGCAAATATCCCAATGAATCTATTTGGATATGTTTTACGTCCAATAACTGAAATGCGTGATCGGCTGCGCCGATTAATCCTGCTTCCAAGTACGTTCGTACCAATAAGATTGTGATATGAAAGTTTGCCGGGCTGCATAGTAAACCTTTTTCCAATAGTGCCATTGCCCTGCAATAGACATGCAAATCATTGTATCACAAAAAAAAAAAAAAAAAATAACATCAATGTGTCAGGAATTATAAGAAAAAGGTTTTAATTGATTATTACCTGTATAGGTAAGACGCATCAGAGGTATCATACCATAATTGATGGAGTAAATACGTAGCTAATAAAATGTACGAATCTGCAGGACAAAAATCTGTAAATAATCTATTTTGCATAGGACACAATGCATTGCCCTGAGAATATAATTCGGATAATCGTTTAACAAGCTGTATTTGCTCATTTGTATCTACAAGTGGCGGATGGTAAAATCCACAAATCCGACGCAATTGTTCTAAGTGTATATGCTTCTGCATTTGTTGAACATTAGTTGGAAATTGTTCTGGTTTAAGGCCCAGTTCTTCGTCTATCTAGAATATTTAGAGCACTTTAAAGAGTCTAATTGTAAAAGCGTCGTTTATGTTACAAGATCAGTGGTAATTTAAAATAAAAATAAACAATTAATAACTTTACCTTTTCGAGCAATAATCTTCTATCGGCAGGTGTTAATAGGCTAAGATACATTCGTAAGTCTCCTACGACACAGCCTTTGTCGCCGAACAGTAAAAAGTACTGATACATCAGATTCACTGATTCTGAACTACTTTCATTCGTTTTTTCATTCCGCATTCGTTTCAACAATTCAATCTTGGCAAGATACGGAGCTCTCACTTTTTTTTCACTTGTGTTTATAATATTGTTGAAAAAGTTTAAACACTCTTGAGGCTCTTGATATTTCAGTGTCGCGCTCATATAGCCTTGATAGTACTCCCAATTATTGTTACTATTAGTAATGTATAAACGTAAGGAAAATACTATAATTAATCCAGGATCAAATATGGTACTGATTTAACAGTGAATGCATCTTATCAAACTTGTCACGGAGAAGAACAATCAAAGGATCATCGATTTACTAAAATGAAATGAATCAAATTCACGATACTCACTCTTTAGTAATAAGTTCTTTATATGTATCTGCTGCTTCGGAAAACCGCTCAAGTTTCAATAAAAGTGCCGCTCTATGTGGAGGAACAACAGAGAGATGCGACGCTAACGGTCCTGATAGTACATTCAACATTTCTTCGCTTTTTCCCTGAAGTTCTAAAATAATCAAATACAACTGTACTTCTTGTTCCGCATCTAACTTTCCCTCTTGCATTAATTTTAGCACCTGATAAGTACGAATATATTATCAAATCATCGTGACGAGCAATCAAGATTGACTCAAAATTCAGATATTAGCTACATCACAAACCATTCGTTCCGCTAAAGGTAACGTAACGCTTTTTGCTAACTCGTCATCGGCAGAAACACCCTGCATAACTATACTCATAACTGCCCAAAAATAATAAGGATTTTTTGGTTTTAGTTTGTACAAGTTAACGGCAGTCTGCCGTTGTTTCTTATAATCACCAAGGCGTACATAGGCCATGAAAAGGTGTGTTAATAATTCCTCGTTATTCGGAGCTGCTTTCACAGCAGCCTCGTATACTTCGGTAATCTTCGCAGCTGCAAGAAATTCACGTTTCCTATATTTTTCAGTTCGAAGATAGAATCTCATTCGTACGATGAACAATAGAGACTATCTTACGAGCACTGCATCGCATAAATAACAATAGACTTACGTTGATGTACCTCCCGATAACACATACTTATAACTTGCAAAGTCGTATCTTCAGAAGGAATTTGGGAACATACTTGGTCCATAATAACCTGATATTCATTCTTTTTACCTAGCCTGAGCAAAGCCAAGGCCTTGAGGGCCTTCGCACACTGATTGCTCGGCTGTTTTTTAAGTACTTTCTCCGCCTCCTGAAGGGCTTTTTTATTATTTCCATAGTCTAATGATTCTAAAATGAAGAGCATGCGGTATCATTACATAACCTCACTCCCTTGCCGAATAGCAGAAGAATAAATATCTCGGCTAAACTTGAGCCGTTTAACTTTCAATTGTCATCGTGAATAATGCTTTTGTACTTGCCATATATCGGTCGTAAACGTCGTTCAATAACTGTGTGGTCCACATCGGTTTTAGACGCCATGATACTTTTCATGGTAATTTTAAATCAACAAACCGGAGGCACATTCCTTTGGAAAGTTCGTAATGATCACTGAAGTTGGACTTCTACGATCGATGTACCTAATCTTCGTCCAAGACAGTATTCAAATTGAGGTCAAATTGTCTCTTATTTCGAAAATATCATAACGAATAGAAATTTTCTAGTCGTAAACATACCTCAAAACGTAACGTTACGTCACGCCGTGAACGGAACTACGGATCAACGGATATGAAGCTAGAATCACGTATTAAATGAAAGAACGGAGATAACGAGAGTGACACGTGATACTGCAGTAGGAAATATGCGAATTCGTAAAGCCCGCGAATCGGGATCGAATCGAAGAACAAAAGACGATATTTTATCAAAAATTGTACGTTATGCCATTTGCAGCCATTTGTGCTTCCTGGTGCTTCCTTGAAAACGTTCAATTGAGAATTTCGGTCTGAGGTAAGTGCGATATAATTCTGACTGCAATAATTAAGACAGAGTACAAAACTTACGAACAGAAGGCTTTTTCGATTTTGAAAGCAAAGAACAAAATTAGTTAATTATCGATATTGAAGCATCCTAAATCAATTTAGTGGACCACGTGTAAGCTTAAGCACACACTTCCAGTAATGCGATTAGTAATTTACACACAAACTTATAATTCTTAATTTCCTAAATTACATGATTTTAGTAGTATAATTAACGATTCGATCTACTGTATAATTCTTTGTTTTTCTCCTACATTGTTTACAGTTCAGCAGAATATTTAGTAGATTTTTCTTACATAGAAATCTGAGATTCACACTACGTATAAATATTTTATACTACACATAATATACAATATATATTTACACATTATGTCAATCGAAGAAGACAGAAGAATGATGTGTGAAGATAACGGTATGGCTAAACTCTGTGAAGAGTCTCCTGAGTATCTAACTCAGGTACCGTTAGGTATAACGCATGATCTGAATTTTTCTATACACTCCAGAGCCATATTACCCATAACGATACAGACTATACACAGTTTTGAACAGTCAAAAATACCGAAACTTTATGGCTATACGCCAATGTTAAGAGTCATTGGGATTTTAAACAAAATTGAAGAAAATAATCATCATCTTATATATCATATTAAAGATGACACAGGTTTGACATTATTACATTTCAATGACAGTACTAACAATCACATAAATATGACAAATACTAGCTATGATGATAAATTAGTTTTTACGAGTCCTACATATTATTTGCTATTTGAAAAAATAAGAAAGTGTATTACAATTACAGGTAGTATAAAAGCTATCAATTGGCGGTATAAACAAAGAAGGATAAGGGAATCGATCACACTGGACATTAATCAATATGTGACGGTGGTCGGATTGATACGAACTTTTAAAGAAAGAAAGTGCATACATGTTTTGAACATATCGTACGAAACAACATTGAATGAGTTAACATCTCATTGGCTCGATATGCTATATGCTGCTATTAAACCTATAGGAGTCCAACAATCCAGAAGGGCGCGAGCTGTCAATGAAGATGGTCAGCAATACGAAGACACGAATGTAGCTTTTAATCCTCGATATAATAGTATAGTGTCACTACCAGAGGATTATCAGCCAATATACGACATAGTGCAACGGGAAAGTTCAATTGCACTTGATGTGCACAGAGTAAGAATTATGGAACTAACTCCTAGTGAGTTAGTAGAGGAACTTGACGATATATTAGATTATCTTTTGTATCATGGTTTCATACGTACAACCCGCACAGCAAACCATTTTAGATTTACCTAATTATTATTAAGATTTCGAATATTTTCTAGGTTTTTGTTGAAACTCAAATATTTAACCTAATTTACATTGCAAGTGTAATTAATCATTTAAGAGAACTAATATTTTTTTTTGTACCTGCTGTTTTATCTAATTGGTAAATGCTACTTGATATACCTGCTACAATATGTATTTTGTAGAGTGTAACATATCTCGATTATTCGTAAATTTATACTATTTGCGTCTAAATAATGCTAAGTAAGATATTTTTTACGAAATTTTTTATACTTTTTATCATGAATTCTACCGAAATATTTCCTTCGTAAACTACGAAACGTACAAAACAATAAAGTAAGATATTAAGTTATCATAATTTTAAATATTTAACAGAGAGCGAGAATCTACGTCTGTTTCATCTTCTTATATTATATTCTGGCGATATATCGAAAGAAATATCTCCAAAAAATTAGAACGTACAACGCATCTCATTTGAAATTGTTTTTTATTTCCTAGATTAAATGTAAAATGAATAAAAACAGCAAACGGTGAGGTGGAGTCCAAATAAGTTGGTGCGATCTTTTATAATTTTTTTTATTGAATGTTTCTAACTGTTGTCGAGAAACAATGTGTTGTCTGTCATACATATTACAAACTGGTCTCTGTGTATTAAAATTTTTTACACGAATGTAACTGGTGATATTATGTCATTTTGCAATCGCATATCTTTTATGTTCTTTTAACTTGCAAACCTGTACCAACGACTTATGGCGTTTTGTGATTTTTTAAATATCAATCAATGTTTAAGCGTGCGATGTAAATTGTAAAGGCTTTTGTATAATTGTTCAGTTGTTACGATGCTTTGTATTTAATAAATTTACGTATTTCGATATATTGGATAATCGTCCTTTTCTTTACCACCCGATTCATAGTTGGTCCCTATGCTACGTCGGGTTGTATTAACTAGAAACAAAGTTTCTTTCTATAGTATTCGTTTGAAAAGTATTGATAATTTTGCCATTGATAGATCCACATTAATTTTGAATACTGTGTCAAAATCTACGAATATTGAAATACACTTTGAATATAAATAATTAGCAATTGATTTCACTGTGTGAAAAAAAATGTGTGTTGGAAGATTGTAATCGTACGCGCCATAAGTCAGTACAGCATGGACATGTTACATGAAAATATCCTCTTTCTCAGTGAAATTTCTCTGGCCTCAGATGGAATACAACCAGTATTCTGATATTTCCTCGTTTTTAAGTGTTTAATGGCGCATTTTTAAGATGAAATCATAGGCCCTCCTAACAATAGATCAATAGGTATATAATCCTAAAGTTTTAGAGATTTATAATAATCTGGAATCCAGCGAAATCTGTGGTAGATTGAAACTTTCGTGAAAAATGTTCTAAAAAACTGTGTCAACTCGACAAAGGAATAAAAAATTTTCTTAAAAGCAAGCTTTCGAACAAATCAGGTTTTCGTTCATTTCTTACCACTAGCACGAGTCTTTTAATCTCTAACGTTCAATTATTGCAAATAATGTTATTCCACTAGTGTTGCAATAAATCGAAAGAAAATACGTTAACAAATGCAATTTTGTGCTGAAATTCCGTTCCGGAGCAGTCTATTGAGAATACTGTTATGTGAATTTCAAAAAAAAAAAAAGATCGATATCATGATTGAAATTTTCTAAGATAAATTTCCAGATGTTTATAAATCTCTAGAACTCATAAACCAAGACTGTGTATCGTGTACTTTAGGATATTATTAGGTAGGTATAGGTAGACGTTGCCTATTTACAGACGCGCAACAAAATTGCGCACGCTACATCCTCGCGAGCCTAAGTAAAGCTTACAATTTGAATAAATTTTCTTTTTAGATAATTATGTCTTTAATAAGTAAGTAATAATTCTATTGGAAATAACAGAACAATGTTCTTTGAACTGTTATTATTATTTAGCCATTTACACGTTACGTTCTCTAATTTTAAAGGTATTCTCATACGTCGTTTGCATGTTTTGGTTCTGAGAAATAATTATGATAACCATTTCACTATTATAACTGGCCAATAAGTATCTGCCACTTTTTCTTATATTATAATTTATCGTATATACAGATAATATACAGTAGTCGCGCTTAATACAACTTATCTTATAACCCTAGTTTCAATAATGTGTTGTCGTAGTTATACGAATAGAAACTTGACCGCATCTAATCCGTCAACGTGTGCTAAACTTTGCACACCGGAATATAAATACATTTTTATATAAAATCTGTATAATCTACATGAATCACTTTAAGTATATCTTCTCTTTTAATCACAATAGATATAAACGTAATAACTACTACGCAAGCAGGGGTCCTGGGCGGTGTCACTCTGGCAGTATCTTATACAGGCATTTTCCGTTCGGCTTTACTAGTTCTTTAATGATACACGATAGTTTTATGACATTTGTGCTTCTAAATTATGCACAACTCCCTTTCCTCGTTTCCCCCCCTTCCCATCTACTTATCTTTCTTTTTTCCGCTTACTAACGTATCGCTCCGTTAAAAGGTGCACTTTTTCATTTTCGACATCCTACGGATTATCCGAGACACTATCTTGAAAGTATCGTGGACCAGTAAAACGTTGATTTTTCACATTCAAGGTCTGTAAGTAAACTAGTTGGAAATTTCCTTAACACTTTCATTTTCTGCACCTGTCACTACACAACAGTTTTCTAGGCGAATGAATATCATGCTTGTATACATCGAAACACGGAAATAAACTCTAAGCCTACGTTCGCTCGTGATTGACGTGGAAGAAAATTCACAGTTTAGTTTTAAAGATTTGTAGTGAATTCTAGGCAATTTGTGTTTTGCATTGTTCTTTTTTTAAAAAAAAAAAAACTACTGGATCCGATCGCGCGTGGATCTCGCGAAAAATCACGGGAATTCAACAGAGAGAGAGAGAGAGAGAGAGAGAGAGAAATCGCTATCGAGAAACGTCCACCTAATAAAAATATGTGGCAATCTATTAAATTTACCGCTTTATTAGAATATTCATGTATACATAATTAATAAATAAATAAGATTGATTTAATAACATTTCTCAATTTCGCAGCGATACAAACTTAATATTTATCTTTCATTAACTGTTTAACTCTTCCTTTTTTTTTTAAAAGTTCAATAACGTTTTTTTTTCTTCTTGGAGCTTCTGTGGCAAAGTACATTTGCGTTTCAATGTAATCCAAGAATCGTACTCATTGTCAAGTATACAATTATGACTATAAACGGCGAGGAAACTGTGCATTAGTGTCATGTGTGTGTGCGCGCGCGCCCGTAAGTGCGTGTCTTCGTGAGGAATATAATTTACTTAGTCAAAGGCCAAAAAACTGTTCTATCACTGTAAGACCGCGTGTCGAAATAAATATTGGAGCCAGTGGAAAAAAACAAGAAAAAGAAAAAAAAAGATAAAAATTGAAGCATTGTCGCGTTTGCATTCCTGCCGACTCAAAGAGTTACATTATGTGATTTTTATTATCTAGTGTCCAGCGTGAAGCCCGATATCCCCTCGATTTTTCGCTTCCATCTGTTTGCCACTAATTATCTAAAGGAGAGGAACACTATATGCGCTATATCCATCAATTAAGCAGGGTGATTCACCACAGATGAACGTTCTTAACTATTTTTTCGGTTAAAACCTATTTACAAAAGTTACTGTACACTTGTGATTCTGTTGTGATCTGTAGGTCCATCATAGCCTTGAATGCGAGTAGACCGGTTTACAAGAGGTAAAGATCGTATTGCAGGGAGACCATTTCCAAGGTTTCGATAAGGCCTTAGAAATAATTGTCGAGCATTTTGTCAAGCAGACATTCCAAAATCGTAGATCCGTTAAGAACTTTTTCACACTCATAAAGCTATAATCGGAAATACTTGTGTTCTGAAATTAGTAAAACTTGTATCGACACCCAACTAGATTCCCTGACAGAGTATTTGTCGTTTGATGTTATTCCGATAAAAGTTTCCCACAATACAATTGATTCTATATGGTGCTCATTGATGTTTAACTTTTCACTACACATCTTATCCGATAGCTTCGCGTTGGAAATATTGCATGTTCGTAATTGCGAATCCCCAATGAGCGAGTTTGTATACAAAATATACGCGCGTGCGTGTGTGTGTGTGTGTGTGTGTGTGTGTGTGTGTGTGTGTGTGTGTGTGTGCGTGTGTGTGTGGGTGGGTGGGTGGTTGTGTGAGAAAGAGTGTGTGTGTATGTATGTTTGCGCACCAATCGATTTTACGTTCGTCGTATCAAGTAAGATTATTATATGTCTTTCATAATATATATATCCTACCTGTAAAATTTCTTACGGAGAAGGTTGC
The DNA here is from genome assembly GCA_963989405.1 of Trypoxylon attenuatum. Taxonomy (NCBI): domain Eukaryota; kingdom Metazoa; phylum Arthropoda; class Insecta; order Hymenoptera; family Crabronidae; genus Trypoxylon; species Trypoxylon attenuatum. Next base: position 24,888,168 of record OZ022491.1, on the reverse strand, counting down.
ACTCTGTACCGTCAATGTTCTAAAAAGTTTGATTATCCTTTTCCTAAACACAATTAATATAATTGTGATATTTAACATAGAATTCTGGAACGCATGCCCGTCACAATCTCAAGTTTATAACGTCGTTACCGAAAATAATTTTTCATATCCGGAATCGACGTATGGTCCGTGCAATAGTATCTTTACGATTATTTTCGACGATCATCTCATTGAAGAGAGTATCGTTAAAAAGTCATTATTGTAAATCTAGTGTATGCCCTAACTTCGTCAATAGGAATATTATAATTGGAGCTAAGATTGTTTGTACCATTGAATTAGGTGAGAGCACCCGCAGTGACCCCAATGCTGAAAAGTTTCTCACTACAAGTATTTTCCTCCAATCGATGAAGATATTTGTAGTAAGATGCCAACCTCTGCCAACCGCTGCTTTTCCCTAACAAAAGGGTCGTAATTTGATTATTTCTTTTACGAAATGGCCGTGTTTCCTTTACTCGAACAGCGCCAATATATCGTCGCTCGACGATGGATTACCACTGCTCGCGCCACTGCTGGGTGGGGTATTTAGGTCCGGTGGATCCAAGTATGACAATAGTTCCATAGGATCCACAACGTTGTCTGGTAAGAGCTATAAGAATCAAACGATAAAGAAAGATTAATAATAAGGAACAACGATTAAATTTACATTATACGTTTGAATTTTCTATTTGCAATTACAATATAAACTTACATTTAGTGCCTCTTGACCGGTGCCTTCTCCGTCTATGACCGCAGCTGGGTCAAAGTTTAGGTCCGACGGTATTTCCGTAGTATCGTTATTTATATTTGTACTCGTATTACCAGACGTATTATGATTTCCTGTCGATTCCTGAGACGCAGGAGGAACACTTGGTGGACCGCTATTGCCACCGCCTGGTGTGTGAGGCGTGTGTGGCGTGTGAGGTGTGTGCGGCGTATGAGGCATCTATAATAAATTACGAAATTCAATTAACAAAACTATCGATATTACTTCATTCCTTCATAATTCATAAAATAACACTATTATTATATCGTACCTGATCATTAAGAGATTTTTCCATAGCGTTTAGAGGATCCAAAGAATTCACCGATTCGTTCAGATGAGACAAAGGACCTCCTCCATTGTTATAATCATTGTTCGTATTGGTATTCGTTCCAGAATTAATATCGAACGATCCTCCCGAAGAGTTACGATGATTAATATTATTATTTCCATATGTGGATTGTGTATTATTCATCATCGATCCACTAACGATACTACTCATATCTGGAGGTATATAAGGACTCATAGCTTGGTTCATCTCCCAGTTGTTCATGGTAGGCATGTTCATACTTCCAGGAGACATTGCTTTGGTCATTCGCTTACAGTCGCTTTCCTCCTCCGATTTAATGCTCGTTAGATTCTTCGCTGGCTTCCAATTCGCCATCGAGTCTATCGTTACTTCTTCCACTTCCGCTGTATTTAGCGTATTTAAAATACCCCACATGTACTGATCGACTTCTAAACCTTCCAATTGAGCAGGTTTTCTGGAGAAGAAAGAAGAGAAGGCGAAGATTAAGATACGAATCGAGAAAAGAACAATTATTTATCGATTGGAGCAAGAATTAGAAATAATAGCAACTTACGTGCACACAGGACACCTCCAGGACCCTCGTTCACAGTTCAATTGGAGGTATGACTCTAAGTCAAAGCATTGTATATGCTTACAGTCGTGTCCTCTAGCTGGCAGTGTTATACGTTTAAACGTGATAGGACATTTTAACGATACCTATAAAAGAATAGGACGTCAAATTAATTTATGTCACACGTCGAGCAAGTCTCTTTTTTCGTAGTCAAGACAGACACACGCATGGAAAGTTTTTGTACCTTAAGTGCTGTTTGCTCTACGACATCTTTTTCCGACTGTATACCATTGCTCGAGATTGTATTATTAAAATTTCTTTTGATTTTCGTTATACAGTGCTCTGCCGTAAGTAGCCTTTTACGCAATAATCCATGAAGTACACTTCGTACACTTGGTCGATGCACTAATTGCAGCACGAACAGATGAGACTGTAAATATCAAATTATTTTAAGCTCGTACCGTTTACCACTTGAACGCAACAGGTTGTTCCTCACTACGTAGACAATCTTTCGATAAACACGAATTACAAGTAAAAGGAGAAAGATACTTACGCAGCAGCACGCGGATACAGTAATTTGTATCGTGTTTCTTCCTGCTTGACACACATCTTTTAGGTATAAAGGTTTATGAGACGTCTTATTTTCCCCGCGATCGATGACCAACGGTGTAGCATTCACGGAAACTTGTACACTCGCTGGCCAATTTGTGTTCATTTGTCTATCCTCATGATGGAAACACTTGAGTTGTAGCTCCAAGTCGGACCGCCACATCAACGTTTGATGTACCGTCGATTTCAGTTGGAATACATGATTGCTTACAGCCAAATTATGTTCTAAGCGGAAGGGTGGAAGAATAATGCCGTCTCTCACAGGGAATGTTAATCTCAATTCGTCGTCTTCTATGAAAAATTAAGAAGAAAGACGATTCGTTAAAACTATAACTCTTGTTGGAAATAATAAAACAGTGATATTCGATATGTCATAGAATGTGACTCACTCTGAATATTGACAGGCGATTTAATTTCATTAAAGTTGGGCTTGATGTCCGGATTCGGACTGATATACGGTGGCATACTAGTAGCAGGTGTTAACGGTGGTGTAGGATTACCAGGTATAGGACTGTGCTGGTAATTTAAGTTTCCAGCGCCGGTCGTCCTCATTGGTGGTACTTCCTGCTGATATTGACTCGTCACTGCACCCGCTGTTCCATAGGAAGCCGCGGTTGCACCCGCGTACCCAGAGTTTGGTTGATGAGCAACGAATTGAGTACCAGCCGTATTGGGTCCCATACTAACTGGCACACCGTTAGTACCATAATATTGGTTGGCGGTTGCTTGGGGAGTTACGTTATACGAAGGTGCCGCTTGTCTCATGGTGGTGCCACGTATCATCGTTGGATTCGGCCCAAAACCAGTACTAGCAGGATTCATATTTTGCATCGGTTGATACTGAGGTTGAAAATTGGGTCTTGTTGCCCCAGGATAATTCGCTGGGTACTGGGAGTTGGTCATGCCGTTGAAAGCAGGTTGCATTGCTGCTGGGTTCGGAGCTACATATGGGGCCTGCTGTCGCTTCTGCGCCATATGCATCGCGGGATTTGGATAAGGTGCTAATCTCCTTGGATAGCCTTGGTGAGGCTGTGCCTGCGAGCAAAAAGTAGCGCTCTTTACAGACCGGCTTTCGTAAACAGGGCACCACGCTGCTGCGGTAGGATTCGTCGGCTTACACACCTGCATATTCATCTTGTTCATCTGCATGTTGTTAGGTCCCATCATGTTGTTCATGCCCATATTACCCATGCTGCTCATGGAGCTCATGGGACTCATCCCGTTCATACCATTCATACCGTTCATACTTCCCATCGTCAGAGGATTCATCGAATTCATCCCATTCATACTGTTCATCGAATTCATGGAATTCATAGAGTGCATTGGGCTCATCGTGCCCATGTTATTGAAATTGCTCATCCCGACCGGCCCCATTCCTGCCATTGGTCCTCTTTGGGCATACCCCGCATTATACGTTTGGTGGGGTATTCCATGTTGGCTTTGCATCTGCAATTTACAAATTTCATCTTTCAGCATCCTAATAACTACAAAAAATTCAAATCATATGTTTGTCAATCGAAAACTATTGCACAATAGTACATTATATTATCAAGAGGCATCGAATCGTTTAATATAAGCTTCATAGAAAAAAAAAAAAACGCATGTATACCTGATTGAACTGCGAAGGGATGTCTTGGCGGTCCTGCATGGCCACCACGCTGGCAGTGGCGGTGGCCGTAGCGGTGGCAGCTGCCACCATCGCCGCGGCGCTGAATGTCGAACCACCGCTCTGGGGTGGCACCGTGCTATGATAGCCGGATGATAACACGGGCTGCACCCCAACGCCGATCGCGGCCGCCGTCGTTGATGCCGTTCTTCGCGACAATTCCAAGGAAAAAAAGACTACGCTCGCGTCTGACTCACCTCCCGGTTCACCGACAGTCGGCTTTCTGAAAAGAAACACCAGAAAGTTTTAAAACTTCGAAGGGCTTCACTCAACGTATTCTACGATTACTCCAGTCGAACTGCGCGCGCTTACTACGGGGATCTTCGTGAAACCAAACTGATTAGTTTTACGCATGTTTTATATACATATATGTAGTTCTAATTATGTACTTGGTTTGAATTTGTTGAAAATTTATGATTCAATCGCATTGTCCTCAAAACACAGTGCATGAATATGTTTCCTATATAGATATAGAGTTGTTTCATAGTGAAGCAATCTCAAACAATCGATCAATATGGTTATAGAATTTTCTATCTTCTAACGTGCACTAATAATGCATACTAGTTATTCGTGGAGTATAAATTATTCGGAAAGGCTGTGTGCTTTCATAATACACGTGGAATTCAATCGACATACTAGATGAACGTAGCTGCGATTTCGTCAAATTACCGACTCGAATCTTTCCAAACAATTGTAGATATTGAATAGTTATCGATATTATTATTTAACACTTATTAATCTGAATTACATATATCCTTTCATCGTATTCCGTTAACGAAATGAAATTCTATTTCGACTCGCGGAAATACGTAATCTACAGTGAACAAAAATGATACAGCTATCATCGACGTCAAAGCTACGACCGTGACTATCACAGGAATCCACGATATCATATCACGACCGTGACTCGAGATCGATTCGTGTACCGATTACCTTTGTGTAATGCGCTCTGTGCTTGACAAGCGTAAAAATATTAGTTTTTCGTCCTGTATCGACTGTGATCAGCCTAATACCAAAATTCACTCGTTAAGCTCATAACGACTACAACCGAGAGAGTATAACAAGGAAAATAAACACTCGAGGTCTTTAATGTGATTAAACAACCGACAGAAATGCTTTATGAAAGCTATTGCCAGGATGTAAAGAAAAGAGACGTTTGTAGCTGTGGAGCGGGTTAAAATGCATTTAGCAAAAGGAACGAAGTAGTATGCGCGTTGTCGCACCCTTCCATCGATATTCAGACCAGAACATTGTTCGGCTGGGCCTTCGAGTAGCCTCCGCATGTCCCATTCCTGTCCCCAGCTCCACAGGCAACCCTAAAAGCCTGAAAGACAGACTGAACCAACGATCTAACGAAACGAACGAACGTACGGACGAGGAGCGAACGTACGAACGAACGAACGAACCCCGTCATCCGTATTCCCAGCTGGCCAAGGCCCCTATTGGTTTTCTGTGGGAAATGCGCGTGCTCGCTATTCACACACACTCTCTGCCCGCGCTCATAATGCGCGCCTTCTTGCCCCGCTCTGACTCTTCTGTACTCGCATACACGTGCGCACACCCACACACACACACATATACACTCCTTCTTTCTCTCTCTTTCCCTCTTTCTCGTTTGTTCACTCTCTCGATCTGACGACTCGTGAAGGAAACTGGGAACTGAGAGCCAGGGCTGCTGGCCACTCGCCTCAATTTTCGTACCGTTCGATCCCTCTTCGAAACCATGTCGCGCGTGTTTCTTCCGTCCTGGCTTCCGTCTCTTTTCTTTTCGACCAAAATCTCAACTCTGCGCTTGGGAAATGAAATGGAACCTGATCCAGTTTGCGAGACTCACGATAATTGTTGATTGGTTCAGGGAGGAAATAAGACTGATTTCGAGACTAGTCTTTCACGTAACTCGACAAAAGAGGCTCAATCTTGCTTTCTACTCTTGTAACATCGCTCTGGAAGTATTCACAGGGATGGATCGAAATGATGCTACGGTTATACGATAGTATGTACATACTACTACTCCACTGAATAAGCAGCATGCTGATACGTGAAATCAATGTGTGGATTTAATACTCTGCCGATGCTACATAAATGGAACTAGGAAAATAGCAAACTACTCTAGTTGTATTAAAAGCGATTTCAAAGTTATTGTTGTAACATTGTCAATCTGGATTATTGTTTGATAATATTAATACATTTTTGATAGATATTAGATTGATTATTCCAAGTTCCTAGCTTACAAATTCTAAGAATAGTTAGGAAAACAAGAGTATTATTCATAGGTCGGTCAAATATTTTTTTAACAAGACTGATCTTAAAGGCTGACAGAAATCGATTAAAGAGAGGCGCACCTCTCACCACGCAACCGATCCACAGTCCTCTCCTCGAACGGCGTCCTCGAGATACGATTATGGCGCGTCGAACAAAAACAAATTTCGAATAATGGTCTGTCGGACAAATTTAATACGTCGACCAGTAAAACACTACATAAAAGCAGAGATTCATTTGTATCTGAATTTTTCTGTGAATTTTACTCAACTATTAGAGCTTTAACTGCACGAATTATAAAAAATCTCAAGACTTTTATTAATTTATAAATGGTTAAATAATTAAGAAACGGAGACAGCGAATTACGATTGAGAAATATGTTTCTGTAGGCACAATGAGTATAAAATTGTGTTTTCGAATCGAAAGGAAATATCGGATGGCGTTTTTGTTGTATGAGGGCCAGGCTCGTCCTCGTAAGGTCTCATCTCGAAACATTCGACCACCCCAGATGCACACACGTGTATGTATGTGCGGCGTATGTAAGTACGTCCCTATATAGTATATGTATTTACGGGGAGTAGTTGGAGGGTTGACGTCATCCCTGTTCCACCCCCTTCAAATTCGTGCTGAATGCAACTTCGAAGGTGCGAGTGAGAAGACACTGTCGGAGGGCGAGTAAAAGAACCCATAAGGGGAGAAAATTCTATTTCCCCCTTATCCTTGATGCACATAGGGGGAGACTCGAAATCATGCATATGAATGCCCAATGATATTTGCGTTAAAGAACCAAAGTCTATTTATCAGTTTAAAAACGTTGTATACGCATCTAGGATCCTACTACTTATTATATAAACACAAATAATTACAAATTAATATAAAATTCAAATTAATCATCTTTATAACATATAAAATTATATATCTTGTAACATATATTCACATAAGTTTTTTTTTAAAACTTCATATTCGATATAATGAAGATAACAATTATATCTTAAAAACTGTGTATTTTGCAAATTCATATTTCCGCGAGCAATATTTTACTTATCGCAGAGATTCGATGCTTCGTGAGATATCAGTAGCTATATCTCATAATTGACTTTCTAATAAAATTCGCATATGGCCGAGATTAGTTATATTAGCTTTCAATTCGTTTCTACTAATGCAAAACTCGTCAACCCCCGAGTGAAGAGCCAAGTCATATAAACCGCATGCGCGAATTTCGGATTACCCTGTGTTCGATCTCCCCTTCTGTTTCTCCCCGATTCGAAAACGGCGGGTATACGTGTATGCGTCGAGTGAAGAGAGAAAGAGAAAGAGGGAGAGAAATGGCGAGAGAATTCCCCCCTGTCGAGCCCGCAACGGGTTTCTATTCTCGGATGTCAATATTTCGTCAACTATAGCCCACTCGGCACGCAACAAAAAGCCCCATACACACAGCTTGCGTCAGGCGCGAAAGAAATAAAGAGGCCACGTTGGCAGGAATACGCAGGAGAAATGAAGAAGAAGGGGCGAAAAAGTTCGCACACTGATTCTCTTTCTCTCTCTCTCTCTCGCGCGCGCGCGCAGGCTGTTTATAAGAGGATGCAACGGTAAGAGGCAGCATCAGGGGGTGCGAATCCATAGTACGCAGTAGGAAGTCCAATCTGAAACACTCTCGACCCTTGTTTTCGAACTATGTATGTACTGAGATCTTCGAACAAATTTCTTTTTTTGACCTTGTTCGATTGTTTCCAAAAGTTACTACATTTCATCTCTGTTGGAACTCTACTACTAGCGGAGAGTTGTGCGTAGCGTAATACAATACTGAATGAACGCTATGTAAACTCGATTCAAAGTTCACTCAAGCAAAATGGAATTTTGCCCAAAGTTGAGGAACAATGTTCAACATCGATTTTAAGCACAACGGAACTTTCTTAGTTCACAGGAAATATTCAATAATTCTTGATCCGTTTTATAAGAATTTGAGTTATTGTTTGAATAATTCTACAATTTAACGACTTTCCCAAATTTTTGTCCAAAAGAGATAAGGACTAGGACCTAATCAAACTACGTTAACGCGTATAAAAATCCGAGAAAAATCTGCCACGTCCGTCATGTAAATTTCAATCGCTGCCAAGAAAGTCGATTACAGCAGCATCTCCTCGAGAGAGGGAGAGAGAGAGAGAGAAAAAAAAGAGAGAGGATCGTCGCGTATGCAAAGACAACCCGAATGCGCGTCGTTGCTCTCCTCGATTTTTTATGTCGTACTCTGGTACTTCAACGAGCGTGACACGCGGATAAAGCGAGAGCAGTCGTCGCGCTCCGAATTCCCCGAGTATTCCCGTATTCATGCAAGAGAACTAGCCTAAAGGCAGTTTTCCCATTTACAGAGAGCGACCAGCAGACCAATACTGGTTGTCGAGGTGGAGACGAATAATATCGACCGAGGTGGAATCCTTGTACGAGATAAAATGGGCCCCTCATGGTCGTCGCGCGTCGGGATATAATAGCCACGTTCTCCTCGGTTGATTCTCACACGTATTCTCCATCAGATTTTCTCCAAGATTCATCGATATTTTCGACGATTACTCAATATTTGCCCATTCTCAGGTAAATAGTGTATTCGCAAAATGTATTTTTTGGGGCAACATTTTTTCGAAACCACTTTAAAAGCAACGATGTGCGAAATCTGACCAGGGTCATATTCTTGACCTCAAAATTTTATTGAGTTCCATTGAAATTTTGCGTAATCGATATTCCGCTGCATTGGTAATAATATCTTAAATAGTATTTCCCTACAGTTCATTTAATTATTGACATGAACATCACAGGTCACTCAATCGTTCTAAATTCATCCACTATAAATTCTTCAATTTAACGGTTTTATAGTAAAAATTCGAATCTAATTAAAGTTTTGGTGTATGATTGATTATTGACAATTCGTAAGTTGAGTTTACGTTGTATTGCGACGCGCGTCATTGAACCGGTCTGGTGTAAACCGTATGTACCTTTATGCAGAGGGCACGTTGTAAGAAGGACACGCGCCAGAGAAAAAGACATGCGGCGCGGATGCTGATCGCAACACTTCACTAAAATCAGGACAACGGACGAGGGAGAGAGAAAAGGTGACGTGAAAGCCGTCGAGACAGAGAAAGAAGAAATACGAGACCGAAGAAGATTCAGTGATGTACTAGGATCCACTTTTTCTGAAATCGGGGTCTTGGTTCAAACAAAATTTCATCGTCCGAATTCACTATAATTTACCTATTAAAACTACTAAAATGACCTATTTTTCGATATCCCCTTATTATCAAGATTCCAGAATCCTTAACGACGAGTTAAATGTTAATACGAAATCTTAAGTTTTATGCCGTTAACTTAATACGCGAAACGTATCTTGTTCATAGTTAGAAATAGAAAGATAGTATAGTGATAGATACAAGTAGGTAAGTAAAGGTGAAATGTGTTACAAGTTGGAGGTGTTTGAACCTCTTGGCCCTGTTACATACGCCGTCACTGCGAGGAGCGGAGCACGTCTCGCGACACGTAAACAAGAGCGTGGTTGCGGCCGCGCGCGCGCGCGCGCATCCGAGCAAACGAGCGAGCGAGTGAGCGCGTCCGAGGTCGATTCACCAAGAGAATCGTGGGAGGAATTCCTTTTTCTTCTTGCTTCGGGAAAGGAGAAGCCAGCCGAGGTAGGAGAGAGGACATTGTAGAGGGCTTTGATCTCTGCAGCTGCATCGTGTCGTTATTTTCAGTGTGATTCGCGTTGGGACAAAAACATTTTTGAGAGAATTACCATCTCTTTTCTGCGCGATCTACTGCTACCAAGACGAGAATACACGCTCTAACCGTATTAATAAAAGTCATTCGCTTAGTAAACATACATACTTGCTATAGTGACGATCAGTTTCACGAGATTGATGAATTTCTTCATTCGACAATAATTCAACGAGACAACAATTGCTATTATTTAACTTAACGTTTCTGACTCAAAAACTCTTCGATTGTTTTTCTCAAAATACTAAAGTCTACGTCAATTTTATCGAGAATATAACACATGTGAAAAATAATGATTTCACATATGTAAGAAGATCGTAATAACAGACACGATAACTTCTCTACACCCTACTACACGAGAGGACTTTTGTAAGAGCTGAGTACCGTTTCTGAAATTAGCTCTTCCGTCGAAAAAAAAATCGATGTTTCAGCTGAAGCACACGACCACGTGTGAGCAAGCAAGACCGACAGGAATACAGAGATACGCTTTGCAACGATTATCTTCCGGCTTGAAACCATATTGAAATTTTCAGTATAATTGGACACCATCCAGGAATTATGTCCCATGAAACATATTATTGCGCAGTTTGAATTCGATTCTAGCCGTTGGCTACGTAAACTTCGTAAAGAATGAATCGAATATGATAAAAACTCTTGTGTTAAAGTAGTTTCATCAAAACTGCCCTAAGATCGTGCAAGAGGGAACTTTGATCGATGTTGTAATAATTATACATCTGCATGCATATAAACTATCATGTTTCGAGTAATCATATTAAATCAATCAAAGAGAAATCTACATGAGTAAAGCCGCAAATTTAATGGCATTCGCTTTAATAGATCAAAGTGCAATAGCGGATGGTAAAGTTAAAACAAATGATTCCACATGATCTAGTAACAATTTCATCTTCGATTTTGTGGAAAGCAGTAATGGTGTGAAAATTAAATTATTTAGATATATTTAATACTGCATTCGATATGAAATATGCCGAGGCTTCTCTATCTAGTTTCTTGACCAATAGCTTCTCTTTTAACCCAGCGTGTGTTCGACTATGAGAAGATTCTGTCATTCGCAACAAATAGTCGTGGCATTTCGAGGTGGATAGGATGAATTTTTCTCGACTCGTTCGAAAAGGTCGAATGACAGGACGCTTCGAACGTGAGCGAATCGCGGCATACGTCTCTCTACCGGGCCCACTGGCCTACACTCGATTGCTCGATCTCAACTCTACATAGTACACATACACGCCTTAATTCCCACAGTCATCCGAATGACTGCACGCCAACTATGTATCTTGCCCAATAACATTTCTCAAGTCCACACCGCAACTTGCGAGAGATTTTATACAATAATTGTCATTCTCCTTCTAGGAGATCAGTGAATTATTCTAGGAATTCTTTCGAAGACTAAAAAATCAACGCTCAATATTCTGCGTCATTATACGTTCTGATTTCACGTTACTTTTATCATGAGCAATTTACCTTATCAAGAATTTAACGATTGAGCGTACATAATGCGACTCTTTCGAATGGTTATTCTTGTGACGGAGGCCAAGTATTGCGAAAACAAGATCATTTTATTATTACTTGTTATACCGTATTAACGGTTAACAATATAATTTCAATTTTATGCTGAAGAAATCATTGTAATTATTTAAGTTACTTTCGTCTAAGGTCAGTTTGGTAAAATATATATTTAATTCTCGATTTCGTATCTCGAATTTGCATCGATACACGATTCCCAGTTTTTATTGTATTTTATTTTCCTTTTACGTGTGGCAGTAAGAATTGTGTAATAAGAGGATATCATAGATATAGATGTATAAGAATACATGCTCATACGAGTTAAAATTGATCGTAACCAGTTCAAGGGTACTTTTCCTTCTGTCCTTTCCTTCGATTGGTTTCAGTATATCCGAAATCATTTATTGAGACACGTGTGGCACATAAGGCCAAGCAAGCGAGTAGAAGCGGAAATAACATCTGTCCGTAGCAGATAAAGAGTCTGAAACACGATGAATTCGACCGTAGGTTTCTCTAGACCATGGTATTCTCCTCTTCCGTCCTAAAATACTCAATACTTCACCTTGGGAATTATCCTGAAAATTCACCAACCAAACGAAACACTCTACGTCAAAATAAAACAATTCTTTGGAACGTGACAGTGGAATATACTGTAACTTGCAATTACCGGCACGCTCGAATCGTCTTAATTGAAAGCAGAATATTGAGGAAAAACAATGATGGGCTAGAATGTGATCAGTAAAAACTGTCAGCTGATTTACAGCAAACACAGTGGCCAGTCACAATGCACATAACCAGGAGACAAACATATTATGCAACTAGACGGTTTCTGTCGCATTGACTATTATATAAGGATCACAGTCCAATTCTGGGACAATAATATGACCATTTATTAATTACGATACGGAACGTCCGTAAGCAAGCATGCATGCATGCATACATAAGGAACGTCGCAGAAAGAAAAAAAAGTTTTGTAATAGACGGCGACCGTAGGTGTCGTGTTGCTGATGCATCACAAAATCGGATATTACGTGTCATTAAAATTACACTATTTATCCAGAATGGAATCATCGTATTGCCAGAATTAATCCAATTTAAATGAATTCAAATATCTTTTATCTGGATGATTTTAGGGGTTCATTCACCTTCAGTTTAATAAGGTAATTTTATTCCTACCGAATTAGCAAAATTGCTGTATTGTTGCGTAACGGATTTAAGATTATTCCGTTAGTAGTATTTTTGGGCGAATTTCTTCAGGAAGTTTGATATCCGCGACTCGTAGCAGAGTTATGAAATCGTTGTTGACACATTAACAATTTTTGGACGTGATGTCTGTGGAACCGATGAAAGCCTTCGTGCTTTATCTTTGTGTCAACTAAGGTGTGGAAAAAATATATTATGCTGGCATTTCATTGGAATTATGCTTCGGGTTTTGCAAGTTCGCTTCACAGTAATCCTCAAGTCGGCAATTATTGGAAAAATTCTTTTACTAAATTGCAAAGTTGCAGTTAAGAATAAGAGAGAAAAAAAGAAACTAAACAGAAATCATTTGAATCAAGTATCAGTTTAATTTGAATACGTATTTTACATACGAATGTGATCAAATCGCGAAACAAAGTTAATTATCCGATTATACAAATGTACAATTGTACCAGAGAAATTGTTTTCAATAGAAACTGTTTGACATTAACTGCTAAATATCTCGAAGTATGACGGAAGCAATTTATCAGTGAATTAGAAGTGGCGTAATATCCGCAACTAAAATATGTATTCCTCTTTTGTCTCGCGGTGTTTGCTACGTAGTAGTGTACCGAACTGTGAATGGTCCCCTCGCTGTTCCAATAGCCGCGTTTATATTCATGAAGGTGGCATAAGCTCTAAAGCCAGACTACAGATTTTCCGTTTCTAACAAAAGCAACGACAATTTTAGTGAAGAGTACCGCGCGATGTCCCTATCACATAAAATTGTATATTACATTTACCACTAATCAATATTGAATATTAAACAGATTTTTTTTTTTGCTTCTATTAAACTCTATTTGACCCTTAAAAGTAATTGAACGATGTAGAATTTAAATCAATCCACAAAGAATTCATAATTACATAAAGTACTATTACTTTCAAATTGATTGGATCATCGTTAATTAACGATTCTTTGAAGGAACTACTTTAAATTTAAATCTCTGAGGAACTTCAATTCAACGATTGAAACTTTTTTTAACCCCAATATTCTTTGGTTTGATGGCCTCCTTGTATGCAATAATACCAGCGAAGATCTCGAAACTAAAGTGACGAAATCGACTTTTGTACGCGTCCGCGAATCGTCACGCTCCCAGCCACGCGATTTTGACGTGCAGTAAATCTCGGAGGATGCATTTCTGCAAACAGAGGTGTGCAAAGAGAAGGCCTCCTCCTGTCCTGCTAGGATTCGGAGAAAGTTGTTTCAGGGCGTTGATTGAAGGATGACGAAATCACGGAAGCCGCCGGCCAATCGTTGCTCTGGAAACTTTCCCAGAACGCTTAACCCCTTTGACCGTTACATAAATATCGCCCGATCCGGTACAGTATGTAACAGCAATGCATCCTACACGATGACAGAGTAAAAGAACGATTCGCAGTTACTTTTATCATGCTCAATATTGTAAACAATAATTCTGACTAACGAGAAACTATAATATAAACTGTATAATAAACTGTTAAGAAAAAAACTCTAATAAGAATACACGTAATTCGAAGGAGCTATTAATCGAATAACCATAAACATAACTAATTAATTATTTATATAATCGTTAAGATGATATAATTTCAGTATGAATTATTAAGATAGAGTTAGTATGAAATATATTTTATTACTTGGTATTTGATATTAATGAAAAATATTATTCATATCGTTATGAGGATTTTAACTCAGATTGCAGTAGCTTCTAACAAGACAAAGTTTCTTTGGTGCCTGTTTCTAGTTTGACACACATACATAGAAAGAGCCACACGTATAACAAGAAGGAAGTGGTGCGAATGCACACGCGTCTATAAGTTAACTCTCCGCACCAAAATAACGGGCCCGCGTGTCTGATTGCCGACTGCGGCAAAATGGACAAATGTAGTTCCCTTGGAAAACTTTGATACAGTTTACACTAACTGCTTTGTAACTTGATGTATGTGTGTCAGGGTTACCTTCCCAGTAGACACTGATGGCAGAGCCTTCGAACGCACTTCAATCATTATCAGAATCCGTTCGAAAATCTTAAATTTCTTTGTCGAATATTTTTCTAAACTTTAATAATATTGATACAAGTATCGTTTGAATTTAAATTGAATATTAGAACTATCATTTACCTATTTAGATATACTTATATTATATTAAAACGATTGTTTAAATAATTGGAAGATAATTATCAAACGCGCGTATCCTTAGTTAAAAATAATTGAAAGCGATTTTATTGGTAAAACCGATTGAAAATTTCTTTCTTGCTCGGCCTTTGCCGTTAGTGCTTTGTTTCTTCGAGTCACGATACAATCGGAAGCTTGGTACGTTATCGAACAGTGTATTTAAAGCGGCTGTGACATCACCAGATATGATCGTACGTGCCTCGCACGTAGACCATTATTGCACAGACTACATACTAGTTTCATTTCGAATGGCAGTACTCGCACTCGCGGAAACCAACGTTCAAATATGTAACGTAGAAGACAGTACATACATACATGTATATTCCACCTACTGACTATTGTACTCATTTGGAATTACTAGGTGTTTTCTAGTTCTCGTGTGGTAGGATTATAACCTCAAAATATCGGAAATTGACTAAAATTTTACCGAAACTTATTATTCGTGTAGAGACATTATTGTTACATTGCGGAAGAAAAATAGTTTGTATCGGAAATGATCACGGTCATGTATAGTAGACTAATAGATGGCTCCACACTCTACTATGTCCTTCAGACTGAACGATCTTTAACTAATAATTCATATTTCAAAATAACGTATAATGATTCCATCTAAAGATTTTAAATTAGATATTAAATTAATCATATAGTTGTGAGTATTATTTTCTATATGTAAGATTCTCATTTCTCTTAGAATTTCTCCTAGAAACGTTATCGGTCACGCGATGGTTTCTTTTCTAAAATAATGTGGCACGTGAAAATCTTTCATCATTTTTAACTATACAGGCATCGCAAGAAATCTACGTTAAAATATACTAATTAAAAGAACACTGAAAGAAGTTAAAAGAGTGCGCGACACAGTTTGAACGAAAGCAGTGTCGCATGCGCAGTAAATGTGTTACTGCTCGTAGCTTGAATGCGTCCGTCCTCAATGACAGCAGATAGTCGCCTGGAGCAAGCGTGTGAGTGTTGTGACAGCTGATATCAGGCTGTCTTCACGGATAAGGTGAGCCACGTCCTTGCCACGCGCGACCGCGTCCGGCCAATCAACGTATTACCTTCCGCAGTACAGTTTTCAACCTGCCATTTTTTTATTAGTCGACCAAACAATTATCGTAATTCGAAATTATTCGTTACCTCCAAATTGACTTGTTTCAACGTGCTAATTCACCTTTTACTAATAATTAATTAACCGCTTTTAATAACTGCTTGCCTTAGGAAGCTCCAGTTTCTCATTGGAAGTTATCTTATAAGTTATATTGACCAAGTAGAAAAATGTCACGATAAATATTGCAGTAATACTAGTTTTATTGCAGGAAACTTTATTATAGTATGTTTGTAGCGTGTTTCGTCCCCGAGGAATCATTATATGTATTATTCATACTTTCGAGGATATTAATAAATCACATTCTTTTGTATAATACAATTGTATTGTCTCCGATGTCTAGGATAATGCTTCTTCTCTTTCATTACGCTTTACATGCAAAGAAACTGGCGATATTACAAACACATCAAACTCGGAACACGCAGATCGTATCAATAAACTGTCTGCATTGAAAACTCAACTCCTTACGTATCGCAGACGGTGTTTTGCTTATACATGCAAGTCATTCTTACCGCAACAAGGATTACACGCTTCCAACACGCATTTCTTGCACTGTCAATTGCCGCAATTTTTGTATGTCGCGGTTAACAAATCAATTTCGACTAACTTCAGATAAAGCTATCAATGTAAATGAAGAATTCAATGACGAAAAAATGTATCACGTGTTATAAAATAAAAAAGGTTCATCTTTAAAGAAAGACTGATTCAATTTTTACTTAAAAAAAAGGATGGAAGAGAAAATCAGTTTGGGAACCTCTGTGATTTAATGTATGCGACCGACACGAATGACAACCGATAGTTTACGATAAGGTAGAGGACGACCTTGCCACCTCGCAACGCACGATTGGTTCCGATTAATTGGTGCATCCCGTTTTGAGAGCTAGCATTACATTATTCTTCTGATTGGCTCTGCCCACGCACCACCGTTCCGCTTATCGAACTGCATTTCTCAATAATACTCGAATCACCGATACCTTTAGTCGCATAAATCAAATGCTCTATTGAGCAGTGTCACCGAACAAGAAACAGGAGCAGCAAGCTTCCCAATAGGTGTGTTGTACGGAGAGCAACGTTTGAACTCTCGAGGTGTGCGGTCAGCAGTTTATGAGGCCACCGTGGCATAACAGATGTTCTTACGCGCTGCGCAACAAAAACTGGTTTAAAAACACGAAACGATCAAGTAGACACTTTGGAGCGTTCAGACAATGCTCTGAAGTCCAAAGGACGAACTTGAGAAGCACTATTCACGCTATGATTCATCGAAGGATATGGATAATTATACCAATTATATCCCGAACTAAATTATGGAATCTGAATTATCTATGGAATAAGAGCAAGGCAAATATATTAGCAGACTAATTATTAGATTTTCAAATTTTTTACGTGAAGCAATAATGTATTATGCTGTTTTATTATTTAATGTTGCATTCAAAATTTATCACTATTTTCTATTACGTTATCTCCACATAATATAGAGGAAAATGAATCATCTTTAAACCGATAATCAAATAAACAAATCCACGAAGTTATGTGTAAGTGAAATGTGTCAACAAGTTCGGTGTGCAGTAATTGAAAATGATCAAATAGTCAAGATCGTTAGTATACTACACCGCTAGACATTCACGGATCAATTTTTGCCCGCACATCGTTGAAATGGTAGCAAGCACGCAGGCAGACACGCAGGCACGCAGGCGCACGAAATCCCCCTTTTCAGCTCGCATGCACATTCGAGAGCTCGAAGAAAGGTTACGGGACAAACTGGGAGAGGCGAAATGCTAATCACGTCCGAGTGAAATATTTGAATTAGAATTTAACGCGATCACCCTAGAAACGCATTCGCTAAATTAAATCTGTCTCTTTTTTATTATTATTATTTGTGTGGTATATTAAATTAAAGACTATTACTTCTTAAATATTAATTAAATACTTTCGAATTATGTTATTATTGAAGATTTAAGGAAGAATATAATTTTTCAATTATGATATTATAGTGTTCATGTCTTATAATATTTAAAAGTATTCAAGAGAGTAGTGTTGTCAACACTTATAAGTAACGTTTTAATTACCGACTTTACCTTTCGTGACAAAGAATAAACTACACACATTGTTATTAAAGAGGTGTTATCTCGTTCTCGACGATTGTATAATAGCAAAACTCAGCAAATATTCTACTGCGTGAGAATCAAAAGAGGAAAAAAGTTGCGAGTTCTTTTGACTGAAACTAGTTGGAGTGTGGGAATGGAATGCAAAATACAGTGGAGATAATAATGCGTAACTAATTTTGTGCGAATAATTGTAGAATGTCAGTTGAAGAAGTAGAAATCAGAAATGACAATCTAGATCTACGTTTATGATAATTTCAACTAGACAATAAATCCCCACATTTGTAATTTCATTAGTTCTTCATCATTGGTAATGTTTTCAAACACCGATTACACGTTGATTCTAACAATAATTATGTTTCGAACTTTGATAACCATGCGAACTGAATCTAAGAAGGCAAACAGACAAAACTTAGATCTAGTAAAGTAAAAGTCCACACATTAAAACCTATGAGAAACTTTGGAATCTTTACCCAATTACTTTGCACTCATTTTCAACATTAACACTTTTCGTGCCACGTGCACTACGTTCGACACGCGTTGAACTTCATATTCAAGCTAACTCTTTTTTATTTTTTCACTAATTTTTCCACATGTGAGAAGTTAATAAAAGCGAAGACTTTGCAGAGATTTTTTTTTTTATTAATAGATTTAGTAAATTTGACGTATTCCTTAATTGAATTATCAAAATGCCACTTTGATAGAAAACGTGCAAATGAAATATCAAATACGTTTCAAGCTTTGTTGCAATATCACGAGTATCGTGAGATAACAATGCATCAAGGGATTCAAGGTTACAGAGTAGAGATTTCCCGAAGTGACAAAGAAGCGTTCGACTCATACCGATTAACCGCAACGACACGTCGCCAGCGCTCATTATGCAACGAGCAATTATGAAAATTTAATTATGCGTCACCTTGAGAGTGCGCAGCAGAGAACATAAAGCACGAAGGTCCTACTGCAGCATTGTTCGATGCTGTATCGCTGGTAAAACGGAACGTTTTGTATTTCCGACAATCGAGTAGATTCTAATAGATTTTATACCGCAAACGAGTCTCATTAATACTAATAAAACATCTCCCAATAGTGAATACTAAGAAATATATCACAGACCGATAAAAGGTTTCGTGCATTCAAAATATAGAATTATTGCTTAATCAAAATTCGTTTATTGACCATATCGAATTTCGAACCCGGACAATGAAATGTTTTTAAAAAAATAGATTTTTCTCGCCTTCTGAAATCTGTCTGCAACAAAATGACGCTTATTTCGCACACACAGACACACACATCTCTCATCGTGAAAGTATTGTTGAAATGGTGAATATTGGGAGACATTTATCGTGTTATTTCAGCGAGTTGTGATCGATATAGCACAAACGCGCTACGAAGCGCTAAAAGGTGCACGCTTGAAAATTGGAACAGCGAGCAGAAGCGGATTAAAGAATAACGTGCAATTTATTCGTTCCTCCCTGCAAACTCGGTCAAGTGGACGGAGATTTCAACGGAGGTCTCGAACGCTCGCGATTCAGGCAACTGCATCCGGTAAGTACGGCTACGCCGTGCCACACCGTCGAGTTAATATTTTAAACACTCCGAAGCTAAAGAACTTGAAGAAACGGATCATCCGCATTATACCAGGCAATTAGTAAAAATATCACTAATAACGAATACTAATTGTTCACGCTATCAAAGTTCCATATTTTACAATACAAACAATTCGTTTGAAAACAAAGATTCTTATCACTTAGAATCTGTTATCGGTAAAGAAGATTATTAAAAAATAAATTTTTGAAAAACGGTTTACTTATAAAGAATTCGAATCTTTATATTCTTTTTACTTATATTCAGTTGTGTAGTATAATACTTGATATATTAAAACAGTTGTGTAACGATGTAAATGCAATGAGAAAAGCCACGAGATCCAAATAGGAACTCTCTCTCAACTTTAAGTCCCAAGTTTCGAGCTGACTGGATCAATAGCATGATAGAATAGCATTGGTACAAAAGCAGCAGCAGCAACGCGTCGTGGGGACAGTGTACATACGTCTAAATTAAAAGTATACGAGTCCGACTGTTAATAAATGGTGTAATCACGCAATAACCCTATACGCCGAAGTAAAAAGTGCGATATTCACGATTTTCTACAAGCCAACTGGCCAAGGTGAATTTATAATGTGCTGGCTCTCCTCTGACATAATTCTTCATCGAGTCCGCGTCGCGTCCTTGACAAATAAGTACGCCCGCTCCACGGGCAAAAGTGCGCAATCAAAGGTGACGATATTCCTGACTCGATGATATTTGCCAATTTGGTAAATAACACTGTGAGACCGCCCAAAACTCTCGACAATGATACTAAAATGCTTTATAATGAGCTGAAAATTTTAATTGAGGATTACTCAAAATTCCCAACTCTTATAAATTGCTTTATAACAATTTAACAATTTGTTCACTATTTTTAAAACTTTTTACCCTTTTGATCAAGCAATTAATTAAAGTAAATTTCTTAAATTCAACAATCTATAATTCATTGAAATCGTCGAATGTTAATAACAGTCTGCCTCTAATAGATGGCTAATTTCCAAAAAGTTTTTCACAAATAAGCAATGTGAAAGTCACTATTCCTACAGTTCAAAGCGTTATTAATTAAAGCCCAGTTGGCTGTCAAGCGATAAACATATCAAGATTTTCCATCGCATTAACCTCGGAACGAATACACAGCTAAAATACGTCCTCTAAAATCAGGATGCATCCACTGCGACCAGTGTCTACTGCAAGCCACAGTTATTTTCTACATTCTCATAAAGCCTATATTCTATTTTCATCAATTAAAATCTTAATGAAAATTCAAAATTTTGTACATAGTCTACTACTTTAATACTTGCTAATAAGCTACAGATATTCATGCAAATTGAAATAAAGAAATAATTATGTTGTTATAATGACAGAGATAAGACGATCAAAAATTCTACAAATTAGCCTGAAAACTGCAAGTTGTCTATTGAGAAGTGTCGAGATCCACGCAGCAGAAGTATGAATCGACTCAA
The DNA here is from genome assembly GCA_963989405.1 of Trypoxylon attenuatum. NCBI lineage: Eukaryota > Metazoa > Arthropoda > Insecta > Hymenoptera > Crabronidae > Trypoxylon > Trypoxylon attenuatum. The sequence goes on along the minus strand of OZ022491.1, from coordinate 24,867,075 downwards.
CTCGACCTCACTTATTTGTGGATAAGGGCAAAGTGTGTGCAGAGAAGCGCGCGATCCCCACCAGTACAAACCCCACCGGGTGATTCCCCTTGGCGTAATACGTCCCTGGGAAGAGCGCGGTACGCGCCATCGAGTGTACGCTTATTTTAACAAACCTATTTCTGATATTGTGCCACCGCAACGAGGCCTGTATCGAGATTAGAAGGCTTTAAACGAAACGGTCCGAAGCGCAAGAGCGCGCGCACGGTTCGACTGCATCTATTCTATAGAAACTGAGAAATTCAGGTACTGCAAGGTACATTTGTACAAATACTATCACTATGGTAGCTTGTTCGTACTGTTGTTGCTGTTCATTCTTGCAAGCGTAGTACAGGATAGTACAGTATTACACGGATGAAGCACACGCTCATTGCTCCCTCGCTCGCTTGCTCTAGCTAGCTCTCTATCCCGCAGTGCAGGGAACTGCCGCACGGTGAAAGCTCTCTCGTGCGGTTCGCAGAAGCACTGCCGCCCTGGACCTGACCCGTTGACTGCCACACGAATAATACTAGCAAGCTTTGCAAATGCATACCTCTGTATTACTACCTTCTCGCTTTGATGGTATTAATTTGCTCGCTCACCATCACCGATATGAGAGAGAGTCCCTTTGATAAGAGATAAGACCACGATTGTGTCTGTAGCTTTTAGTCACTCGAAATTTCGTACATGATTTCACTGGTATTCGAGACTCGAACCGATATTGCGCAAATTTGGCCCCGATAGGTGCCTGGCGAGTGTTTAAATGTTAGAATGACGGTGATGGGTGTATCTAGAGCCGATTGTAAATTGGAAGGTTTGAGATTATTCCAAGGCACGCATTGATCTATTACGATTATTTCAATTCAATCGAATATGTTTTTTTTTTGCTTTTCATCGATTTTAAATACGTAGAAATATGAATAATTATTTTTACAATGAAAATTTCTTTCTTTTATGATCAGATTCGATTTGGATTACTCAAATACATAGAAGTGTCGCTTGGATCGGAATTTCGAAAAGAGAATCACTGCAGTGAATTACGTTTCCACGATTTGATTTTGAGAGTTTGACATGCGGCACGCTTGGCGAGACTAGCGTGGAACCCGCTGCGGACAATAGAAGCTGGCAATAGAATACAGTTCTCCGCAAGGCTGCAGCTTCGCCGCGGTACTATGTAAATGTCAAGGGATCCTGACATAGTTTTTAGGCTGGCTCACAGTGACTGGTTATCGAGCAGTAAAGCAACGCGGCTGGCTCTTGTCGATCATATCGCTAGTAAGTAGCGACGCGTTTTGGCAAACTACTGCCGATGGTAGTAGCGTCGTCGTAGCAGCACACGGTGCACACACAACTGTGCCGATAAACGATTAGATATCGGAGGTGCCGTAGTCGACGACGTAGTACGTTATTGCGCGTCTAACATTGCTAAGATTATCTTTCGTTCCTTACGAACGCGAGTCAAGTGAGAGACTCGATTTCGCAGGTCTTTCGAACTTTCCGTCCGAGCTGCGATCAGTTTCTCTTGGCGTCACGCGATCGCCCGATAAATTCCTCGCGTCAATATTGGCAATGGAAAAAGGGATAACGGGCGCACACGCGGATGAATTATTAAGGTCGCATGTCGGATTACGAGGCGGCACGAGTTCGAATAACTCGGCCCAGTCGATGAAAACGTACATAAGTAACTACGTGCGAGACGTTTCAAGAGTTTCGAACCACGATAATACCGAAGAGACACTTGCGAAAGACTCCTAGCCAGACTTTCCATAGTGCCTTTGTTTTTCGTGACGGCTATCGAAGAGATCGTAGGATAAATAGAGACTGCAGCGAAACGCAAACGTCAGATATTCGTGATAGCCTAACATTTCACCGATAGTATTCGTAGCAGTCTTTTTTAAAGAAAAATTGAATTACGTGAAATCGTCTTTTGCAAGATATCGCGTCGTAAAAATCTCAATACACACAGGGCAATGGAATAAGAGAAAAATAGAATAATGCTACATGACAATTGTCTATTATCACAAATGCAATAATTCTAATACAAAACCGTAAAATATTTTGATAATCTCTATTTCATAGATGAACTAAGAGATAAAAATCGGATAATCAGTGCAAATGAATGACAGACGCAGCGGCGCGGTACTACTACTACTGCGACGAACATATAGTGTTCTGACCTACACAGCACCGAGAATCGTAGAACTACGTGACTCTCCGATTCTTTTCGCGTGCCACGGTTTCGCGCGAGGGCCTCTCCGTGTTCCACCTCTTTCTCTCACGGTTAAGCGGGATCGGCTCGAGAAACCAGCAAGTCGGAGTGACACATCTTTAGAACAATCACCCGTTGTGAAAGCGGCCTGCTCGTTGAAATATCGTACATACAACTGCAACGTAACAGAGGCAAGCGAGCGAGCGAACGAGCGAGTGAGTGAGCGAGTGCACACAAGGAGCAAATGACCACAGCCGATATTGAGATCAGAAACCGTACCGTCGTTTTCTCTTGCATCGAATCGACGAGACAAACTCAACTGCTGTGCGAAGACGGCACATAATGAACGCTAATCGAGTAAACACAAGTTTCCAGTCACTCTCGATAAAAACAACGAGTTCGTAAACACACTGGAAAAATTTCGTTCCGCCGAAAGCCGAGTGCACGGGATTACTGACCTTCACTGATACCCACTTGCTCGCGATACTGTCGAATGACTCGTTTAACTTCGGTTTTCTTAAAAACAGCAACGACACTCGCGTAGAAATTTCGCGGTCGTCTTATCTCTGTAGCAAGAGTAAACGAGCGTACGAACGAGTGAGTAAGTGAGTACGCGCGTGCGTTTACTGACTCGCTTACTCGCTCTCGTACGTCCGCATGTGGCAACCACTTGCTTTCGCGTAGAATGCTTTTGCAGTGATAAAACGTAGCACCGACACTTACCTAAAGGACGAGCGAAGGGTACATTATCCGTAGAGTAACGAGACACCTCCTCCACAGTATAATCCAATCCAGGAGTAGTAGAAGTATTGGAGATATACAAAGAAAACACTATGTCACACAAACGACGAGCACACTCGTCCGCGTTCACGAATAATGTCTACGCTAATTGTCATCGTCCATCGGGACGACGAGCACGATCACCAGTAGGCTGTTGTTCGGCACTGTAATGCCTTCGTCTATTCATCACCTCGTCATAACAACGACAAATAGAGAGCGGGAACGGGAACACGGCTCAGCGGCACCCGAAGCCGAGTGTTGCACACGCGTGCCGCGTGAGAGAGGGTAAAACACTCCTCCTCTGGTGCGCGCGGCCGATGCCGGTATGCGGTGTGCGTGGTGTCCTTGCGGCAACGGCGGTGGTAGCAGCAGCGGCGACAACTCTATCGAGTAGGAAACACCACCTCCAGCTGCTCCGGATGCCAGTGCTGACAGAGAAGATTCGACCGGGTTCACCACGGATTTGTCGCAATGGAAATGTCAAACACTGTTCTGCGAATCCTGCTTTTTTTCCCCCCCCGTCTCTTTTTCTCTTTCTTCGTTCGTTCTTCCTGCTTCTTCTTTCCACCGTTCACCGCTTCTCCTGCCACTCGTTCTTCCTCTCCCTCTCTCTCGGTTCGCGAACTTTATTTATATATCCACCGGCCGCACGATCCGCGCGCCTCAGTCTGTCACGAGCGTATTATCGGTGCGCGACTAACTGCGACGACAGGGATCGACTACGATCACGGGAAATGGAACAGTGACAGCGAGGAGGCTGACCACAGGAGTGAGAACGACTCGAAAGATGACGGTGAAAAGAACGACGATGACGAGGCTGACGATGAAAACAACGACGTGAACGACGTTGTTGTTGATAGTAACGATAACCATAACATTTGCGATAGGGGCAGCGGCAGCGGCACTAGGAACTCGTACAACGGCGACGAAAACATTTGAGATCGTCGCGTGGGTGGTCGTCAACGACGATTCCCGAGCAGGCAGACAGAGAGAGAACGTCCTCTCGGTATTCGCGGACGGCTGACTCTGACTGCTCGGCTGACTGACTACTCCGCGCCGGGTAGCATTGGCCCCGCTAAACGGTTGAAAGTAATACTGTCTAGTGAGAGGCTGTTGGGGCCAACGTCGCTCTCCCTCGCTCCTTCTCTCTCTCTCTCTCCCTCTTCGGTTCCCTCTGTCTCGCGCCGGCTTTGCCTGACTCTCTCGTGTCGAGTGCGCCCTCTCGCTTGCCCATCGAATGTATACAGACGCCCGGTGTGTACCCACGGCGTGTTATGCCTCTCTCTCGCACCGACCGTTCCTCGCGATTGCGTCTCTTGCGCTCTCACGCCAGCCGTACTGCCAACAGTGCCACACTCACATCGCTCGTAGTAGCGGGAGCAGCGTCCGCCGAGTAGTGGTAGTAAACCCGTGCGTATAGTGTTGGTGGCGAGGCGACAAGGAAGACGCGCAGCGGTGGCGGCGGCGGCGGCAGCAGTGATACCGCTGGTGGTGGAGCATCGGAGCCAGGTGGTGGGAGAGAATGTACACGCGCAAACCAACACACACACACACACACGGTCACATTGGGCGAGAACACCACACTCACAACTCCTGTCCGCTGACGCACTTACACTGACGAAGGGCGCGTGTGCCGCTTCGAGCGGCGCAGCTTGTCCTCTTGCTGGTGGGAGAACAGCCGACAAGCGATATTGCCGCGCAAGAGAGGGGATGCGGACTCGATGCCGCTTAGTGGGGGAAAAGGGAAGGAGCGAGAGAGAAAGATCGATCGTTACGCAAAGTGGAGAGAAGGAGAGAATCGAGCGTAGGATTCGGGTGGGGTGGAAGTAACGGAGGGTGAAAACGGAGCGAGGGGTCGCACCGAGTGCGAGGGGTTGTCGTGCCGGTGGGGAGGTTTGACCTGAGCTAGTTCCCCTCCATTCAATCCACGGTCACAATATCGGTTATAGCGAGCCACTGTTGCCAGATTGTGCGCTTCGGTGACGGTGGTGGTGGTGGTGGTGGTGGTGGCGGCAGTGGTGCGGCGGCGGCTGTAGCGGTGGCCGCGTGTGGGTGGAGCTATGCGATAGAGGGAAAAGGTCCCGGTAACACCGCCACCGTCCTCTTCTCCCGTCCTCGTGCTCGTGCATACTGCTCGATCCGAGAAACGAGCACGCTCGTCCTTATTTCTCTCTCTCTCTAGCTTTTCCTTCTTCGACTTCTCCGCCTTGCTTCCACCAACTCTCTCGTACCGTACATGTGTACGCGTATTTCGTTCTCTGCCTTTTCACCGTGTCCTTTCTCTCTCTCTCTCTCTCCCTTTCTCTATCACGGCGTCCTCCGTCTTCCGTTCTCGGCTACTCCCGCGCTCTTGTTGTCACTACCGAGACGCATACAGACCCCTACGAAACCGAGGTGCATGTGGTATTTCTACTTGCACCGCCCGGAACTTATGTACCGGTGGGTATGCGAGGCCTCTATCAATACTACCGTGTCGCTTCGATCGTTCTACGCCAATGGTCAACCAGTAACCACTCCGCGCAGGATGCTCACTGCGATCTTATTACAAACGGAATCGATTAGTCCGGCAAATTGGAATTATGTACTTTGATCAAAAGCCAATCGTTCTCCGTGTGTCCTGGAAAATCAGAGTTTGAGACATACGCAATAGTCAATACCTTTTGCTTCGCCTAAATGTCGCGCGAACCTGACCTAACTTGTATTCTCTTCTGACAGATATTTCTTAATTAATGATTAAAAGCGATGCGTTTAAAATTCCTCTATCATTGCTTATAGCTACGATTACCGAATCAGGAAGTTAGAAGAGGTATCATCCATGTAGATACATACATACTCACGCGTTCCGTTAATACATTCCCAAGGTATTATTCCGCTCGGTCCAGACGTAGATCGGGAATGTCGAAACGGGATTTCACGCCGAGTTGATTATACGCATGTAGCTTCGGTGTATCGACTATACGCACCTCTCTCTCTCTCGGTGTGCGAGCACTCCGCGCACATAGACGGGTAGTTTCTCGAGCGATGCTCGTACGTTCGACACAGTGTCTGTGCGCCGATGAATACGAGGTTGCTTGCCGAGTCCTCGTTGCGTGTCACGGATGTTTAGAATGATACGCGTGTGTATGTTTCAGACGATCACGGTCATCTCGAACGTTTTACCAGCGGCGCTTCGAGCTTCGAAAGATCAACTGCGTCGTGCCATTGCCTTGTCGCAGATTACACTTACCATTGTTAGATTAATTTTAACGAATGCTCAGTATAATTGCATTTGGAATTAGTATCGACGTTAAATTTGCAAAGATATCGTTCTTTAGATATAATATACGTATAGTTTGAAAGATTACCAGTAATAATTAATCGATGACGTAAGTTCAGTCAGATTTTCGGATTAACCCTCAATTTGGAGAAAAACTTGCGCCACATTAGTTCAAACAACATTCACTGACGACCAATATCGGCACAAGCCACTTCTTGTATTTACACTGCTATGGTGTAAACTACTATTGAAAGTGAGTTTGTGGAACTTCCAGCGCGTTGGTAGGGTATCAATCGGCTGGTTCCATTATGCATCACGAAGCTTACCTTCACGGACTCCGAAATAAATGCTGGGGAGGGTGTTTAGCCTTTATTCGATATTCAGGGTGGGGTTTAAGTACTGCAACGACCAAAACAAATTAGACCATCTTCTATAAATTTCAATTGAATACTTTTTCTCCCTGAATCATTTTACAAATTACAAATTACAAATTACGTACCCAACATTCCTAACAATCTTTAAATCGATCTATCACTTTTCGACATTCGTAGATCTAAACTAATAAAGAAGAAAATTGTTATATTATATATCGCGTAACGAGTGGGAACATACTGTTTCACATTTATAAAGAAGGGTGAGAAGAATCTGTACAATACAGTATCAAAAAGGGAGTTCCAGTACTTGTGTGCACATCGAGAGCGAAAGGGTCCTCATTCTTACGCCACTTCACCATCCCACGCCTAAATCCGTGCCCGGGAGTCGTTACCTTGTGTCTCTTTCTCTGTTTGTCGCTTGGAAATCGACTCTTCTCTCCCTGGGCCTGATCGGCCTTTCCTCTCGTTTCTCCCCTCGTTATTCTTCTCTCTGTTACACTTTGAAACGCACGCGCATGGTCTCTTGTGCGACCACATCGGGCTACCAGCAGTGGCGTCACCACGATATATCAAAAACCCGCGAAAATAAGCAGCTTGTTCAATACGATTACTTACTCCCTGTAATTGTGGCTGATGCGGTTTTAATAAAGACTCCTCGAATCGCTCAATTCTCGTTTGTCGAGTACATATTACTGTATCCCTAGTCGTAATCGAATATACATGCTGATCAAAAGACTTGATTACCCTTTGATTTTCCTAACGATCTGTGACAAATTAATTTTTTTTTCCTGGCGCAAAAGATTGGTTAATACGTAGTATTATATTGATCGATGAATTTTGCCAAGAGCGTCAATAAAAATTCTTTCCAACATAAGATCATTTGGAAGATTATTAGATTTGTCTCTTCGAGCAACAGGTAGAAGGGTAAAATACTCTGATATTTTGTCAAGTGCAATTTATCGAGATTTTAATTAATCCACTCATTGTTCAATAAAGTTACGAAACATTTCAATACATATAACGATTAATAGAATCGTACGAACTTCGTTCATTCGAGTGTTTATAATTTTAACAGAGTTTAGAGGATAATAGTTGTCGAGTTTTCAAAGTTTTGAAATATATTAGTTCGAAAATATTTTCTTCGGTGGTCGATGGTATTTTCATACCACTCTTAAGGCTTTTCCCGAGGAGAGGGAAAAGGTTTCAAGGGAGAAGGGAAAAGAAGGTTCTTGTATGGGTACGGTCTCTAACGGTATGCTCCTTTTTTTCTACCTGTCGCGACCCTCGAGTACGAAGAGAGTACCGAGGCAAGCAAATGCTCCTTTATCTGCTTCTGAAAATTCCCGGATTTCCGAGTAATTCGGCTTCGGGGCCAGTTTGCATGGGGGCCGCGGGCCACGTTCGTCCATTTATGACGGAAATTCACGAAGCAGGGTGGCAATAAAATTTTGCTGCTGTTGCAGTCGCAGCAGATTTTCGAGGTCTTATTCCCTGAGAAATCGGCGATAATACGTCGATTATGTCCATCAAAGCCTCATCATACGTTTACGACTCACTTCCTGGAGAGACTTGCGAGTGGAGCCTTCTTTGACTTGGAATAATGATTCCAGACCACGGCGTTTATAATCAGCAAGATGCATCGCATCTACGCAATTACAACATCGGACACGTAGGTGACTAATGATACCTTCCACGGATATTCTGCGTTGGGATCGCGCGACGTTGATTCGATTATATATTGCGATATTGCAATGGTGACATTGATTGCTCTCTTGATATATCCGCTCTGTCTTGAGTGTCCACTGCGCCCGGTAAATATGTATGTGAGAAGGCTATTGTCGAATAAGTGTTAGCTACTTGTGTGCAAAATGTGCGGATTGTTCGCTTTTACCTCAGACGTTCTACGGCGTGATTCAAGATTTGCGCTACAATTCATTCCCAAGTGGATAATTTTCCTCTGTTCGCATCGAAGTAACTGTGACTATTGAGTTAAAACAATTGATAGTTTCAGTTTGGTTTCTTACTGGTGCTTTGTGTTCGACTGTGGAAATAAACTATCTATTTGTAACAAGTTCAAATGGATAATTCTTTCGAGAGTTTCACTTTGATGCAACATTATTTAGACGCAAATGACAAAACAGTTTTTTAGCTATCTATGAAAATCAATTTCGCATAAAGTATCATTTGACGGATATTAATTTAAATTTATTATGAATTTGGAAAAAATAAAAGTCACAAATTATTGTGAGACGAAGGGGACAAGTGTTAATATTCTTGTAAGGATAAACATTCTACATGGTTATTCGGAAAGATTAAGCTATCCTTTGTCGTGAACACAGGATCGTAATCTTTCACAGATTTGGGGCCGATGCATAGGTTATCCGCAATGAGAATCCACGGTAAACTAATGTACACGAGTAGCCTCTATGAATATTCAGATCTTTTCTAAACGCGTCGTACCCGTTGACTCGGGAAGTTAACATTCGTTCCTCCGCGCAATTATGCATGCAATTTTCCCTGTATTCCGTGGCCGATTCTATCGGCAGGCGGAATTTGCAGTGCGATTCACGACAGCGAGAGCTCCATCTTCTATTTTGGTTTATCGTTTGGAGAACAAGGGCGTCTGTTGTTCGTAATTAATCGAATAACACAAATAGTCGAAACCTTGTTTCTTGCAAATCGCGACTGTTACAATGAGAGTGAGAGAGAAGAGAGCAATTTATTACGATTATTGCTATATTTGTACTAGTTTTTAAACATTTGAAATTATAAAACAGATATAAATGTTTCAGTGTGAAATTTGAATACTCCTATTAAATCCTATAATAATCCTATTAAAAATAATCGTATGCATCTACTATCGATTATCCAAAAAAAAGTCAATGCACTTGATCATATATGGTGACTCAAGCATCGATAAAAAGGATCTTAATTCTACCAGTAAGACTGAACGAAGTGACACTAATATTCTCATTATAAATTGCGCCAGATGAAATTTAAATTATTGCGAATCGAACAGCAATCTAGGAAACAACTTAAAAAACAATTTAATCATATGCTTAACACCTATGTACATATTTACATTCACTTGGGAATGAAATCCTACACGTTTCCTCCACATTACCTATAGTTCGATAATTGAGAAACATTGTAAAAAAATTTCGTTTATTATTCATCAAGATGTCGATTTTTTTTAAATTTATTTCACTTAATATTATAATAAATTTCAAGCATCGGATTTTGTTTTTAATTTCCATCGCATCGAGATTCGTAACATAAAGAATTATATTGAACATTTCAACCGCAAGTTGCGATTGGTTCCGATATCCGTAGTACAAATGCGACGACAAAGAACTATGCAGTATTTCATTTGGCACAGAATCTCGAACCGAAGAGGAAAACCCTGGTTTCGCGCGGCGGTTTCGAATGCCAGTCGCAATCGTTCTCTGGGCGATCGAGTTAAACCTTCTAATACGTTAATCGTTCGAGTCTACCGCGATTGCAGATAGAGTTTCATCACCAAGCCGCTATTGCTTATGGCACGGAAGCCTTAAATGGTCCTTCGCCCAGGAGCGATTTGATACTTGAGGCTAGTTACACCAGTGCGCGTTTTCTTTAGTTTCCCCGCATCCTTAGTGGAAACGTCGGTTTCTCTCATAGTCCATTTTTAGTCGCTTCTTGCCGCTTATAAAGTAATACCACTTTCGATCGGCTGCACCATATTACAGGCCGTACGTCTATCCGAAAAATACTCTGCGCAAAAGGCTGTCAACTACGCTTGATTCGTCAGAAGAACTGACGCTGCAGACGACTATACTCGTTTATGCTTTTTAACCCTGTCACTATCTTTTAAAAGTATAAAAAGCGTTATTTACTTGATTAACCTTCTACAATTATTTTTAACTACAATGAAACTTATAACTCGATATAGAAAATTGTATAATCTCTGATAAATAAATAATTAACAAGCTTCTTGAAATTATAGATGGACGTTTTATTCGCTCGATGTATTCCATTGTGAAAGGGTGAAGTTTATCGAGTTGAGCATACTGATGATTATGCATTCGGAAATCTGTCTTCGCTGTATCTTATAAAAACCGTGCTGGTGCTGTTGCGTAAGTAACGTCACATGTCTAGCCGCAGCACGTTATCGCGCTATACACACTGCCTTTTGTTCAAGATAATGCTATTACATGCAAGCTGGACGAGCGACAATTGCTGCAGTCACTAGTCCATGCCGTTTACAAGATTCAGCTTGGCTATTGGAATTGCAGCTTATGCTAATGCATTCGTTGCAATTTCATTTGTTGCAATTTTCTGCACCTATATCTTTTCTAAAACAATAGTTTTAGGAAGCAAAATATTTATCAATCTGAATAAACTGAATATGTATTACAAAATTTTTTCGTCCTTGAATTAGGTGTTTTCTGAAAGATTTAATTGTTTTATTGGAAAATAAGAAAGGGAGAAAATTTGACGTCGATAATATTATTGTTTTGCTAAAAATATTCTAAATGTTCTAAATGAATTTTAAATAATTCGAATCGCGCGAAAAACGAACGCTCGACGACAGTAGCGCCTCGGTACGGCCGCGATTTCCTGTTCACGCAGATAAGCTGGCTGGCGTAAATGTGCGCGCAAACTCAATTTGCAACAAATGTTATCGCGGCTTTATAATGCTAATTGTTCGCTCGCCATGGATCACGTGACGTAGATTTACATAGGTAATATTCACGTAGCCCGCTTTAGCGATTCCAATTCGATTGCACCTCTTCTATAAAGATAACATTACACACGATTAAGCGCGATAACCCAAGGAACCTACGTTCAAGGTGACAAGAAGGTGTAACAGGCTAGTCTAAGCAAACATATGTACTTGTATAGTATGTATACGTCGTCTCCAAAGGGTCTTTTTCTTTGTCGTTCTACCCAGATCACGTGGCTCAATTCCTGATAATTTCAAAGAAGCTTTTGTCGATATTAGGGTCATGGTTATAAAAAAGACACGGGCATATGTCGAAAGAAGGAAATTATTGGAACATGAATTATTCCTTGTTCAATTAATAATATTTCTCCAACTACTTGTTTGTACCGAGCAACATGATTTACCGCTTTTGCGCAGCAGAAGCAGTAACGATTGGTCGCGACCAATCTTTCAAGTTTGAGCATATATTATATGTATATATGTAGATACATGATTACGTTCCTGATGTCAATTGACAATGGAAGTTTAAGTTAGAAATAAAGTTTTATTAAAATTCTAATTATCATGCCATTAAAAATCGTCAAATGAAAATCAGCATTGTCAGCTAATTGGTTATACAACGTGATTTGGACTTTACACTAACACAGAACCCGCGTGACTCGCGTGCACGCGGCTAGCTAGCTAGTCAGCCAAGCCGCGCGCATATTTTGCAATAAAACGGAAATTTTGCGACCCCGATCGCCGACTGCGGTGCGGCAGCGCGCACTGGTACCCTCGCGCGGGCTTCCAGGTAAGCAGTTGCCTGTCGCGAGAAACCTGCTGTCTCGAAACAAGCGTGCCGGAGATTTGAGCAATCGGACGTTGCGATTAGCTAATCGTTAATTATCGTTACTTTGCCGGTGAGTAAACAGAAGGTATGAGAGGACGAAAGAGAAATGGAAAGGGCAGAATTTCGTCGTTTCGTTTCTTAAGACCGAGATCTCCCACTTTTGATCTTACGTATAAATTGTCATACTGATTTGAATGAAAAGATTGTCCAGAAAATTAGGAAATTCGACGAATTTCTTTGAAAGAGAATCTTGAAGATAAAGTAAAATAAAATAGAAAAATAGTCAACGCCCAAAAGCGGCATCTGATGAGAAGAATTGACAAATACCAAAACAATAAGGACGAAAGACTAGTGGCCTTGTAGGGTCCAGTAACAGGTGTCACGAAAGTAGGTAGCTTGAGATCATGCGCTGTTCTCACTTTCTGTCCATACTTCACCAACTCCCTTCTTTCCTTCTATCAAAACCTGTGCGTTAAGAAGAAAACGTAATGCGACTGAATGATCCAAGAAAGCTCGAAATTTCAGAATTCTTAACAATTTACAATATTTGTATAAAGGATAAATTCTGCTTGAAATTAGGGTGTAAAGCGAAGTTTTAAAATAATGCTACCTGAGGTAAAGCTTCGTTGAGGAAAGTTTAAGAAAAAAAAGGTAAAGTTAGATTAAAAAACTTCTTGGGGAAATCCTTGCTGAGGGATACGACACTTAACCTTTGGTAGAGCTAGCAAGGCTGCACTGGCTTGCAGAGCGGCCATGCACGCCCTCTTGCAGCCTAATCGATATTTCCCAGTAATGCAGGTAATTTATTGCTTAACACTCTGATTACCATGTGAATAACGGGCGGCGAACAGATAACTGTGCGCACTTGCACAGTAGTATCTACGCAGTACATACACTGAGCCACAAAATTGTTTGTGTTTATAAAGTTGTTCTCTTAAAATGATTGATTTCCTATATTTCTTTATGCAATAATATTTTGCACTCTTACAAGTCTCTTAAAAAACTGCGAAATTTTGCGGAAAAAAGCATGTGCCAAAACACGTCAAATGTATTAGTATACAATTACATTTACCGTTTTACTTATTTTGACTCGAAACATTTCCGAAATTACGTAATATAGTTGAATGTTGTTACATTGTGCCAATCAAACTAATTAATTTAACTTTAACTGAATTAATTTTCTGCTTTGTACTCTTGCTCGTTGCGATCAAGAATAATGTTAGTCAAATAGATTTTTCATGTAATAATTATAATACAATAGTAAATAAGTTTGGTTAACTTTAATACAGTTCTAATTACGTTATTTCGTTAATGGAAATTTTAATTATTGTAATGACGATAGAACCAAAATTGAAGAAATAAGGAATGAGAAATCGGGAGGATACGAATTCGTTGTTACTTTCTCACAGTAAGTAAACATCAAAGAAGCCTTAAAAATGTAGCTGCGCACCGGACTTCTCCGTACTTCAGTACCTTTCATAACCAGAGCTTTTCATTCCAAAGATGGTCTGGATCTGTATTTTCTGATCTCCGAACACAAAGTCTTTTGTATCGGATAAAAGAATACTGTATTTCTAATACTGAAAAATTTAGCGTTCTTTACTACGAAATACAGAATACTTCAAACAGAATTCAACTTTCTAAGAAATTTTAAAAAAGTATTTTAATATTGAGAAAAAAAAAATGAAATTAAAATTCAACATTGTCAACTACCAAAAAGGTTTTAGCCACAGTGCATTAAGGTTGTTCGCGCGAAAAAAAAATCTTTGTTTCGTGACTCGAGTGTAATAAGCATAAGCGGCCATTTGCAAATTGTCGTTGCATCAGGTTTCCGTTGGTTGGCTGCAGCAAGGTTGTTCTGGGAAGTCGTTGAGGTTGATGGACTTATATGGTAGGAAGTTATTCTTGACCCGCAATTTTAATAATATGTAACATATGGTTATACTAGTGACATCGTTCTTCTTCCTTTCTTCTCTGTCGACAACCACACATTGCTCTTTGGCATTCGTTACCCACGCACGAATTAATTTCATCGCCAACTTTCAAACTCTGCGCTTTGTGTGTATCTCTGCGTCTCGTAGTCTGCCTTTTTATAGTCATCTCAGACTCGAGTCTAGTAAGTGCTCGCGTTTGTGACGTTGTTGAATTTTAATGTTTACAGATATCGACATACTAAGTATAAAGTATTACTATACCAACAGGTATCGTAGATATAAAAATCAACGAATCGAATAGGGGCGAATAAAGGAATAAGATATTGTTCTGAACGGATGGTATGCAAGAGCTAATCTCTGTGTACGTAAGAGGATGACGTATCCTCATGATTTTCTGGCTACTGCAGAGCCCCCATACAACGTATACGCCACACCAAGGAGATAAACACGAATTGAACGCGTGTAAAAGGCCTGCCCGTGAAACAGAGGGGGATGTTTAGCAGCAAGGGATGATTCAAGCACTCGGTCACCGACTGGTCTCCCTCACTCTCTCACTCTCCCCCAAGCTGCGAGCTGTCCATTCAGCCGCTGCTGTTCGAGCCCTCTTTCAAAGTGGTCTTTGTTCCAGTTATTGGAATATACTGCGTGGTAACTGACGAGAAGAGTCTCGGTCTTTACAATTCTTCGCGACCTTTATATCTCCCTGATAAAAGACGCACTCCTGCCTCGGAGTTCTTCCTTTTCCCTGGAGAAGGCCAGATTTTTGGAGAAGACCCTTACTTAAAAGGGGATTTTAAATACACCATGAGTTTATAAATGCTCGAATGTACTTTACGGATGAAAGAGGCTCGTTTCAATTGTCCTGTAACGCGATATCTTTCGAGAACGTTAGACTGTGAAGATTTCGATTCTCAATCATTTTTTTTTGTCTTTTGGGGTTTTTTTTGAAAAACATATGTCTACATCCGTATGTAAGTACAATAAATAGTAGAACAATACTAATCAGATTAATACACAGACTATATTCTTCTAAACCATCGAATGATCAAAAGAATTATGAAATTAGTATTTTTATTCATCTCTGAAGGAAACAGTTTTGTAAAATTGTATGAATTCCTTTGTCGACCTCGATCAAAATTTGTTCAATAGTTGAATTCGTTGTAAAACAAGCATTTTTACCAAAAGTTAAATATTCAGAAAAACACCCTTTCACAATGCGCTGTGGGACGGAAGCTCATCGCCATTCTCTTAGGATATGCTTGACATAGCGTCACGTACGTTCGTCCCTGATCTAAAAATCCCAGGGGAAAATTGGACGGGCATTATTAAAAATGGCAGAGAGAGGGGTCCCCAATTAGTCCGGTGTGCCACGATAGCCGCGCATGCATTTCCTAGCATTCCTCGAATCTGCTGCTCGGCAATCTGCTCGTCGTAATACGCGATCCAATTACTGGGCGCGCGCGACGATTACTTGACTTCGAGGAGGACGGTATATATATACCAGTAACAATGGACGAAGTCCGCATAATTATTTGTCCTTTTGTTCCCTGTTCAACAATTTTATATTCTCCTTCCAGAAGGATAGATGTAGAAATGTTACTTGGAAGCGATGTCCGAGTATGTATAAGATGTACTAGCGCAATTGTTAATTATTATTGATAACGCGTTACGTATAAGACTTTTATACATAATAAAGCACCAAATATTAATGAAATGGAGTAGTTATTTGTAAACTGTAGAATGAGCAGAACGAGGATATAAAACGTAATTAAAACTACTACTATCTATTATCTACTACAAAATCAAACGATTTTCCAGAAGAGCCGAATGAAGAGATAGCGAGAACGCATTCAAGGGAAGAAAACAAGAACCTCTGAAAAAAAGCAAGCGAATCGCAGCGTGGAAAAGTATGGTCAAGAAGAAGAGAAGACGTCGGAGACCGAAAGCACGGAAGTTTTCCAAGAATCGGGAGGAGCAGAGTGAGCTGGCAGAGTCTGGAGGGCCCAAGAGGGAGGTCGGGAAAAAGTCGGGCATAGGAGAGAGCAGCAAAATGGAGAAAGCGAGACTCGCTACTCGTTCGTGACGATTGGAAGAGGAAAGCATGGAAAATGGCTCGAGAAGAGGAAGATGGGGGGGGGGGGGAGGAGGAGGTTCGCGAGAGGAAAGGGAGTGCCGAGACTCGTTCGAGGGTAGAATGAGGGTAAAACCGAGAAGAGGAAGACGCAGGCAGAAGCGTAGTAGTAGAGGAAAGAAGGAAACCTTTCACGAGTCAAGTGTAACGGGGGTACAGGTTTGGGTTAGGGGTTACGATCGTTGGGCGAAAAGGGCCCGCTACGTTGGAAGGGAAGAGGACGAATAACCTAGCCGATAGAGGACGGAGAGCGGCTTATGCTGACACGTAGTGCCGTAGTAGTATGCCGAGCAAGCGTGACAACGGGACGAGGATGAAGGTACAGGGTGTTTGAAAAGTAACTTCCTGAATTTTCGCTCGAATATATCCACCAACACAAAGAGCATAAGAGAGGCCTCTTCAAACTATGACAGAATTACGCGTAGAATTTAGAAACAGTTCTCAAGGTCGATCTTGTCATTGAGCAAATCATTTTTATTCTGTTTACAAAATACGAGGAAAACGATAAAAGTTTTCAAAAATAATCGTTATCTCGATATTATAATAAACTCGTTCTTACTCTTTCACGCCTAACTGCAGCGAACACCAAGACTAGAACACGCGCTCTGCAGCCAAATTACTACTGCAAGTTTCCGGTTCGAATTTTGTAACTTAGGTATCAGGCTTTACGTAATTCCATGTGCGCATACACACAAATAAACGTCACTTTATCTTCGATCGTGCGATACTTGGTACGCGCGAGCTGCACCGTCATACGAATAGTGACGAGCTTGAGACGAGTGGTGGGCGAGCGGAAAATCTGCTTCGTTGCGAGGATTACGTCAATCTACACTCGATGCTCTTAATATTGTGGATAAATCTGAGAAATAGCGCTCTCTAAGGAGACCAAGGAAACGTGAGTACCTACAAACTTGATGACGATCCCTAAAAGGGACAGAAGGAAACCACGTGCGAACAAAGAAAGGATTCACCCCTGTTTATTTCGTGGAAGGGTACCAACCTAGAACGTAAACCGCAGGTTCTAGTCAACGAACAGTATAGTACTATCTTACTTGACAGCAGGTTTCTTGAATATAAGATATTAGTTTTTGTGGCTCACCCGATAATATTTTAACTTCATTACAACGTTATTATAAAAATTAAGGCTTGCCGATTTTGTAATGAGAAAACAATATAATATTTAGCCAATCACGGTTTGTTTTCAGAGAATGTGTCATCATATTATCGCTCTACGAAAGTGCGCGGGAATTGTGTGCTATATTATATGTATACGTAACCGCCACCGCTACCCTATAATACACTGAGAGGGTGGTAGAAAATGAGTGGTCCGTATTGCGTATTATCCTACAGCGCAGCCACGCAATGTTGCCAATAACCCAGGCTGCTCAATGTGCCGTTTTTATCACTAAACTTCTCGCCTACTGGCAATTGATTTCCCTGAAATCGTCTTATTCTTGCGGCATGCGAACAGCACATTTTCTTAACTAAATCGTTTTTAAGCTTATAACTATAATTTAAAATACCGTATTTTATGAATACATTTATCTTATCTTTATATTGCACTATTTTAGGATATTTTTAATAATCCGAGATAACGTCAACATCTACATCTTCTTTTCAAGCAAACAAGCAAATCCTACCTCGACGCTGAATTAAACTGAACAGCGTATTTTGAAACGATAACTTTTGTAATGGCCGAGATCAGTGTCGGGTAAGTAGAATAAAGTGTAGTTTGGAAAAATAATCGTGCATTGTTCAAATTCTTTCAACCCTTAAAATTCTCCGGGTAGCTCATAGTACCAGAACTATTCGACTTGTCAGCGGAATACAAAGGGTTAACAGCGCTCTTCATTTTAACGGTCCTTTGTACCTAGAATTCAAGTACCCTGTGCCCTGTTACCCATAAGCGGCCGGATTATTTCCTAAATTAATGAGAGACAAACCATATCTGTAAAAGAAAGTTATTTCCATTCTGACGTATAGAAAGTTAATTACCCAGTATAAACTCATTATGATATACGAAACAGAGACGAATAATCCAAAAGTGGTTTGTTTAATCAAAAAGTAGTTTTTAGATTTGTTTACTTGACGTGGAAAGGGTTAAACAGGACTTAATACGTTAGAATGACCTAGGCGTTCCGAATTTTCGTCGAGCATGTCTTTGGTCGCGTAAACGATCTCAAGTGACCGTGAAGAGGCATGACATTGTAAAATAAGGACGCGCATCCACCTTTCTATTCGTAGTACCGCAAAGAAACGGAGACCCGCGTCATCCGCAACGTTGCATTCCAGCTTGTTAGTTTGACTCCGCGCTCCGGTTTCTTTCCTTCTAACTCGATTCACTTCGAACTACTTGAAAATAGTACCGTCTTAAGTACTGCGTGAAAACGCTCCTGTGCATTCTTCCGTGACTCTCCGATTAACGTACGCAGTCAATTATCCTGCGGTTATACGGTATCCGTTCTTTCCTCCCTGATTAGAGCATCGTCCACTTGATCCGCTATTATATCCTAAATAGTCTATTATATTCTTATAGGAGGTTAATAACGTTTTCAGTCTCGATCTAACATACTGCTAATCTGATAATAGGCAAATTGCAGTGTTGATGAATTGGATCATATCCGTTACAGATATGTGCAACATAGAGGATAAATCAACCAAATGACATTCCTTCGATGGGGCAGTATACGAATGACAGTCATTTTTCTATGGCAAGATAAGCGATAAAATGCAATTCATTCTCCAAATATTTGAATATATCGTAACTGATATATATAGAACATAGAACCCTTGCAATTATGTTGTTACTCGCTTTAATGTTTGCATGCTACTCGACATTATAACCGCCTGCTACTGAACTAAATAACCGAGAAAAAAAAAAAATGACCAAAACCAGCATCAACAATTAAACCAAGTACATTATTACTACATATTTATATATAAAACAGGGGAGTATATATGTACATATAGTAGGCAATTAATGTGGGCACGCAACCCTGTTTGTTTAATATTTTTCTATAACATAGTTAAATTGAACTAGAGGTACATATGTTGCGAAAGGGAAGTCAAACAATCGGAAGTCGAGTTGATTAGAATGAATCGAATCAGCTGGAGTTGCATATCAGGCACGCGTGCGGGTGTTCGACTCTGCGAGCAGCGATCGCGACGGTACCAGACTCGGCGTAGATTATTCTGGTCCTAAGATACATATAGGCAGAGTTCGTAGTGCCGTATAGAAATACTCATTCTAATCATAGGAAATTCCTTTAAAAGAGTGACTACGAGCTAAAAGACGAGGAAGGAAGGGGGGGGGGGAGGAGAGACCGGACGAGATAGGAGAGGGTGTCACCCCTCCAAGAAAATTTCACCAGAGCCTCAAGATTGTCGACGACGGCGACGCCACTGACTATAAATACCAACCCCTCGAAACTCTCTCCGCGCCCTCTACTGCTGTTTCCCTCTCGAGAAGGATCTTCCTCATCCCCACTCGTCATCTCTCTCACAACCGCTTCCCTCATTCTCTGCTCATGTACATCCTCCTCCGATTTGCTCGTGGACTCTTTCTCTCTCATCATCCCTCCTCTGATCTGGCTCATTCTCTCTTCGTCCATCTGTTCCTTTTCTATCCTTTTTTCTCCTCCATTCTGTTACTCTCTCTCTCTCTCTCTCTCTCTCTCTCTCTCTCTCTCTCTCTCTCTCTCTCTCTCTCTCTCTCTCTTTCTCTCTCTCCCTGTCTCACAGACTCGATCGCCCCTACCAAGGGTAGCCCACTCCCACTCTACCTCCTTGCCAGGGACGCATGTAGTGACTCCCGCCCGAGGGAGTAAATGAATTTTGAATAAAACTGCAGGGGATATTGATGTACAGCGAGACTAGGTCAGAGGTAAACGCATTCAAGCTCAATATGAATCATCTTTTTTATACCTCATTATAGTGTCTCGAATGGCCGTGATGATTATTCTTCCAGAGAAATTAAGAAATTCTTACCCTGAGGGGTCTTTAGTTACTTTAGTCAGATTTTAGTTGATCGAATCAATATTTAACTTTCGGGTAGAAACAATAGTAAATAGAAGGGGAAAGAAAAAATGTTATATCTAGGAATACAGAGATGAACATTTGGTACCATGTAGCACCTTCTTTAGTTACGTTACTGTTCCGCATGGTTCATGCTCGTACGCCTCTATTCCACAATATGTATTTAAAATAGCTGCATGCTGCAAAATAACTGAAATAGCCGTGAAGGGTCGATGATCTCCGGGGCTCCTACTTCCTGGAAGAAACACATCTCCACGGATTCCCGACGTCAACGACGACTGAGAAGCGACAAGCGACTGTCGCCACCGCGCCGCGGCGCGTCGCGTCGCGGTATGGTCCGGCGCAGGGTGGTATAGCGCGGTGCGGTGTACCGGGCACACCGGCGGGCGCGTTTCTTTGACACGATTTGTCGAGCACATCGCGGACGGCGGACAAGGTTCGCGAGGTTGCGCTGCACCGCGCCGCGGTGTTAGCATGCCACCTGATCTACCGATGGGAGATGAGCACGCACACGTGTCATTCTGTATCGGGAAAATTTACCTTTTGACAAGACGGAGTAAGTTTCGTGTATTGGAAACGTTTTACACTCGATAAAAGACCTTGTCTGCTTGACCTTCAGATTTTATTGTCAACGATAATTGATCGTTAAGATTCAGTTTCACGCTGGGTTATTGTGGAAATTTTTTTCCTCGCTACACGATGGTCCGATGCCTCTTTTTCAGATTTCCTTGAATTTCTTGTAATCTCTTGTTTACTTTAAGGACTAAGGTCTGGTCGTCTAATTGCCAATTAAAGATTGCTGTAAACTCCTTCGTCCGTAGAAATAATGGAGCGTTTTTTGTATTTGTAGATTTTAAAAGTAATAATTTTGGTAAAGTGTTCGAGGATTTTTATGCGTGTTATACTTGCGAAGTCTTTACGATTAATGTTGTGTGATCAATATGACATTGTACCAGAAGGAATAAAAAGTATCGTTATGCCAAAGAACAGAAACAAGCCTCATGACAATATAAAATGCTCAATGAGAATTTTGTTATATGTAAACTTATGAAATGCGTAATAATTGAAACTATGCAGTGTGTCTGAGTTTAGTTGTGCCACTTGTAAATGTGACTACGAATGCTGGCACAGCCTTGACATTGGTCACGTTGCATTTACTTCACGGAAGGTTGCTAAGATTCACGCGTGCAGTCTCGCATGCTAGCTTCGCACCAGTGCGATACGTGTGCCATACACTTGACAAACGTTACACGTCCCATCGTAACCATAAGCGACCGGTTAGATCGTGAAACAGGATAACTGACACTTTTCTAATTTGCCTAAAAGGTTAAGCGTAATTTATGAAAATGCATCACTAACGCTACTTTCATTCTATTATCAAGGTTTTACGTACTTTTCAAGAGAAAAGATCAGGGTAAGAATTATACATATTTTTTTTTTAGTAAATACAGTACCAGAACCATTGGATCGTGTATGGTAAAATCACTTTGACACGCGAGCGATTTTGCTTTACATATGAAATACAATTTTCTATAAATAAGCCACTAGTGTCATAGTATCAAGAGTGATCGACCGCAATATGAATGACTACCAAAAATAGTCGCTCAACGGTCAGACAATAATCTGTGGAGATTCTAATCAGGACGAAAAAGCGAAAATATACCACGGCCTCGAAATTATTTATATGAACATTACACGGCCAACTTATTGCCAAACTCTCACAGTTGTCTATCTCAACGGTCTTTGTCATTCATGAAGTTTATTCCGAGCAGTCGGTGTGAATAACGCAGTTGAATTACTTGAGACCACATCGACACCAAAATTCTATTTCTTTCAGTTCGTTTGGTCAAAAAATAATCCTAGACGATTGTAATACACGAGCGATGAATTACGACGAGTTTACAACTATGAATGTAGCGCGACAAGTAACTCGTGCCGTTGCGGTTCTACTCTATGCTCTCTTTACTTCAGCTGTTTGCCGCATTTTTCTCTGGCACATTGCGAATCCGTTAGAGGCAACGAATTTACGTACGCATTTTCCGCGAACCACAATAAATAACGGCACAGTAATTCATTAATAAAAGCTACCTTGAGCAAGCAATTGGGTATCATGCGCAGTTAATATCGAATTATTGATTACCCATGGTTAATCCGACGTTACGTAACACGTTGATGCGCGTACGCTTTAGAGACCATCGTGCCGTCCCCTTGTATACACGCATCGTGACGTTTCATTGGTGTATGTAATTAAGATTTCTCTTCCGTACAATGTATGCTTTATGATTTTGTATATACCGTTAAACTTTATTGTTACAATTCGATTTATTTAAACAATAAATAACATTTGAACGTATCGTTTATCCTAAAAAAGATAAGAGAGCCCACACTCGGCGATCCCATTTTCTCCACCACCGAAATAAAGTCCCAAGGTGGTATCAAGGCGCTCTCTCTCTCTCTCTCTCCCTTTCTCTCCGCCACCCTCGAGAATCAGTCCTAGGACTCGATCCAGCGTCCGTTTTCTCCCTCCAGCTCTATCATTCATCTTTCTTCGCCCTCTCGGTCTCGAAGAATAAAAGAACGAAAAGAGCCTTACGAACTCTCGTAAAATCGATTCGTGGCCCGTGAAAGACCACCGAGAGATACCAGACGTCCGCGAGCAGCTGTCAACGACGTCGCGGCTCGACGCGACGTGGCGCAGCCCGCGAACAAAGTCTCGCATTGTGCGCCTGTGCGCGAGAGCACACAGCGCGCGCGCCCAGGCTGCTGGGAATGGCCAAGTGATAATAATAACAGCACGAATTTTTGGAATAGCTTATACTGCAGCGCGAGCCGTCCTACGGGGTTGGAGGGTGGAGGTAGAGAGGTAGAGAGAGAGAGAGAGAGCGAGAGAGACAGAGCAAACAAGCGTAGTACAAGTAGGAGAAAGAGGTTCGATAACACAGCGGCACCAAGTAACCAGCGAGCACCGCGCGCGCGGATGCCTTCGAAGCGCTGCCCAAGAGGAAGACGGGAATCGACGACGGCCGCGCGGAGAGAGGGTTGGGCAGAAAGAACGGAGCAACCCGCGAACGAAAGAATGAAAGGAAGAAGAAGAAGAAGAAGAAGAAGAAGAAGAAGAAGAAGGAGAAAAGGATGAAGAAGAAACGACGTAACTTAGAGGAAGAGAAAACGAGCCTCGCTCTGTGCTCTTTGTACAGGCTGTTTCAGAATTACTCGATCAATTTCTCGGTAACAGGAGCACCGTAATGTATGAATTATATTTATCGACAAAGTGTAGGTCACTTTCTTTTAACTAGAGTGAAAACTTCCTCATCGACAGGAAATTCCTTTAATACATATACCTAAGAAATATCTAGATTTTAATGTTTAGGATGATAAAAAAACAAGTTTTAATCTTCAAAGAAGAATTGTATTCTTTATTGTTACATTCTTAGCTGTGCTAGTTCATAGATTAGCTTTGTCTTTAAATACTTCCACAAGGTTCCTTTTCTCCCCAAAGGAAGGGTCAACTGCATTGGAAGGCGTAGCCCTTCAAAGATACGTCTGAACAATCCGAGCATACAGTAGAGAATCTCTGCAGCATCCTCACAGCGAGTCTCGAATCCTGAATCAGTCAGTACATGAACGGTCGATGAGAATGCTCAGTGGGGGTGTTACAGGGGGCAGAAGCGGGTGGCAGTGGGAACGAGACGCGTCCAGGGGGAAGAAGTGCGACGCCAGTCGAAGGAAGATGAGAAGGTGGCGGAGGAGGACGAAGGATAGGCAAGAAGCAAGTGATGCGGTGCGGCGCGGCAGTCGCGAAGCGTACTGTGTATGTGTGTGTGTCTCTCTCTCTCTCTCTGTATATCTGGGAGAGAGCGAGCGAGAGAGAGAGAGAACGATAGCGTATACGAGCATGGAGCGCGTGTGGATGCAAGGAAGATGAAGGAAAGGGCAACCTGAAGCGCGGGGGCGCGGGTTAGGAAGGCCTCAGGAGGACGACCACGACGAAGAAGACGGCGTTGAAGAGGGCAACAAGGAGAGAAGGACAAGAGAGAAAAGAAGAGAGGCAGCAAGTCCGCATGAAGGAGGTTAGGGAGAAGAAGGGAGGGGAAAGGAGCGAAGCCAAGTGAAGTGAAGTGGGGTCGCGGGACGGACGCGGTGGCATTGACCCCGTATAGTAAGTAAGGTAATGTGAACAGCTAGCGCGCCTCTTTCTCTCTTCTCTCTCTCTCTCTCTCCTCTTCTCTTGCTCTCTTTCTTTCATTTCTGTCGTTCTTCTCCTGGCATCTTCTTCCCTCTACTTTGGATCTCGCTCCTCATCTCCTGCTGGTTTTCACTCGCGGCCAAAGGGTTCCCATCGGATATTGTTCGGTCCGCGAGGGTGACCTCAGGGTGGACAGCGACCTCGAAAGCACCTTCTATCGGATGCCTCGAAAGTCATCACTGACTGCGGCGCAACGCTAATCGTGTGGCTTGAGCCACTGGTGGGGAAGAGTAATACTGTGTGGAAGGTTTCGTTTTGATGGAAATTTTGACTGACTCGAACGTTTCGAACGTACACTTTGTACGCGTTGGTGGCTATGATCTCCTTTCTTCGTCCTCTGCTCACTTATCACACTCATGATTCATACTGAATATTATTTGAGCTCCGTACTCTTGAGATCTTGGGGTTAACGATGGTCACGGGGAGAGCTGCCAAGTGTGGGCTACGTGTGTGAGAAGCTCCGAGTGAGCAGTACTTTCTTTTTTTTTCCTTTTAAATTAATCTTTTGGTACAGCATTTCTTGCATACTCGCAGTACAAGTGGAACCCTCGGAACTTAATCTTACATAAAGCAGAAAATAAAAAATGATGGCTAGGTTTTGGTTCGAATGAATTTTTGTATTGTTTGCGTTAACGTGACTTTATATTCGAGGCCTTCGTCGATATGACTTGTCTTTATAACGCTCCCTCGAAAGATTCCACGACTCCAAACTGTATATTGGAGAAGGTACACACCAACACCTATGTTGTCCCCCTCAATCAGAAAGAGAATTCCCACGAGATACACTTCAGCCGTTGGATACAGCAGAGAAGCGGCCTTTAAACTATTCGGTGACCTCAGGATCTGAGATTGTACCCGATATGTTGCTCAAACTTTATCTTCTCCATTCACTGCTATTTCTGCTACCATTCTGTCCAATTTCCATTGAATTCCAAACAGATCTATTTATACGTAACTCAATTATAATTTTTCCAAGATTTACGAATCCGACCAAAGGAACCATCATGTTTAACTTCCAAAATGAAAAATACATAACATTATGCTACATTGATTAAAAGAAACGATGCCATCAACAAACCAACAATCTTATCCGGATTCCTGTAAACCAGATCGTAGTTCGTGTAGGAATTCAAAATTTCAGTGCTAGCATCCTAGAACATTCCATTGGCCGGCGGCAAGTCGGTGCCGCGATTGCATGCAAAACGTAGCCCTAAGAAAGAAATAACGAGGACGAATAGCTCTGACCGCAGCACACGTTCCGCGGAAGTGCGCACAGTACTCGCACTGGCCCTCTCCTCTCACACTCGACTCGGTACGATCCGACCGCGCGAGTGAGTGCACACTGCGGTGCGGCGGCGCACGGATGTCTTTACGAGCGAATGATGCATGCGTTCACGTGAGCACCGATGCGCATACCAGGAAGAATCTCGATGCGCGCTGCCGTATCACACAGTGGGCTTGTTGCCACTTACGATATCCTATGTACATGTATATTGTACGTGCAAGTTTACCGATATGTATGTATGTGATCGTGTATGCATTAGAATATAGATATGTATATTGACATTCTGATATTGCAATAAAGTAAATTATTATAAGTTTTAAGGTTGTTTATTTAATTTAATTGTTTATTAATTTTACCTAGAGTATAAATCCTGTGGAAAGTGAAAATTGAGTTGGATTATACGCGTATGTTAATGTAATAGAGGCATATCAGATTGGCCACAGGGACTCAAGGGTTGACAACCCACATTGCCTGCAATATTTTACCCCACGCAACTGCTCATTATTTGCTACTTTTTAAAGTAATCAGTAGTTGGGACCTTCCACGAAATAAATGGCTCGCATGTTGTTTATCACGGTGCAGGAATCTTGCAATGAAAAGCAGCTCGAGTCATATGAACGGTAACTAAGAAAAAGCTACTTGTTATCTATTTTGCATATACTTATTATAAGCGGTATGGTAGAATGCTTTTATGCCTATGCGAACTTGTTGGCAATATAATATTAGGTTGCTAACTTGTCTAATAATTGACATTGCGATACTGTCAAAATTATTTAAATCTTACCCATTGGTCAATGATATTGATTTGGTATCGAGTCACTAGTAGTAACTCACAACCGCGCCCGTAGTAAATCAAGTCCCGCTTACCGGCAATCACTATGACATTTAAAGTATTAAATGTATGTCAGGTTTACTGATACTAGCTGATACCATCCATCTAAATTTAAATTCCATTTTCATCCTTATCAGTATAAATTTAAATTCGATTATACTCTAAAGAGTTAAATATCTTTAATATGTTTAATATTAATATATTATGATATGAACTATATTCACAAACATGTATGAATTGGAACTCTTTGAAAACAAGTTGCATCGCGAAAGGTTAAAATTCGCGGACAATGAGATATCATTAATTTGCAGTCCGCGATGCGCTTCGTACCCCAAGCGTCAACCAGTCTGGGACTTTCACTTTGTTCATTCGTGGAGTGTGTCTCCTAATACCCAATTGTTGCGGTTATACAGCGTGGACCATTGGTGCCAAACCTACTCGAGTCACTGTAGCTATAGATTCTAAATTGACAACTAAACTACCACTAACTAAATTAAATCGCTTAGATTCGAAATCCAGTAGCTTCACTCGATCACCATAAAATCACTTTGAAATCGAATCACAGTTAATTTCCGAGACAATAGCAACAAGATCGCGGTAAGTTTCAGAGTCGATCATGTTGCCACTTGCAAGGAAAAAAAGAACGCTTTCTAAGGACGCTCACTAGCAAGCGCTTAGACATTAACCAAGAAGGAGGATTATCACTGCTTCAACGAATATACACAGACCCCTCTCGATCGCCAAGGTTGCGTCGTGGTGCGTCGTAGTACAGCGTACAGGTGCGGGCGACACACATTTGCATGTCCGCGACTGTTCTCTTAAATTTCTAACTCGAACACTCTCGCCGTCCTTGCCGGATGTCTCAATTTTCCGCGCGGTATGCGGAGCCTATGACTAATGCGATTGCGAACGCGACTCTATACCAACCAACCAGAAATGGCAATCGCGCCGCATCGTGGTTTGACACGTCAATTCGTGTGAGCTCTATGGTAAATGCGCTTCGAATCACCCAGTCTCGTATCTTTCAAATGAAATATGTTCTTCCTAAGAACATGGCATATCGTTACAACAAGATTACCTCTCTTTTATTAATATTTATCAGTAACTAAAATGATTCATTTTGTCCAGTACCTAATTGTGATTGGTGTTTAAATATCAGTTTTTTTTATTACAGTATTTGAATCTGCTTCTTCTTCTCAAAATATACATAACGATAAATGATATAAGACAAGTTATTCACCTTGTCAAGACGTGCTACGAGGATCAGTTCTGCAACTCATACGTGTTTACCAGAACTACTTTATTAGCTGTTCTGCTGACTAGCACATGTCCTCGAACTACGTGTATATAGTATATACAAAAAATATCCTCGTTACTCGTCACAGTCGAAAATCTATCGAAAGGAAAAAAGGTTTACGAATGCGATAACGCATGAATAACACGGTCCCTAAGATAGCGGGTTCTCGAAATCGTAGAGTTACAAAAGACTGCGTGGAACGTTATCGAGTACCAAGAATCGAAGGTGGTATCACGTGGCACGAGCGGCAGCTTAGGATCCCCGTCTTTATTTTATCTCTCGCGCTCTGACTGCTTGCGGTCGAAGAATTTAATAACGGACGAGGTCGAGTCGCGCGCACTCGAAAAAGAGGGCCCCGGAAAGCTGGTGACCGGAGGAGGTTGCGCTCATTCATAGGAATTTTACAGGTTGTCAGGCAGGTTTGACCGGCCTTTGTCATGGAGGTAGCGCCGTAGTGAACCACCACGAGGATATTTCCTTGCTCACCACGACGAATCAAGGATGAATTTAGATACCGTATTACCTGTTCCCCACTAGGACGCGACCCTAAGTCGTAACAGTCTTTCACATATCGATCTGGTATCAATTATCCTTATTAAGCCATTTTTGGACATTTTATTTCTAGTACCGATGCACCGATGCGTAAGAATGATCTTGACGTAGGGCGAAAAAAATAGGAAACCGGTTTTAAAGGATACGATAAAATTGACGGTTTTCAGGGAACAACTATTATTCTATTGCTGGAGAAACAATGAAATCGAGAAACTAAATATGCAAAAATTATGGTATTTAAGGAATAATTTTAAACAATAGAAATTATCCAGGATAATTAATAATGGAATATTGCTTTGTATACTGGTCCAGAAATCTTAAGGAATTTCCTATTGAAAATTATAAGAAATTATTTAAGCAGAGAATATTTTTTATGGAGCGTAGGTGTGGATCGACAGTGGAATATCAGAGCATGGATATATCCAACCAACGTGTGCAGAGGTCTCGTGAACTGCCTCTTTTATCCGGGGCGCAATTGAGTCAACGGCCTTTCGAAAGAAGTAACGGTCTACGATTATTACTCCTACCGAGTCTATACTCACGAAACTGAAACATAACTGAAACATTCGCGCGAGTGCGAGCGTTTCGCGCAGCCTAGTTTATGGACTCGTACTGTAAGGGTATCGGTTTACAACCGCGGTGACAGGTCGCCACCTTTCAGTAATTTTGTCGAGCACAACGCAATCGACTGGACGTGAAATATCTGATATATTGCACTTGATGAAGAAATTAGATCGGTTAATCTACCGGGCTTGTGAGATTTTACCGATTGAGTACTTGCTTTGTTTAAAGAAATAATAATGATTTAGTCCTTTAGTTCTAGAAAATTAGCTATTTTTATTTACGTTTTGATATCTACTTTTGAAGATACCGAATAGCAAAGGGAGGGTTCCATTTTCAATTGGAATCGTAGCACAATAACGAGGCTAATATTTACACGCATGCGGCCTTCATACGCTCTTCGGCGATTTTAACTGAGCCGTGAAGTGAAACGCAGCAGCACACTCGACTTGTCAATATTCCATCCCGACTAGGAATAACTGACTCTACGTCGTAGAATGTCTACTATGTAGGTCGCAGGATTTTACCAATGAGCGAAATACGTAGTTCGAACAGACTTTATATCGACTTATGCATTATCTTTGCACGCGTCTTACATTTTGTTACTTAATGAATTTTTGAATAATAATTAAGAATAAAATTGACAATATATTCTGGTATTCGGCTTTTCTAATGCAATTAATCAACAGATGTCTAAACGACATTTTTTAAATACATTCGGCTACTACAGTATGCTTTACATAAATCACTGTTAAACCTAAAGTAGAATTTTACTACTGCTTTTAAAAAGGAATCGATAAACGCATAAGTCAAGAAGATCAAGGGTTTTCAAAAGAGTTAAAAATCGGGTAACCAGAATACATACAGTCAAAGAGCAAACTTTTTTAATATTATCAGAAGGACACTAACTTATTTCAAAATTATAATTGCAAATCCGTTTCTTTATCACTAACCAACCTTGGCGATAGTGGAAACTTTTGTGGAAGTACTCGAAACAAAAATGATCAAGAAATACTTTCCTTGTTTATTAATTTCTCTAAAGTGTGTAGAAATTGGAGGGTGGAAGTGTCGTTGGAGCGTTTCACTAGAGATTCGAGAGAGTATTGTTATCTTCGTCGAGTGTTCGCGACTCGCGCGTACGCCGACGCTCGATGACCGCGGGCGAGCGTGGAGCGAAAGGGGAAATGCTCTCTAACTGTGCGGAAAAAAAGAGAAATCGACGCCCAGATGAGAGATCGATGTCCTATGAGGAGAAATATCCGCTCCTAGATGAGTCTCTTGGATTGACACTTTCTATTGGCGGTCACGAGATTCTTTTTTTTTTTTAATTCCCTGCTATTTGTTGCACTTTCGCAAGTTGTCTCTTAATTCAAAATTGCATAACATAAAATACATATATTTTATATCGACTCTTGAATATACTTAATATGACATCTAAGTGCAATTCATCTCAGTTATGTGTGTATTAATTTGTAAATCAGATGAAACTGATGAATACATAAGGTGGGAAAAAGTAGTCTAACTTACTTCAGCTTATTTCAGATCCACGTCAATTTTATCTCAAATAGCAAAAGTCTTTTCATACAGACAGAGCCGTGAATGGCCAGCTCATAATCCAGCTCGCGCTTATCCCTTCGTCCTGAGCAAGACTGGCGCGACAGAGACGCATGGAACGCATTCCAGGAGGTCGTCCGCTGACGATCTGCATTCGCAGAAAAGGACGAAGAAGCTGAGGAAGCGAACAAAACGAATTAGCATCCCGATCGTCCAGAGGAGTCTCCCCCGTACAGTCACTCTCAGCATCTCTCGTCGTCCTCAACCCCTTCCACGAACCGTACTCACGAGCGCACATATGTGACAGTCACATAAAAGCTCACGATTTCCGATAGCTCTTATATCGATTATAAATATTACAGAATTTCGATGTAACTAACGGTTAAATACACAGTGATCGATGCAACAGTAATAATAAAATAAATTAGTACAGACAAAGAACGGGTTATAATCTTCAGACAAACCGATTCTGTACATCCCCAAGTTCGCGTGCACTCAGGCGCGAGAGCATTCACATGTGTCGCGTGCACCCACCCATACACTGATGAAGCTCAGCGCCCGGTATACAATGTAAGCATATACTGCTCAATCTCAGGGCCATTGGTATGATTTCATTTGCACAGCCCCTAAAACTAAGGGTTCCAAAAACTCGATTCTCGATTAGTCATCTCATCACGAGACTCCGGATCCTTATGCAAATACGAGTTTTATACAGAAGGGTATTTCTACAAAATTCGCTGTACTATATTATAATAATTATTATGCTACACAAGTGATTTAATCTTTCATATGAAAATTCTAGTATTTTGGACAAAAATCCGCAGTATAAAAATGATGCGTCACGGAAACCGGAGTATCTATTAGGTAAAAGGAATGAAGATCCTGGGAGTGTTGAAGGACCTAGTGTAATCCTGTAGCGCAAACCACCCAGCGCCAGCGTCTACGGGTAAGCAAGTATTACAACTCTAGACGAATGTCTCCCCAAGACAGGTCGCATCCACACGAGCATCAGAATTCACCTATTCAGCCTCCTCTAGCGCGCACATATACACATTGAATTTGCCTGTAAAGGACAGGTGCTCTCGAGCGAGGAGCTCCGCGCACCGCGACGAACACTGGTGAGCTCGCGTTCGCACACGCCTCTTACCGATCTCCTCTCCTTCTGGCAGGCATATTCCCATCGTCCTGAATGTGCACGCTTCGCGTCTGTCTCACTGGTTGCGCGGCCCACGTTCGCACGAGTAGTGGTAAGTAAGTGTATACGTCAACGAGAACGGACTGTGTTCGGCCCGTTAGGTAGTGGGTTCTTCCAAAGAGAGAGAGAGAGAGAGAGAGAACAGGCCCAGGATGCGTATACGTGTACGCGACTCGAGTGGGTGTCAGGCACGTGTAGGTGGCTCTCTTACTTAGGAGGAACTTGAGGATCAGGAGAATGCGGGTGAAAGGGAGAAGGGAAGAGGAAGAAGAGGAGGAAGAGGTGGCTGTGCTGACGTTCTTGGCTGACACTAGGACGACCAGACGCTGCAAACCCTGCAAGGGTGCACGATCCTCTACGTTGGTGCTCCCATTTGCGAACGCTGCTACTTCATTCGCGTTACCTGTAGCAGGATGCGATTTTTCTATAGAATCTCTGTGACCTCTCGAAGCGGGTGGAGCGCGTGGGAACGCTGATTGGACTGGATTGAACGACATTGAACCGTATTGAATTCAACTAATCGCTTTTTCATCCGTGACGTATAAAAGGATATAGGTATATACATGAGAATGTTTGATGCTGGTACATACATACTCATCTTCCTCTTAGAAAATGTATTGTGAATTTTAGCAAACTTAATTTATACTTAGCTACACAAATATTAAATTGTTCGAGAAGTTAATTTTATTTTTAACCCAATTTGCATATTTATTCCTGACTGAAATTATGCTATTCGCATTAATATTAAACAATAAAGAAAAACGCAAGAAGGCAATGCACCTTGGCGAATTATTTCCATAAGCGTAAAGCGTCGAACGATGTGGTTAAACGACGTAGTGCCATTGGGTGCGATCGGTAATGCACCAATAGGGTGCATCACACGCCTCTTGACCCTGGGTTTCCGTGGAAGAGGCAGATATTGTTTTGTAATATTTATCGTCATGTACGGAAAGCAATGACATATATTAGTTGGAATATGCTGGATCCTGTGACGCGACGTAGCTGGTGTCAGAGTGACCTGCGAATACTGCAACCAGCCTTCTTTACATTCCATTGGCTGGTTGAAGCTCTGTCTCTTCCTTCATTACACTCGACGGAGAATCAAGTGGAACATTGTCTTTTGTGCTTAATACGCGCTCTCAATTATAATATTCACAGTAATATTAAATCATCCCCCAAATTGTTTATATCTGTTAATAAGGACATCGGTAATCTAATATTTGGCTCCCACTATTAATACCTTTTTACTTTGAAATCTGTACAGAAATGGAGTTGTGTAGTCGTACTAGGGGTATCGCTAGTTAGGTAAATGTATCGTGCAATATGGAACAGATAATAGAATAAAAAGTGTTACTCATGCTCTTAATCGAATGACGACGATGCATCAATGGCCATTTTGTGCGATTGAATCACAAACTGAATCTAGACAGCGTGAGAGAGCTGATCAAATGACTGCAAGTGAAATAATATAACGTATGATTTTACGTATTGAATTTAATTGCAATGTTAATCGAACGATTTACCTGTGGTAATTTTGTTGACATTTAATATCAAACTTAGGAATTGTTTTATGTATTTAATAAATGGTTAAATGAACGTTTTATAAATAGGTGGTTCAGGATGTACTTGAATATGACCAAACTGACCAGCGCTATCAATTCTATATCCTTGACTAATTAAAAAAGAATTTACTCGGACATTATCATTGACCCTTCGCGTAAGTACAGAGCAGGTTTACCTTATCAAAAAAGGTTCACAGTGACAAGGCCGAAACAATATCTCGAACATTTGACCATGAGACAATACCTGAATTATGCTTATCCTTCTGGAATATCTAGATGAGTGTGTCATGTTCTCCCGAAACCTTGATAAATAAAACGAATATGTACACATTTCTGACCTGTTCTTGTTTGATTTTCACACCGAAAATTCGAGGATTTTGCAAACCAGTGTCTATAAAGGCACGATTCCACGATTTTTGCACACGTATTTAATCTCACGATTGATGCAATACAGTTAATGTAATATAATAATTTTATTGCCAAAAAAGGCACGTAGTTTGTATTAAATAGAATTGTGCGTATTTCTAATCAGAGAATATATCTGACGTCTTCGACACGTCGTTTATAATACTATGTATCGATCGCGTCTGGTTTTCCCCATCTAATCTCATTTGACATCTTCGTCCTTTTAACGCACTGCCTCTGCGCTGACTGCTACAGTTAATCAATCGCGTATCCCATAAACCGACACGATTCCTTTCTCCTGGAATACTCATGCCGACCAATCTCAAGAATCCATCAACCCTAATGCAATTTGATCAACACTATCCTAGTCTAGTGTTCTCTTCCTACGTTCGCTATTCCAACCATTTTCCCCGATAATGCTTCCGATTTCATTTTCCGGGTACCTCTATTTATGGATGGTTTGTCAACATATAAAATATTATGAAATTATACGCTAATAAACAGCAAAGACGTGCTTTAGCGTAATTTGTTCAAAATGTCTTAAAAGATTTAGGAAACTGCTTTATTCCATCGTTTAAATAATCCATTAAATATTCCGGCAATTATATAAATAGATCCAGTAAATAAATCGTTCTAGCAAGTAACAATGTCCTGAAATCTGACTCGGTGATCTAACGCGATTGGAATATTAGCTTAATAATCCAGGAGTAGGTCAATATTTGCTGGAAAAGCCATCGTCGGATCAAGTATTAACAATTCCACAATGATCTCAGAATTTCTAAGACGAACCATGTGGGTTTCTGAAATGCGCGTCTCGTTTACTTTCCACTCTCCCTCCACGAGCGCGTTACCAAATCGCCGATCGACCTCGAGACGACTAATTGGGCGCGTGAATCGGTCTCGGAGTTCGACCTGAGTTTGACCGCGGTCTCGACGGCGGCTCCACTCGTCTCGAAGCCCGAAGCCTTTAGCCTCCAGGGCTCTGCAGCCTCGAGGAGGCCACAACGGGAGCGTGTCGCGCGCGAGCGCGACAGGTTTTCGGACAGATTTCTTCGTGCCTCTCTCTAGCATCGGCGCGCATCGGTGGACTTACGCGCTCGTTTGCAGGTATGCGAAGCATGTAAGACCCAGCATTCAACGCCGATCGGCCGAACAAAACGAGTGGGAGGAGGAAGGCTCGCTTCTTCATGGGGATAAAACGAGGGGAGACTGAGAGACCAGTGAGCCTGGTGGGAGGATGCTGGCGAGACATGGGAAAGAGAGATCAGAGACAACGAGAAGAGACAGAAGGAGGAAGAACCAAGGTAAAGAGCGAGAAACGGGTCGAAGCGAGAGAGTAGAGAAACCGTGCGAGGCTCTGCTTCTCGGATCCATGCTTCCATGTATACACTTTCACGCATGTTACACGCATGCGTATACATGCACACATGTGCACAGTGCTCCTCGAGATAATGCATCTGTGGCACCCGTATACACGCAGAGGAGTGTACGTGGTGGCCTGGCGGTGGTCGACTCGTGCTCGAGTCGTGCGCTGCCGTTGCCGCCACGGCACACACTCTTGAAACTGAGCGGCCAGAGATACGGGGAGGAACGCCAGGGTGAAAGAGAGAGGGAGATCGAGAAGGAGAGGCCCCACGACTGCGAGAGGTTGAGACTCCAAAGAGAAAATGAGAAAGAGAAAGAAAAGGAGAGTCGCAATGGGGGCGAGTAAGCAGGAGAAGAGAGATACGAATGAGATAAAAAGCGAGTAGGAAGGAAGGACGAAGCCAGGGAAAGAAGGAAAGAAAGAATGCATTTGAATTGCTCGATAGAGTAGGTGGGTAAGAAAGCTAGGTTGCACTGGTGGGAGTTCTGGCCACGGAGTGGCCGCTGGACAACCCGTTGCGGACTCGGACGGAACGGCAACTCTGCCTATATTATAGAATACACCATCGGGAACTTATAACCTCCAGCGCCGCACTACGGTGGGAATCCACCTCGACCGCGCGTTCGTTAAACGTAAGTGTACTTATGTACGTGTTCCATATAGGCATACCAAGCTATTTGTACTAGTGTATCTCGGCTGTTGAAAATCGCATCGGTATTCTATAGCGATACACGACTTAATAAGACTCATGCGAATAAGTTTGCATTATTCTTATTGTTAGTCTATTCCTGTAGCATGTCTTAACTTAAAGACAGTTTTGAGGAACAGTGACATTGCTCAGCAAATGGCAAATTTTCTATTGCAAAAACGATGTGCTATATAAAATGTATATGAAAATTATTGAATAATTTGAACCGAGTGTACATTAAGTTTGGAGAAGACACGCGTCGCATGAGAAAGTAATTATAATTATAGGACGGTACACGAAAAAAGAGGCGTAACGCTGGTATTGGTCCAGCCGAGGTCAAAGAGCAGTTCCTGCAAAATCATCCGTAGCTCGTGCGGAGCTTTAATGAAGATATGGTAGGTGTATGAATAAGCGGATACTGCCTACGTGCACGCTCATCTCTCTTGTCGTTGAAAATCGCGTGCAATGTCGGGAGACAGCAGGTGGACTCAGCGGTGAAGGGAAAACAATATTTTGTCTCGAGTGATATCGCGACTGCGAAATTCCTTTTGCTTTCTCTTTCTCTCTTTCTCTCGCACGGCATAGAACTCTTTAAGTTCGCGGTGGGTGTAACCAGCTCGTTTGTACGGTCGCGCATTATTCCGCGACGTGACGGTTTAATGGCAGGCTCCTGATTTCTCGCACTGACAGGAGCTACCGGAGCCTACGAGCTGGAGCGATATCCGGTTAAACAGTGAAACATTTGGGTTGCACGGTGTAATGAAACGCTAATATTGCCGTGTGACCCAGACTACAGTCCTACAATTTCCAATGCATTAGAATCTTCCATGGTAAGCCACAACCATACGTTCGATAAATTATAAGGAATCTTTTTCCCAGTGTTTAAGTCAGATTATTCGTAGAATAATTGACGTTTAGCTTCGATTATAGTTTGAAGTTAATCTAGCCTCCTTTACACGCGCGTATATGTGTTCATATATTGAGAACAAAGAAAAAGGTGCAGCTTCACGACTCGAAAACATCCTGCCAGGAAGGCTACTAATCCAAGAGTAAAACGAATATACATATACGAGGTCCACTCGAGATCGCACAATCTGGTTGTCTTTAAGCGAGCGGGAATGCAGAGAGAGGGCAACCGGGTGGTGTAAGGTTCTCAGGTAGGTACATTTAGACGGACGTGCACACGTTGAGATTCGTGGCCGTTCGCCGATCGTTGACACGAGAGACTCGAGTGCTTGGCTGTATTATCGTTGGCGTGCGAACAGGTAACCCCGCGATCTCTTGCTGACTGCATGCGCGCGGCTATTTTGTTATGCCGGACCAGTCGACGCGCTATGCAAACAAATGCGCCTTGCCGTGATTCCCCCTTTAACCACTTACTACTTCAACCTACCAGGATTTATCCAGTACATACAGCTTTCAGCGCGAAATAATTATGTAGAGAGAAACTGATATTTAGGAAAAAAATTCAATGATCTGCAGCTATCGGTTTCCGAGAGTACCGTTAGCAAGCAAGTAGATGTACAAGAAGATCGTACTGGTTGAAAGATCTCGAAGCCAGTAGTATTTCATATTTGTGTTTCAACCGATAATTGAAATCTCCATTGAGTGTGTAAAACGCTTGTAAAACCAGTGTCACCGAACCGCAGCCTATCATTCTGGTTTTACAACTCCGCGCAGATCCGTGACCCGTCCAGAGTAGCTGCTTGAACTTTTAATCCCCTCCATTTGGATCCTGAGTCAATAACTTTCCTCAGGGAAGAGAGAGAGAGAGAGAGAGACTGCCCACGCGCCTAGTTTGCGATCTCGATTAACAATTACTTTCCCAAATTGAGTGCGATCGCAATGGAAGGGAGGAGAGAGTGAGAGGAGGAGCATGACAGCAACGCATACATATTTGCAGTGGCATCGATTCGAAAGGAGAGGAGCGCCCGCTCCCTTGACGAGCTTCCTCCCCGTCCCATTTTCCCGGATATCCTTTCACGCGGTAAGCCGGCCGCGATCGTCCTTCCACGTCGTCACAGGCAGAGTCGTAGAGCGCGTCCGAAGCTGTCGAGACTCGAGGAGAGTCTGTGAAGTCTGTGTGGCGTGGTGAGAGGTGTGTGGACACGACGCAACGGAGGCCTTCTGTGGCACGGGCCATGAGAAGGGGCGTCGAAACCGGAAGTGGTCCATCGAGGACGGGAGTTGCCGTGGCAACCGTGATCTGCTCTAACCCCCGGTCGATCACCGGTCTTCCGCGTCATTCGAAAGCGGTCTATTATTTGGGGTCGCTGCATCCTCCTGCGGGCGCTTCACGACGAGAGAGCGCGCGCCCGAATCCGAACCTCTGCCGTGTACGTGCCACTGGCGAGTACACGAGGAGAACTCGAGAACGAGACAACTCCACAATTCCACATGGATCGACCCGACTCTTACCGAATCTAGTCGAAGAAACCCGATAGTACACGGCTAACACCGAAATCTCGCGATGCGTTCAGCCCGTGTTACGTTGACGTTGTGTTGCGCTGGAACAGGGCCCCTGTCAAGGGTGTCGCACACTTCGACCGCAAACTTTTTTTATGTTAATTCCTTTCTATACGTGTTGGCCCACGTTTTTAAGTATTGCTCCTAGTGACAGGATTTTCTATTATGCTCGGGAGCTAAAAAAAACTTTAACTACGTGTCGTAAATGTTAAATCTGCTAATTTTTAAAACGTCCGTAGATTGCGAGCCAATTCCAATGTTAATGCGGATAATTAAATACGCATTGTATAACATAGAGCAAATTATTTAATTGATCATTCTCTATGTTTTAATAACGTTCGCAATTGGTGAACTGCTTTTTAGTACGTGGTTGTATAATTTCGAAAATTGCCTGAGCATATAAACAATCATAAATGAAGAATTCTACTTCTTTCAGTATTTTTGGAGTATGTATTCTTTGGACCATACTATCCGCAGAGTGGAACATTTTCCATCCCCCTTCGAAGAACCGGCAAAGAGCAGCGCGTAGTGCGCAGCGATCGAGACCTCGACGAGTCCTTTAATAAAACGTGATACGCACGTATGACTCATTTGTACAGATCGTCACCAGTCCGAGAGCGTCAAGGGCGACGAAGTTTCTTGATCCAATACTGAGAGCGTGTGTGTGTGTGTGTGTGTGTGTTGTAGGCGATGTGTGGGTTCACGGGGCACGTTGTGTTGTAGGAATGCTGTCGGCAGCCGGCAGCAGGGTCGCCCACTGTTACTCGTCGGGACTTGCTTTTGCTGGCTCTTTACTCTTCCTGCGCTCTCCTCGACTCGCTTGCTCGCTTACTCGATTCCGTTTTAAAACTATATTGGCGTACCCCCTTTGTACTTGCGGCCACTCGGCCGCGAACCTGCGTGAGCGCCCGCGCGCACCTACACACCTATATCGCATTACATAGTTGTCCTCAGGAAGAGGAGCCGTCTCGGCGTTGTCCGCACTTCCTGTGACAGTGTGCGTATGTATACTGACTTTCTTCCAAAGATTTCGAATTCACTGATAATAATTGACGAATGACTTGCTTCAATTCAAGTCTGAAATTCTCGAAATGTTGGATAATGACTGCAATTCGTAAAAATGCAGCGTTAATTATGTATTTGCAGGGATAGAGTTAGAGTCGTTAATTTTTATGGGAAGTTTTATAGCGCTGCTTATGCGTGCTTACACGTAGATGCAAGAATGTGCTAACCGAGCTGTCATTTAAGCTATACATATGTGTAATGCAGATATAATTCATATTGATTAATTGAGCCAAGAAAATGAAGTGCCGCTGGCTACTACATTAGAAACAGACGGCGAGGCGCATTAGTTTGGTTGATTGCCGCTACTAGACATCGATAGGTATTATTCATTTATCCGATTATTTAATGCCAATTTAATTCTTATGTTATTAGTGTCTAGCCCTTTGACATTCTTTGAACCAATGCCAATAGTCTTTTATACGCTGCTACGTAGATATAATCCATTCAGCGTGTGGTTCGCATTATGCCACTGCAAACAATACATTTCCCTTAAACAGCCAATAAAGTCTTAATCTTTTGAGCGAATTACTTCCGCAAAGTCTATTCAAAAATTTACTCTTTCCATGCGGAACAATTACCAGGTGGTTTATAAATCGCATTCCATTGTCATTGACGAGGCAAGAAATTCTTCCTGAAAAGTACTCCTTTCAAGTTAGGATTGACCAGGTTAGTCCTCGGAGGGCATGGCATAGTAGGTCCCGCAACTCGAAGCGGTTCGAAAACCGAAGCAAATCCGGCTGTCGAATTCTTGGGGATTCCCAAGAAATGCCTGGGAAGGTTATAGGTCTGTGCGCAGGCAGAGGAGTCTCCGTACCTCCGTGGTGTAAGGTCCTCTCTTGGATCGGGATTAAACCTGTCCCGCTCCCTCTTCGACTTTGGTTCTTTCCACGAAACTCATCACCGCTGAACGGGCTTATCCTGGCTTGTTTGCCTTTTCTTTCAATCTCTCTATGGCCATTCCTCCTTGTCTTTCTGCTCCGTGATGCTTCTTTCTCTCTCCCCGTTGTTTCTTCCTTGCCATGCTCTCTGTCTCTGTCTTTCGTGCAACCTTTTACCGAATGGCGTCCCTTACCTCGGGGCACGCCACAGAACGCCGCTCCGTGGCAGGTCTCCTTCGGCGCTTGTCTGTGAGAGAGGAGCGCTCCGTTTTGGTCTTCGTCGCTTTCAGTGGCGTGGCTGGGCGCGTTCTCGATAATCGGTCGAGTCCTACCGCAGTGGCTTGATCCTCCGAGTCTACCACCTGCCGCCCCTGCTATACGCCGCTCATCCAACGAAAACGTACACGTAGAAGAGAGCTATGCCGCAACGGCGCGCGACGACGCGCTGATTTCACTCCTTCTCGCAGGTTCGATTGTGTTCGCGCGCCGGATATAATGCTACGTAAGATTTACGAAAGACCTAATTTACAGACGTGGTTCTATGAACGTTGCTGACTGACAATGAGTAAGTAGTATTTTGAGTATAGTTTCGTTCAATTGAGAGGATAATGCTGCGTTTCCGCTTTCGAAACGATCCACATACACGTATTGGTTTGCTATTGAGTTTCAATAGTCTTCTGTATGCTTGTAATAGAACAATAATTTTGATAATTCAGAACACAAATATATAAACGAGCGTTTACACATGGTCAGTATAAAATGCAGACTACGTTTATTGAGTAATGGAATGTCATATGAAGTCCTCCATAACTCAAGGTTGCGAGATAATGTGTTACAGGGTAACGTGTCAAGAGGATATCAATTTCTAATTATTTCTTGAAGGTGCGTACTAGGTCGCAGTGCCAGAACCACAGTGCGGGGTCCACGTAACTACAGATACATGTATGACACGGATTCTGAGACGCTCGGCCTCCAAGGCTCATACATTTTAAATCATCGCCCGCGACACGATTTGAACGCCGTAGATTATCTGAGTGGCGCGCGCTTACAACGGTGCTCAGCGCCTCATTTTCCAATTTGTATCCGACGCCTAATTTTCTTAGCTAGCTTATTAAGAGGTACTAAATTTCTCGATAAGCCCTAGCCATTACAGACTTTAAGTATCACTTACCCCCTCTTTACGACTGAATCGTTTTAGGATATTTGTAAAATTATACTTATGACATCAAACTTTACGTGAATAAATTTCCTCACATAAAAAAGAAAAATTATGTGCCTCTGATATTGAATCTGCATTAAGCTGAGATCTTTTGAACGCGATATCGCAGGGATTCTCTTCGATCCAAAGTTAAAGTTTGCGCAGGGGCCTCTAAGAACGAGAGACGTACCTGCAGTGCTACTCAACCGCGCGTACCGGTCGTAGTGCGCGGGCGCGATTACGGTTTGAAAGAGAAAGAATGCCGTGCCTCCCAAAGCTAATAAAACAGGCCGGCCCGTAACTTAGGCTTGCAATGTCCTGGCGTAGGTGCTGCTACATATAATGGGTCAGCAGCGCGGAGCACTTCCGTGCGCTCGCGCCGCGCTCTTATCTCACGCAGGCCGGCAACTAGTCGCCAAGAGAATGCTCAGAGAACGAAGCAATGCGACGCGACGCTTCGAAACATTGTTCGTCCTTTCGTCGGTCGCCAGTAGTGTAGAGCGAAGGTGGGCGAGTAAAAACGCTGCCAGAGACTTTACTGCTCGTAAGAAAGTACGTGATGCGTACTTGCGGCGGAGACTTGGTTACCGGCGAGAGACGGCAGCGACCTGTGGGAGAGGGCCCGACGAAGAGAGAGCGGATCAATACCGTGCGATACACGCCAAAGTAATTTCATTGTCCACTGTTAGCGGCGGCTCACGTGTCGCGTGGCGCGGCATGGCGTGGCGTGCGGCCCTCTCTCTTTCCCCCTTTTCCATCTCTTTCTCCTTTCTCTTTCTCTTTCTCTTTCTCTTTCCAGTGCCATGCCCCTTGGTCCCTTCGGTTCAACACTGTATTCCTGCTGCCACCTCTCTTTCTTTCGTTCTTTCTTTCTTTCCTTCTTTCGTTCTCTCTTTCTCTCGCGTTCACTGCACTCTCGTCGAACCTCTGTTTTCCTTTGCACTATTGCGCGTCGTGCCCCCTCTGCTGCTTGCCTGCCTGCCTGCCTGCCTGCTTGCCTGCCTGCTTGCCTGCCCGACTGCCAGCAGCTCGCTCTTTCGCGTTCTCCACTTCTACGGGGGAAAATAGAACCCCTTATGGCAGAACTGATAGACGCACGCTACTACTGGGTATTGATCACCCTTCGCAATCAATGTTAACAGCGCTGCTTCCAGATGGCGAGATCAATTATCTAGATAACGCCAAGACAATCCGACTCTCGAGCAGTGTGGAACTGTTGAGCGTCGAGTTTGGTGCTACTACCCCCCTGTACCAACAACAAAGTGGATGGTGTAGCAACGCGTGTCCAGAGCCACGAGTCCCGCGGTTTCAACCTGTTGTCTTGAGGTCTTGGGAAAAGCGTGCCGGGGCCTTTGTTAGACCACGCCTTCAGGTTGGAATATGAATCATTGAGAAATTGTTAAATTACACTCGAGAGGTTTTCGTTGCCAAATAGTTACAGAGCTATACTATTAACTAAGCGTTTGCTGAACGATGGACGAGGTGTAATTGCAACCTCGCTTCCATCAAGGAAAAATGTAGTGGGTTGTAAAACCACTTCTGTTTCGTTGCAAACGCTTACTTACAATGCGAAACTCTCTCGAGGAGCAAGACTCTCACGGACGATCTTTCACTCTCGGACATTTAGAGCGTTGACTTTCTCCCGTATCGACACTGTCGTTCGTGCAAACCATTAAAGATATCATAGTTTCTGATGATCCATTATAGAGTCGTATCTGTAGCATTAGCAACAAATCTGAGCAGCTCGAAATAAGGAATATGTACATAGCTATTGTTAAGGTGGTATAATAATTAGTTGATTATACGATAATTGCACAAGCATTGCCTGTCGTAACAAAGTCTTTTGCACCAAGTGATTCTACTGGCTGGTAGTAGCAACAGCTCAGCAACGGTCATTTAATGTTAGCGACACTGTACATTGCATGCGTGCGGGGATGCGTGCGCGCTTACAAATCACGCATTCTCGATGCACGCTCCAACAGTGATTTCTAAGTGAACGAGAAGTGGGGCGGGTAAGCGAAGTCGGCGTCACGGAGAAA
Source organism: Trypoxylon attenuatum (assembly GCA_963989405.1). Classification (NCBI taxonomy): domain Eukaryota; kingdom Metazoa; phylum Arthropoda; class Insecta; order Hymenoptera; family Crabronidae; genus Trypoxylon; species Trypoxylon attenuatum. The sequence continues at coordinate 24,823,615 of OZ022491.1, read as the reverse complement.
GAATCCCTTCGTCCGGCGACGCTAGACTGACTCATGAGCCTGATGAGCTAATGACGAACATATGCCTCCTAGATGCTACATACGCAAATAAAGCCGTCAATGTGAATGCACGGCGACAAACCGGCTCTCTCAGTCAGAGCAAATGTGACCCGCATCTAATTTGTGGTTTGTTTTGTGTGCTGCTCCATTAGTAGCACACGAGCCATTTGGAGGCTACCCTTAAAGAGTATATCTACCGGCTATCGTGCCACAATTTTTGTGAATGAAAGTACGGTGTAATGAAGGAATTACGAAATTGAGGTCGATTTGTTGTGTTCCATATCGGATGATGGGGTTGCCACAATGTTTTCAATGAGCATTGTGGCACGGTGATTCGATTGCTCCGATAAGCGAGGATTGTTTTTCTCATCTCAATTCATATGGTCTCTCTTACTCTCTAGAGGCGCGTACCCCCATGCGCAGAAGAGCAATGGAATTCGGGTCTAAAGATCTAAAAGACGCATCCCCTTACTCTGCTCCACTAGTCACCTTCAATTTCCCCTCCCACACTCCTGCGAGTGTTCTCAACGTCTTTCCTCCTTCCTTCGTCTCTTTTTCTCTCCCTCGATTCTCCACTTTCTCCCTTTCCGTGTTGACGGTGTGGGACATACATAGACAAGCAGATACAAATAATACATTATTTAAATAGTGTGGCGACTACGGTGCATGACCTTCCCGTCGACGTCATGCCCGATTCCCCTCTTTAACCTCTTGCCCCTACTCTACAGCCCTTGTATTCCCACCAGTCGGCTGCCTGGCTCACCCTTACGCCCAATCCATCCCCACTGCTGACGACAATGAACGCGCGAGCCTATCCCCTCTATTCGCTTTCTCGTCTCTTCTTTCTTTCTTTCTCCCTTTTCCAACTATCTACTTTCCTCTCCTTCGTCTCTTCTTTCTCCGACCTCCTCGTGGTTCCGTCTTTCCGAGGCGTGCGAAGCACTCTGCTCTTCTCCCGATGGCTCGGATCACTCTCTCGCTCTTTCTCCTTCTCTTTCGCTTCCTCTTATCGCGTCTACTCGCCCTCTGGAAGTTTCCTTTTCTGCCACCAAGACCCTTCCACACGGCTCTCCAACGACAGTTCTACGGAGCAGCCGAACCTCTGTGGAATAGAGGGTGGCTTGCAAGGACGAGGAATTAAACAAACTCCTTAAGGCGGTTACCTGCCGCCGTCTTGGCTTATTCACGTAAGGGTACGCACCCAGACGTAGGTAGAAGGTAACGCTGCCCTATACATCGACCTCTAGACCGACAATGCTTGTCGATGGAGTTCCTAAACTGACAGAAGGGGAGTGCTAAGGGGTTTGAGATTTCTTTTGTCCGAGAAACCGTTTTTCGCAGCGAAGAAACCGAACGAACGATCGCTTTTTATTCTCAATCATATTGAGAATAACCCTTTTTCTCTTGTTGGAATTTCGTTTAATTAATTGTTTTAATAATGAAATATAAATTAAATGATCTCCTGTATACGTAATAAGGTTTCATGTTAATACCTGTTGATGGGATCTTACGTTTGATCTATAATACTTGAGTGACAGTCTCTGGTGAGTGAATGTACAATTTCATATGTATAGCAAATTGTTTTCAAAGCACTTGGATAGATCGAGGGAAAGCAAACGTATCTCAACAACTACCTTTTACCGTGAATAAGCGCGAAGATTATGGTAGGGTTGAATGCGCGTCCTTCCGGCCTTTCAAAACGTGCTCTCTCGCGCCATAAATTGCACGCACTCCTGAACTTCGTCTATAGACCGTTAGGTAGCAGCACATTTTGTCTCCTTTCATTGAGGGGATGTTACTGGAATGTAACGCTTTGATCAACCCCCGTGCGTATCGAACACTCCCGTGGGACTTTTCATATACATACGTATAATATAAAAGAGTGACGTAATCACCGTCGTGCTTTGTGTTCGCGCGTTAGTGAAACGTGATCCCTTTTTCTCGGGATATCATCGAGTTATCATCGAGTTAACTAGTAATATGTATCTTGTATTCTTTCATAGTCGAGTGAGTAATAAGTTCTTTGTTTCTCACGTGTGTTACAATTAGTTCGAATTTATCGATTTATTTGATTCTTTCATTTGCACTTTTAAACCTCACGTATTATCGACGTACCTCCGCCAATAGCTGTTCAATTTAGTTCAATTATTTTCCGGAATATTGTTACTGCAACCAGATTTCCAATATTGGCCCAGTTATTCTATAACAAGGTGACGTAAAAAAGCGCCTATGGGAGGGTAGACGAAAAACGCTGTAAATTTTCGCTTTAATGAAATCCTGTGATGCATCCGTGCGCAAGCCACTCGGTAGAATAAATGCGAAAGTAAGTAGGTAGTACGAGCCGAAGCGCACGTAGTAGTACTCTCTCGGCACTCGTGTAGCTCCCTTCGCTTCTGCGTTCTGCGAGTTCTATACACACACACCCCTCTCGGTCGTACGGCAACCACCCTTATCCCCTCTGCTTTTCAATCCTTTACCCTCTCTTTCTTAAACCGTTCCTCATCTGCCACATGTGAGCGCCGCCGTGGAGGCACTGTCGGCATAGCTTCCTTCTCCAGCAACCTCCAGCGTGCTCCAATCGCCACTGTGAACGAGGCTTGAACTGGTTCTGCCTGCTCGTATGTTGGCGGCGTTGCCAAGTGTCCTCGACCATCTGTAACTGCTCCTCCTTCTCCTCCGCTGTTTATTGGTTTAATATTCAATACCCTTCGCGCGCGGCTTCGATGTGTAACGTGGCGTTGTGACTGCACGTAATGCGTGTGTGCGCACGACCGCGCGCATACGTCGCGTCTGCATACACGTACATACATGTATGTACATATACAATTTGCTCTCACTCTACTGTATATGTATTCCTCGCGCCATTTCCCCTCTTTTGGTTCTCTGCGCATTCTCCCCCTTCCTTTCCGCCGGAATCAGTGCTTTCTTCCTCTTGTGCTCGGCGCTCTCCCGGCTTTCACCTCCGCACCGAGGCAGACTGCGCTGCCCTCTTCGCCGTTTTTGATCTTCCTATTCGTCCTGGGCACGCCGCGGCGGTAGGTGTCCCCGTACGCGTGTACATACCACAGAGTGCATACTTACTTACGGGTTAACTATGTATAGCCGGATAATAGAGTTTGCTGAGTTGACATGCGCCCTTCTTGGACCAAGGTGCCGGCCTTGCCCCATATTTCTTCGAAATGGCCGGGGAACGAACTGACGTTCGATATCTTGAGCGTAGACGTCGCTGGAGCAGCGTCGCCGACGCTGACGCCAAAGCTACCGGCGCCAACGTCGGCATCGCGTCGATTCAGTTACTGACGCTCTGCGCATCTATACCAATGTACAGAGCACTTTCACTGTTTATTGTTCTTTTGTAAATAACAATCATATTCTTCGAGCAAGATTAATGCTCTTTTAGCTTGTAATTCAATTTTTCTTTTGTCAGGAATTTCTTCTCAGTGAACTGACAAAGTGAGATCTTAGTTACTTGTCTCTTGACATTTTCTTTTTCTTTATCTTTTAATTCTGTTATGGATTCAGTACAGTAATAAGGAAACGAATAAAGAAGTGTTTAAGATTATTAGGAATGGAATTAAGATGGGAGTTAGTTAATTTGTATAATTGAAGATTTAGTGACGAATAGTAGTTCGATTTATATTTATATCAGATTCAAAGGTGGCAATGATCCGAAAACTTTCTGCCTTTTATCGGCTCTCCTTCGTTCAACTTACGATGAATAATGATCGCTTTGTGCGCATGCAGCTATGTGTATGTATCTGTGTAACATTGATTTGTTACGTCAGCCCGATGATACTCGGTGCATGAAGTACTATTGATTCGCCTCGCAGGCAGAATAGACATCCATATTCGATTTTCGAGTGTCACCGCTAGTGTCACCGTGTAACAAAACAAAACGATCAATTTATCAGGCATTATCTTCTGTTTCTTGGCCGAGGCGAACTATTCAAATACTATTTTGCAGTACGCAATATTGATATAACACCAGAGGCATTAAAACTAACGCTTCATCGTCCTGACCGAGGGATTATTTGCTCTGCAAGAAATATTTACAACGCAAAAGAAATCAGATCAATACAACAAATATTGATGCAAACAAGTTTCTTGCATAGCGACCTAATTGGCTTATACAGTATAACTTGAAATGTTTATTTATTTGCCTGGTTTCGTTTGATTGAAATCAAAAAAAATCTTTTACTTTTAATTCAAATATTCGGTTATTCATGCGTCTACATAGAAAAAGAAGAAAATTGTTTTTAAAGGGAAGAAGTTACAAGAAAAGCACTGTTTACCAAATCAGTCAAGTAAAAATGACTATCCGAGACACTGGAAGTTATTCTACATTTTCCAAGCGGAACATTTCAAACGTTTAGCCTGCACTTACTAATTATAGATTTAGGAGTGTTTTGAACAAAGTGATTTGAAAGCTTTTCGGTGGTCAATACGATGTCTCTTTTGCAAGGCTGCTTAAAGGTTCCCTGTGGAAAGAAACCCACCTCTGCCTTTCAGCAATTTCTCGGGTCTTCGTTTTATCTTTGGGTCGCCCCTGGTCACTGTATTCGTCTGTCCACCCCTCGTAAAACAGTAAAACTATTTGATAGCTCGTGAAGGTACAACTCGTAGATTAATTTGGGTATAGTTCACGCACCACCTGGCACAATCACCACTACACATCTTTGTATCGAGTGCCGTTAAGAAATTTTTGTCTTACATAGTGTATTCACTAAATGTTTCCGCATTTTAGGATTTTAATGCTTTCGGACTACTGGTAGTTTACTAACGTCGAGACGGAAGCCAAGAATTTGGGTTTATCTTGTAAGTTTGGTCAGAAAACTAAAGATCCTGTTTTTCAGCATTCTTGTTTCAACAAGCCTGAAAGATTGCCAAAGAAGTCTCAAAGTAAGATTGCGGAAATGAAGATGTACGGGTTGGATATTTTGATTAGGAAGTTCCATTTTGATAACAATAATTTCTAGAAGATAATTATCTTCTCTATTATTCATTATATCCGATAGATCCTCAGGATCAGTTGCTTTAAAATTCCCCCCTCAACTCTAATACATTACGAATGCTCTTTTAAATTGTTACCGAATTAAAATCAAAAAATGTTAAGCTTTAAATATACATTATCGAACTTTTATCGCTTTGGAAAGAGATTTTCCAGAAATCAAACTGGAAAATTGATGACACGGTCTTTTCCTTTCGTTCTTTAGAGTTTACTGCGAGCTTTTATCGAAGAAATTCCTAGGAAAGAGAAGTTATAGATAAAGTCCGCTAGTCCAGGTTAGTCCTTTCCAGAAAACACTGGTCGACTGTGCGGCGCTTGGTTCGAGGGGCAAAAGAGGAGCAGGTCGGCCAGACCTGTCGTCGACAATGTAGGCGAGTCAAGACGGCTGTCTTCGTCACCGTTACTCTACCGGAGTTTGTCAATATTATTGCTCAGCGTTGTGAAGCTCGGAGTGAGAGAGAACAAGAGAAAGAAAAGGAAAAAGAAGAAGAAGAAGAAGAAGAGGAAGGCTGCTACGGGTCCGTTCTGCTCGTTGTGCAAGGAGCGCCTGCTAATTTAGGAGTCCGAGTGTTAAAGCCGGATAATTTAGGATACCCTTCAAACCGGGGATACAAGTCGCCTCCGAAAATACTCTTCGACACCCGCTGAAGAGAATATCTTCCTATTTAAGGGAGACCGCGGTGAAAACAGACATTCTTCTTCCTGCTCACTGAGAAAATGCCTGTCGTTGTTACCATACGTTCTATGGGAAATACTTTGTTAAGCAGATTTGAAAATATCTTCCAAAAGGGATGATTCTTCTGTTTTCTTAAACGCGTGTGCGTATATCCAGCTAATAGAATCCTATTGATCGAATACAAAGGAGGTGCTATATCTTTCAACGATATCACACTTGAATTGTGCCGAGAACGACAACGTTCTGATTGAGTTCCAAATGAAACTGTCTAACACGACGTAATCACTGTGATCCAAAACGTTCATAAATATACACACGCGTCAGCATTGTAATAGGACAAAATCTCATAAAGAAATTATACCAAGTGATTCAATAAGAATATGTTTGCGAACGACTCAGGAATCATACCGCTGAAGTCTGCAGATACCCCTCGTCAGAGGAATCGGAATTTTAGGCGCACTAAATCGAGTCTAACCAGCCGAAAAGCCAAGCATACGCCCGAAATAATGCTGACAATAAAAGAGACCGCGAGGTGAGGAGAGAATGTTTAAAAAATTCTCAACGCGTCTCGGAATAGCAAGATCCCGGGATAAACATCGTAAAATGTGGCTGCTTCGAAGGCAGCACAACGAAAGGGGAGTAACTTGATGGCTAAAGTGTATACAGTGAAAAATTACTGGATGAGTTCAATGATTATGCGATTAATTTTAGATTAAGAATAAAATTTCAATTGACCTCGAATTTTTACATAAACCCACGATTGTACTGCTATCTTTAAAACATTGTACAAATTTAGAACCTTCGGATACGATGGATCCTTCACATATTGCTTCACTCTATTTTCACATATAACCACCCGATCCCAAAGATTCCTAATTACAGTCAATAAATAAAATTTTTCTCAATGAGCAATTATTGCAATTATCCGTATCCCTCAAACGAAAGCTGGAGATCGATAGGTTGGCGATGTCAAGAAAATCTCTTAACACGAGGAATTTGGTATATGCATAATGAAGCGTATATATAATATAATATAATATTTTGGGGGTTTATAGAAGCCTAAAAGTCCCGGAACACAAAGTTGAAATCTCAACCCTTTCGGAATTACAGGGGGTTGAAATTTTAAGTTTTAAAAAATCATATCTTCCGACAGGATAATACTAGAGTCACGGGTCTTTTTCTAGAATGTGTGGGAGGGCCCAGGGTACCTGGAAAAAAATAGAAACGATGTGAAAATTATTATTAAGCCACATTATTATTGATTTTCTTGTAGTTCTTCTATGAACGTGAAATTTGCCCGTTTAGAGAAAATCAATAATAATGTGGCTTAATAATAATTTTCACGTCGTTTATATTTTTTTCCAGGTACCTCGGGCCCTCCCACACATTCTAGAAAAAGACCCGTGACTCTAGTATTATCCTGTCGGAAGATATGATTTTTTAAAACTTAAAATTTCAACCCCCTGTAATTCCGAAAAGGTTGAGATTTCAACTTTGTGTTCCGGGACTTTTAGGCTTCTATTGACCCCCAAAATACGTGGTTTCAGTTTGGTGCAAGGTCATTGACTCACCCTGTATGTATAATATAGAAAAGGATAGAGATCAAAGCCGGAAGAGTCATCGATACGTGGCTGTCAGTCGTTAGCCGAATAAGGCTCAGGTGGTGGAGTGGCAATCTTCGGTGGACGATGGTCGGTTTACCTGGCTGCCTGGCGGTAAAGAGACCCCGGCAGTAGGTACGCTAGCTGGCGCAGTCATTGCCACAATAAGTAGAAAATATACTTTCAAGCCTAACGGGATAATGTCGCCATAGTGACCTGCTCGGCCTATTATTTTTCTGCGCTTAGGCTATAATATCCTTGGTGAGCTGTGCGCTCCATTAACATTGGCTGAATAACTGCCAGCCGTTCACCTATTCGACCAATCGACTTGCTTCGGGGTATGTATTCCGAACTTTGTTCTGTTTCTCTTTCTCATTGGTTTGTTAATACAAACTCTATACCGATCATTGTTTCATCGATTTTCGATTTTCCTCCGATAATCGTTACTTCACTGGCTACTGATTTTGTTGTATTCATATTTATTTCTGTTTATGTGATAAATTTTGCTAGTTATAGTTTTGGTAGTTTGATAATTAATATCGAGTTGAAGAGGATCTGTGGTAATGAAATAAAGTATTTGCGAAATCATCTTATTAGTTAATTATTTTAAATTAAAAATCTTTTTTCATCGTATTTTAAGTATGCAGTTGTTCAAAGTCTGTGATATAATTCAATAAATTCTTTAAAAGCATAGTGGATTTGTTGTTGAACAGAAAAATGTCCATGGATCCTCGACTAGCTGATAATCACGTTTCGTTGTGCTTTCTCTCTCTCTCTCTCTCTTTGTGTTTTTCCTTTGAATATTATTTTCCGTTAAAACATGGGACATTTTGAATTTTCCTTTGAATATTATTTCCGTGCCGGTAAATTATTTTTGCAGAGAAAATAGCTTTGAACGCATGCGAAATGTTGATTATGCCGTTCATTGGACCACTCCAAAGAGATTGTTACAAAAACTGATTGCAGAATTAAAAAACGAAAAAATGAATCATTTTTGTCACGATTTATTTGGTTGTTATCTACTTCCTTGATTAGGAAATATAGGATATTAATAATTGGAAGAAAGAATTCGGAAAAAATTTTCTTCCAAAATTCAAAATTCATTATTGGAGGATGAAACCAGCATTAATCGTTGCAGAAATTGTGATACAATTAGAATCGCCGAAGAACGACGTCTGGCAGAAATTTTAGTTGTGGTTTTACGGGGCTCTTGAAACCGAGGAAAAGGAGAGAGGGGTACTTTACTGGTGTACGATGGCGTATGATTGTTTCAGTGAAAGGAATCGGTAAGTAGGCAGGTCTAATAAAAGAAAACCTACTTTTACGTGAGAGTTCACCGCGCTAATCTGCATCTTTTCAACTGGCCTGCATTGTCTTTGTGAAATGATTGACGCTCTACATTGAACGAATCCTGTCAGACTTAGAATTTTACTGTATTGTGTTGAAATTTCAATCGACAATAACGGAGCCCTTTTCATGATCCACAATAAATTCGTATGAAATATGAAGTATAAGTTTAGCTAAAAATTCAGAAACTTATACTCGTTACGTCATACTAATTTCAGACTAAAATTAATTTCGGTGAACACGAAAATTTAATGACCTACAAAAAAAATCAATTTCTATAAAAAGAAAAAAATGGTACTGAGTGATACTAAATTATTGAAATTATTTATTATTTTTAATAAAGTGAAGTTCATTTTATTAGCCTTCTTTTGAAACTCGTACTTATTAGAGGTATATTAGGAAATGTAGCAGGGATTATAACGCACTTTCTATTTAGAATACTTTTAAGATTGCAATCTTATTGCGTGAATACTTTCGTTCAATGCTGTATAAAAATTCAATTGATGCAACGCATATATATAAATATGAATTTAACTGTATGAAAACAATCGTTATGAAACAATTTATTACACGAATAAATTCGTGAGTCAATACATTCGAGGAATAGAATAGTTACCAATTTGAATATGATCTAGTCGAGGATTGCATAATGGTTAAGTTGAAGTGGACTAAAATGGTCAACATTTCATGTTGGAGGAGCTTATAGACTCCGAAATCTAATAGCAAAGTTAATACAGTAAGGTTTCGTCTAGTTTCAGGTAGATATAGAATATTAAAGGATTATTTTCTCTCTTAGATAATTCGATCGATTACTTCCGATATGTTAACATTCTTTAACTCGCCGATTAAAACAAAGTCAACTACAACAATAGATATGAAATCGACACGTTACTAACCGTTCGAACGAGTAACGAAAGTTAGTCGATTAATTCGACGATCACACTTTAAAATAATGTGTATAATGACTATCGTTCGAAGAGTTTTTTTATTTTACTCCATTTCAAAGGAACTATCTATTAACGCTCGATTTGAACGATTCGCATTAGAATCATTCTGCTTGTTACCTTTCATATCTCTCTCTCTCTCTCTCTCCTTTCTTTCTTTCTCTTTTCTCCCACCTTTTCTCTCGAGGCTTCTCCCTCTCGAACTCTTTTTCCAGAATTAAAGGCCCTGGCTGCACGTGCATCGTGGCGGCTTCTTCCTCCTGCAATTACAGTTTTTCTCCGTACTCTCGCGCGCTGGGAGAGTTTTCGTACCACTTTCCTTTATTACACATATTTATCTCAGGCCTGCCCTTAAGGGATTCGACCGGGTGCGATAAATAAGACCCGTATCTATTTATCCACGGCGTTCTGCTTCTCCTTCGATCTGCGCAAGTCCCTTTGCTCTCTTTCTCGAAATCGTCGGCATTTCACTCCGTCTTACGTGCGGATTCACGCATGCTGCGCTGATGGGAATATTTGCGGTATTATTAGGTGCCCGCCACCAGTCCGTCACCCTCTCTTGTTACAAGGGTGCTCAATTCTTCTTTCTTTCCCCTTTTCTTTCTCTTCTTCTTTTTCTTCTTTTTCTGTTTTGTCTTCTATCTCTTTTTATTTTCTAAAGTCGTTTTAGCGCAAGGCCACCTCTGAGTTTGAGAACGAACCCTTTCTCCGCAACTTCCTGCACACTTCCTCCTGTGGCACACGGTTCTTAATAGCGCGCGTACATGGTGTACACGCTGCTCTCTCGAGCCTCGCGGTTCCGGTTCGCCGAAACGGCCGCTTTGTGGGAAACGCGCCGATTGGGCTGAACCGCTACTCTTGAGTATGTGCCTCTACACTCCTTGACTCAACGACGACTCTTCCACTCGAGGGTGAACCTTTCCTCCGGATGGGTCACTGACATATGTAGAGTTTGTTACAGCCAGTCGAACGACTTTGAATTTCATTGTACATTGTGTTTAAGAATTCTATTGTTTTTGGAATAGATCGAAGTACAAAATTCAATAACAGACATTAATTTTTCTCGTTTTAGGAGATATAAGGAAATTACAGAAAATGAATTAATAGGAAGATGAATATTGTATATTAAAATAAAATATCAAATTTGAACAATCAATACCAGAGAATCAACATGAATATACACAAGCATGAAGCAAAGCATTTCACCCAATTCCACGAGTGCCTAAGTGCCTCAGTTCCATGCCTCGTGCACCACTGTGCCAGGGTCTTCCTTAGCCACGGGTTACGCTAAATTTAGGGGTAAACACGTGTTCCTCATTACCCGTGCTATTTGTAAAAAAAAGTCAGCCATTGGCATCGCGTGTCATCCGCAGAAGAGATGCTTGGAAAACTCGAAAAGTTACTAATGAAAATTCTTAACTCGTCAACGTTCGACCATTTTCACTGGTGACCGACGACATCTAATGTATGTAAGAAAGAACCTCGCGACTAATTCAGATTTGTACTCGTTGACAGCTGTCGAAGCGTTTTTTCTGTGTTCTATTGATAGTGTTCCTAATTGCAACAGTAATTACTTATACTTTTTTATTGAGATTCTTTTAAGACGATATAGCGATTTTGTTAGATTTATCAAATTGGTTGATGATCCGTATAAATATAATTTTAGATGTATGTCAGATGGGGTTGACACGTTTACTCCTTTTTCTTTTGGGCCATCATTGTGGAATTCTACTGGTTCTTTGGAAAAAAGGCTTGTGGAACGCAATGTGGAAAGATTATATTCTATAATTAACCGTGGCAGGGACTCGTGACACGTAATTGCTTGGTGCATTGCTCGGGTTGCGATCATTTCTGACGATAGTGCTAATAAAAACTGATGTCCTCCCGTGTAAAATCAATTATGAAGAATGTTTGCCTGCTCGGTTGGAAATCGTTTCGACAATCTCGGCTTGTGGATTGTCAGGCGAGTGGCATGTGAGCCTGATGTCGCGATTAACTACGCGATTCAACATTTACGGTAGTGGTATCCGTGTGCTTGTCTCTTCTAATCAGATCTTGTAACACTTTGTTCGATATTGTTGGTATTAATAAGTGTGACGACAGACGTGAAATCGTTATTGCCATTTTCGTGCGTTAAATTCCTACGATTTTTTCATCATCATCAACGAATAATTGAGTCAATCGAAATATTACTTTTCATAACGATTTAATTAGAATATTTTGCGTTTCGTGTCAATAAGCACTCTTTGGCTAAAAGTTCAAAGGTCGAAAGCATGTCGCGTTATTGAAGCAATAATTGTAACTACGCTTGGGTCATAATAGAGGTCTGGGCTCCATGATCGACACTGGTGCACTGAACGGAAGTCATTGTAATCAGTATGAAAGCTATCGTGGATTTTCACAAGAGAGAGAGTCGTGGCACGATGTTTCGTCTTCACTGACACGAATAGCAAATCCGGGTGCAACGAGAATTCTTTTCCTCTCCTTTTCCATTAAACATGATGATCGAATGATTTCCAGGCGTTATCCCAAAATGTACCTTGGATTTTTATATAGAAAAACCATTGTATTAACCCAACAGGTAAGTACATACAATTCAATTCACAATGTATAATTCGTAGATACATGATCGTTATACTTATCAGTTATTCTACAGGAATTAAAATCTCCTGTTACTTTGAATCAATTATTGGTAGACGAAAATTTAATTCGACCACACGCAAAAGATTTTTCACGCGTCTTTCAAATTTCTTCCTAGACGAGATTCCTTGCACGCCCTACATCCTGTTCCTGGTTGGGTGTAAAAAAAATTTTGTAACGAAGCAGAACGAACTCTGTATCCGAAACCGATGATCGATCGACCGTTCCACGCTTTCTGCTCGCCTTTTCCTCCACGAGTAGCTCCAACTCGCAATTATCTCAAGCAAAACGTAGCATCATCGTTTTATCGAGACAGAGCTTCACCTTCGAATAAGAAAGGCTTAATCTCGTAAGAGCTATAATTCGATGCTCTAGAAACCTAATACAATGGAAGCAGATTTTGAATTTGCAAGCTCCTCGTTGCAGGATACAAATAATTAGTTTTCCCTTAAATCTCTCGTTCAAAGTTCAATCTCGTTAGAAAAGTACATATATCTTAGGCATTAGAATACTTTATGAAAATTAATAAATTCTTATACTATTATATTTTGTATATTTCGAAGAATAATCTACTCCTAATAAACAATGGTTTTTAGAATTCATCTGGATGAAGAGCCACACGAACCAATCCTTGCACCTTTCTCTCAATTAGCAGTGCGCATGTCTTGAATCGTAACAACGACCTATCTTCTCGAGTGTACCAGCGTCTAGCAGTAGAGCGTTAAATTTGCCGCCAGAGTTCCCTCTTTACGTTAGATCGTCGGATCCCCGAAAATAAAGTCTGAGCCAATGGCGGTGTATTGTGTGCGAACACGACGACAGAAGGGAGGCAAAAATATACGCGCGCATGCATATGGGGAGAAAGACATGGCGAGGTCGATTTTTGTCCCACGATTACTTGCTCCACGCTTCCTCGAATCTTGCTCGAGGGGTTCGTCCCCCATCGTTCAACAGTACGCCGCGCGCGCTCCTCTCATCATCGAAATTCTGATTGAGCTATGACTAAGACGAGACTGTTGCCAGATTTCTATCGCCATTATCACCCTGTAATACCTCGTTTGGGTGATTAAACCCTGTCGGCATAGTCAGTCAACTTTTGACAACGGTGAAAATTGTACTAAGAAGGGTATATCATGATACATGGTAGATAAGGAAGCGTTAAATATACTCGATTTTCTTAATAGCTTGTAGCTAATCTCATTCTCCTGTTGAATAAGTCTTTTTATATTTGTTATATATTTCTATTTGTAAACCTATTGACTGTCATTATTATTCGCAACTATTTAATTAACCACTTCTCAATCCACAGTAAATCGAAGTTAACGAGTTAACATTTTAGTTACCGTCAGAGTGACAGTATAATAACACGATCAACGAGCAGACTATGATTTATAAGAGGAAGATGAGTCAGTTCAAAATTGATGAAGCAGAAACATTTTCTTGAAATATATTCTAGAATTAAGACTTTAATCTAGATTTCCTTGATTGAGGTGTTATTCGAGAGACGGTAAATTAACTAATAGAATCAGGGTGATCGATTTAGAATCTTCTAGTCCTGTTTCCTTGGCAGTGAGTGTCCTTGGTGAATCTCGAACGGCAAGTTTATAGATCAGGTTTCGCTCGTGGATCGATCACCGATGCAGCGGCAGGTTAATTCGACGATGAACACCTTCGTCGATAGCCGTGACGCGTTTGAATTAATACATCGCAATGAATAATTCATGGCTATCGGCGCTTATCGATCAGCGATAATGAAAAACACGGTGAGCTGGTGCACCGGCACCTTTCGTGCTCGCTCGAATCGAGATGGACTTACTTGCAGGTCATGACGATTCTCCTGGAAAATCGTACAGTCGACTTCGTGCCGAATTCGCGTAACTGTAAGCTGCGCTCGATCTTAACGATCGTACCGTTAGAGTCTAAAGATAGGTGCCGATTTATCCGTACTCACTGTTATGCTTCTTAGTGTCTTATTCGTTTTAGTCCTAATTGGATCGAATTATTTTGCTTCTCATCTAAAAAAAGAATCTTCTCTAACTCAATGTGCATCGCGATGAACCTTTAACCAGAGGTTTATACTCGAAGTATCACTTCCACATACGTTTGGATAATCGATTCAAGTGGAATATGTCGCTAAGAAGATCAGTAGGACGAAGAATAAACCTAGGAACGTTCCAACGTTCGAATTTTCTTTTAACATAATATTACCGAAATCTTAGAGAAAAATGAGAAAATTTTACTGTTTATTCGAAAGAGACAGGTTCTAAAAAACTTAATGGATATAATAGCCTCTCGTATGTGGGAATGGAAAAATCGAAGAGTCATCGAGCGACTGTTCGCAGACTACCAATTGACAAAGCAACAGAGTCCAGTGCTGAGTTCCCTCTGTAACCCGGATTTGTCGTTCGCGATCCGTAAAGAGTTTAGGCGTAAAGTCGGGGCCATCCAGTGAAACGGTGGAAGGCGATTCAGCGGAAAAAAACGAAGAGGAGATTGGAAATACGCGGCGCGTGTATGACCGATGGTTCGGTCTCTCGGATGCACTAGCTTGCAGTTCCGCTACTGATTGGCACTGCAGCGGAGAGAGGCACTGCATCCGTACAGCAACCTTCCATCCATTCGTACATTTACCGCCATAAATTTCAAACGCGTTTCTTCGGTTATGTGTAGATTATCATAAAATAGTAATAAAAAAACAAAAGTTCACTTCTTATATTATCGTAAATTGGACATTTTAGTACGGCAAAGGTCCACTCGAAGAGGTGTCTAAACGATGCAAGCATAGTTTGCTTAGTAATGTTTCTTAGATGTTGGAAGTCTTTCTCTACTGTTACATGATATTTATGCGAATTACTCGCGAATTTTTACTCATAGATTTTACTTTTTCGCCTGTGCGTAGACGGTCGTTCTACAGGTATGTGTTGCTGAGTCAGTTAGAAATAACTCATTGCACCTTGATTTATCTCATTGGATGACAATTATGACTGGTTAAATATCAGAAAAAGTATCGCGTGTTTCAGGCAGCGAACAAGTACTGTAATACTGAATATTACTGCACACAGTATATACAATAAATTTATTACATCCACTTTTACCAGTTTATTTTAACATTTATCATTCTCCAACGTTTTTCCCTACAAAATCATTCAAGAAAATTGCTGGCAATGGAAGTGTCTAACTTAGTGTCACGTGACCTCCTTTACCTTTCAACTGCCTTATCCATCATCTTCCTGTTCTCCATACGAAATTATTATCAATAGAAAATCGAACCGAAAACAAGATTCACTACACTCGTACGAAACCTCTCACAGTCCCTCAATCCCTAATCATAAACTCTAATGAGCCAATCATGAGATATCCCCAAGAAAACCGGAAAAACAAGTAGCTTCATTTACAGATCCATCAAGTTGAATTCTTCACGATCCTTTTTACCTCAAAGGTCTTATGTACTATAAACCTGAGCATCGGTGACAAAAAGTGAGGATAAAAGGACTAGGCCCGGCGTCATTTCTCCAAGCGACTTTACGCACATTCATTTCGCTTCTACGAGCGTGTGCGCACGTAGGTATACATAAAGGTATGCACATTGCGCATACATATAAGTGGTTTGGCAACGCGGCCGGCGCAAAGCCCGTAACAGCCTGTTGGCCAACATCGTTCGCAGCTCCCAGCCGCACGCAGCACCGAGTGCAAGGGTAAGAGCGCATGCGCATCCGCGTGCACGCCTTCGCCTTCGCGACACTTTAAATAAACCATGGTGGGGTGCAAAGGGGTAAGAGGGAGGGAGGAGGTGGAGGAGGAGAAGAAGGGGGGGAGGGGGCAGGCACAAAAATGATAAACCGCTACATAAATCCGGATATAGACGGGAGCACGCGCGTGCAGTGTTCGAGCTAACACTGCCAGAGAGAGAAAGAGAAAGGGGAGGGAGGGGAAGTAGAGTGAAAGAGGGGGGAGGGAAGGAGAAGGGCGATGGTGAAAGGGGTAGATGAGGAGAGAGATGGAAGGATCGTGAGAGGAGTAGAGAGAAGGGATGAGAGGAAGGGTGACGAGACGAGTGATAGGAAGAGAGGGGGAGGAAAAGGGAAAAAGAGGAAAAGAAAAAAAAGAGGAAAGAAAGATGTAGAAAATGATAGAGAAGGGGTGAAAGGGGGAGATACTATTTTTTCAGCTGATATTATTCTCCTGTTGGCATCCTGCTACAAATCAATGCGCAACGTTGGCTGCTTTGATAACAATACCTTGCGCACTGGCTGGGTTTCGGGGGTGTAGGTACCATAGGAGTGTCATCGATGTCGTAAGACGTGTTCTATAGCGAAGTAACCACCAGTGTTCAAGGAGACGATTCAATGAATCTAATAAAGTGTTTTTTGGGGATTGAATTTAGACGGGTTATGCATATTATTATTATGATTGAGGATTTTAGTCAATGCGGATGATTCATAGGATGTTATTAGGATTTTGGCCGCACGAAGGTTTGAGACGATGAGGGTTAAATATAATATTTGGGGTTGGGATGGATCAGGTGAAATTGTCTGTATTGTTCTATGGGAATTCCTCGAAAATTCTTGAATAACTTGAAATAAGGGAAGTTTGTAATTTACATGAGAAAAAGATGTGATACTAAAATTAAGTAGTTTCCTTCTGGAAACTACTAATTGGAAGTGCACTTTCCATGAACCGGTTCAAAAACGACTAATCATGAATATACTTTCGAATTAACCTACTTATACATTTATCTCTATAGTTAACTTGGATTTTCTGAGTATAAAGTATAACAGTACCGTAAACTAAACTGATTGTGAACGGAAACTGTTGTAGACCTGTTACTAACTTACAATTAGTCAGATATTTTTTATTCATCAGTATGAATTTGTTTGTCGTTATTAGCAACGAAAACTTACCTACGAATATCTTGAATTTCTCTTCTGGGCGAGGAATATACTAAATGCAACAATTAACGAGGAAACCTTGAAGACTCAAGCCGACGACTTCCTTTGTACCACGAAGAATAGCCTATCGAGTCGTAACTGTTTCTCCAAATGTGGAGCAATTAAATACACAAGGGGATCTGATAATTCAGAATTAATTACTCGTATCTGTTACCCAGGGCGGAAGTAACTATCGCACATACGATTGCTTGCACCTATGGTCAGTTGTATGGTGCACGTGATCTCCTAACGGTGATCGGCCTTTACGTAAGGTGGACAGAATAGCCAAGAAGGTGTACTCAGGATTCTTGCCAGTTCCACTTAAATCTTTTTTTTTTTTTGCACGACAATTACCGATCCACTTGATTAAATTGGATGAGAGCTTAATACTTTAATTGCCAATGATATCAAAGATGAAAATTGCTTTTGTTACCAACTAGTTTTGTACGATTCATTTATTTACTCTTTATTATATCCACCGGGATCAATTTCCTGCCTTGCATCCTTCAGTGAACGAACCCCTTTCAGTTACTAATGCTTTGACCAGTAACTCTGAATAAATGTGGTTAATACAATTTCGATTAACCTTTTTGTATTAATATTCATACTATCAATTTGAATATTTATTTAGAATTGTTTCGAAAGGTATTAGCAGCGGTCCGTGAAACCACATCAGATTAATTGAAAACAAGAGAGAGAAAGAGAGAGAGGTTGTAACTGATAAAATATTGTATACTGTTCCTCTGTCGATATGATCAATATACGCGAATATTGATATATTTCTTGTAAGATTACAAATTGTTTCCCATAGAATTATTATTGTCAGTAATTCTTGTACTCAATTTTAGTTGGAAATGTGGAGTAACTTACATAAGAGGCAGCTGTCCCTTCAGGACTCGAGAAATTTCTGGCAACGATAAGCTACCAGAAGTTAACAACGGCTGGTATATCCTTCGAAGAATCGATTCAGAGAAGTAAAACATTATTAAAATACGCAACTAGCATTATGATTAAAAATTCATCTCCTTTCTTTATCGTTCAATCTTTAAATCAAATCAGACCAAACTCTTGATAAAATTTGTATCGCTTTATCGAACCAGTACAATTTTAATAAATTTGTATTGTTTGCAATGATGACGAGCTTTAGAAACGAGGTCCATCCAACCTATGAAAGTCCACCTACATACGAGTGATATACATACGTATGTAAAGCGTGTAAGTACATACAATTCGCGGTTTCACCTCAAGCAGTGAAACCTACACCGCACTGTCCTTTCATCCTGCCTTCACGCGGTGCGATTAAACGTGGACTAGATTGCAGAGTTTACCAATGGGCTGACTCTACATTTTCTTTTCTATGTGTCACTTTCGATTCTAATGATCCGTGTGTCACTTGTTAGTAGTCTGTGTTATCTATTGGAGCTGAACCAAACTTTGGCTCGTGTTCTCGCTGACAAAGCAACATTGTTAACCCAAATATACGAATTCCTACGCAACTCGTACAATAAGTGCTTAGCAGAGAAAATGTCAATTAGGAAATTTTTTACCTATCGCAAAGATGATGTCATTAAAATTTTCAATTTGTAGAATAATTATTTTATTTGTTGGCTGATTTAATGGAATAATCCCATAAGTGAATTTGACAATATTGGAATGATTCTGTGACAAAATAGAGCAATCGTTGAGTCAAGTTAGCAACCACGCGTTGACGTTGCGCGGCTAACAAGTGCATTGGCAGCCACCGAAACCCCTATCATGGCTGCCAATGGCTGTAAACGTAGCTTCTGGAGGCTGGCAAAACGCGTGCGTGGTCGGTGATTTGCGTCAGCGGACAAACTATTGGATGATTTAAATGGGGTAACGCTTAAACAACAGCTGCGTTGCTCGTGAATCGGGATGCTCGCTCAAATTACGAACACCAGATCGAGATTTGAAAGGGGCAGGTGGAAGGGGAAGAACGGTCGAAGATATGTTTGTATCAGCGATCCAATACTATTCTTTGACAATATTATATTATACGAATTTTTAAGATTCTTCCACCATTATTCAATTACATTTCTTACATATCTTCTTAAATTTTATTTCATAAGGAATAATCTTTTTATTGTAGTTTAGAAAATAATATTTCACGACACGTGGTACGTTGCTCCAGGTCTAATAACAATTTTCGGAAAGCCCAGAAGTTTTCGTACTTTTTAAAAATTATGCTTTTCCACTGTGGAACAGAGGAAAACTAAATACATACAGAGAGAGAAAGATATTTTTTTCTTATTTGTTTACTACAGTCTGCTGGTTTTCTACCGTGAAAAGGTCAACCGGAGTATGTACCGTGTTCACATTACGCTACAATGTAACTTTTCATGTCGGCGTCTGTAAAGTTTAACGAAAAATTTGGCTAGCATTTTAGCAATAAAACTCGAACGCAAAAAAAATGTAGTATAATAATAACAGTCAAAGAAGATTAGCCATTGATGTGAAGAATTTTAAGTAGGCTGCTGGGATTTTTTTGTTTCGTAAGCAAATACCACAGAGAGCATAGAGTAGCGGATATTGTTTCAACCCTCCAACCCTTTTGTTTGTTTTCCAACGGGGGTCGTTTAAAGCAACTTCAAAATAATAGAATTCTTCTCTAACTCATTTTCGTTTTCTCTCGCTTTAGTCGCTTGACTTTTCATCACGAGTAAATCAGTTTTATTTACTCAATCACTCTTTCGCATCTATCAATTTTCCTTTGGACTTGCACTTTTGTCCCTTTATTGCCAGGATTGCTTCCTCCCGATACATTCGCGATTTGATGCATATTGTTGCAAGTGGATAGCGTCAGCTATCTTCTACTCTCTTCTTGCCACGATCTTACAGAAAACGCTTTCTGACTGAAGCGTTCTCATCTTCCTCCCCCTCCTCGTCAGCCTCTTTCTCTCTCACCTCGAGCAACCCCTTCTCACCCGAATCGTTACTTTCTTTACGTTATACCACCGAGTCTCTTCTTCCTCTCTCTCACTCTTGTACCATCCAGTTTCGCTCGACCCGTCTGGTGGATCTTGCTCCCTGGAGTTCCGCGCCTGCAGTTTCCTCGTTCTCCTCTTTCCAAGTCTCGCGCGAGTCTACCAATTCTTTTGCCCTCCAATGTTCCTTCGTTTCTTCTCCTTCCCCTTCTTGGCGGCTCGATTTTATACGAGCCTCTCTCGCAAGAGTTGCCCATTCCCTCGACTCTCACGACTCGACTCGACGTTACTTCCTCTACCGGTGAGTTTCGCGCGCGATCCTCTCTGACCAAAGCTCTCGCTTTCTCTCTGCTCCCCCGGCAACACTCTCTGTCCAAACCTCCCTCTCTTGCTACAATATTCTCCCTCTGTCACCCCTTCAGTTTAGCATGACCCTCTACGGTTGGATCTCTCGCTTACTCTTTCTCTGTTTCTCTCATCGTACCTTCTCTCTCTCTCTCTCTCTCTCTCTCTTCCTTCTGCTTTGGCCCTCTCTCGCTCTGTATCTTCTTCTCTCACTCTTTCTGTCTCTCTCACGTCTCTCGTCCTCTGGCACTATTTCTCGACTCTCTCGCTTCCTCTGCCACCTTCTGCCACCCTTTGCCACCCTCTGGACTCTGCGCTACCGGCTCGAGCTCTATGAGGAGATCAATAGGGATCCTACGGCCCGTGCCGCCTCCGCGACGTGCCGGAGGAGGACAAAGCCACCTCGGCTACACGATGTTCCACTTGCGCTGCTTCGCTCCCTTGGTGCATCTGGTGGGCATTGCGTGCACCTCTACAGGATCTACCGCGAGCTTCCAAGTTACAGGGAGTCTGTCCTACGCGCAGCTTTCAGCTAACGGAAGAGGGTGGCTCACAGCGCCTCGGATGCTGCTACTTTCTTGCACTACGAGTCTTTAATTTTTCCGAGGGGTAAAGAACTTACTTCTGATTCGATTCTCTCGCTAGTGATTTCGAAGGGACAGAATCTTGAAGGGTCCGACTCTCGATTGTTAGTAGCTCGTTATTTTATGTATGTTGATCGTTGAATAATTTGATTTACTCCTAATTGAAGATTCTATATCCTATGAATGTATAATATATTTTTCAACGACTATAACTTTTTTATACCTTACGCATTATTTAATTAGTTCTTGGTAGGGAAGTTTCTCAAGTAGTTATTGGGAAATTAGAATGAGAGTTTTGATGACTATAATTAGGGGAAAGAAATAATTACTCATTTGGTCGACGTGTTATCCTATTATATAATAGAGATTATAAACATCGTGAATCAAGGATTTCAACATGCTAATTATCAAAGGAAATTTCCCTGTGTGTTGAATTAATTGTACTATCGAAATTACTGATTTCTACCGTGAGCTTATGTCGCTTTAGATGTTTGAATAATTATCCTTTCGCATAAGTCCAAGTAGTCCAGAAGTACAGTCACCGTTTTAGTCGTACGAGCAGCACGTACGAGGAGACAGTCAAGAGAAAAACGTAAAAATGAAAGTTGGCCTGCGTTCATAGATCTCTGCTCCTGCGGAGATCGGTGAACGTAAAACAACATCGTGATCTTAAACTTCCAGGCCGATTATTTCGATCAGGAAATCCTAGCACAGACTTAATCCCAAGTTAGCTTGACTTCCTTTATTGATGACCATCTCCCTCTAATTAATTTTATCAATTAATTTCACGCGGAACAGAAACATCGATGGACAATGTACGACTTTCGACTGTGGTTTTGCGGAGCACTACGCTTTGACCACATGCACTTTCTTCTCGCACTTCTGCGGCTACTTGCGTACACATAACGTATAGTACACGAAGTGTCTTTGCTGTTCTCATCTATTTAAATCTCATAAATCTAAAAAGTGTTGCTAATCTTACTATATCTTTTTGGTCTAATTCAGTATAGTCTCAGGATCATGTCGATTTGAATAATATTATAATACTATAAAGTTCAATATAACTTTCATGATCTTAATTATTAACTAGATATTTAAGAATAATGAAAAAAATGAAATTGAATGAAATTTTCTCGTTTGGTAATTATTGTTAAGTATAAATCTATTCTAAAAGTCCACCTATGGTTTGAATTTGGCGACTTTCTAGTCTTGTCCGATGTTAAAGACGCTTAGTGTACAGTTGGCTTTGGCGGTTTTAGCAGATACGCGTTTCACGCTCTCACAAAATTTCACCAGATCGTAACGCACGCATCCGATCCTTAGGTTCGCCGCACACTGATCCAACAAAAAACGAGTCCAGCTTTTTTCGAGAGGCTTAATCGACGACGATGGTTTGTCTGATTCTACTTAACATTGGAATGCCCTTCGACACGGCTTGCCCGCGAACGCTTGAATACACAGATTTCTTTCAGTGATCTTTCAGAAGTACTAATACAATTATGGTAGAAAAAACAAATGATAGAAAAAGTTGAAATATAATTTACACTATTCGTTACGGTAACGATATATTTGAATTGCTTGATAAATATCAAATTAGTTTCTGAAGATAAAGAAAGGATCAGTAGTGTTGCCATTCGCCAAGATATTTGCAATGGAAGAATGTTATCATTCGATTTCTGCATCGCTTTATTAAGGATATCGTTCATCGAGTTCTGCTATCTTTAAATCGTTACGATAAGCATAAGGATCATAAGGAATAATTGTTCTCATTCGAGTGACGAATGCAGGAAGACTATGGTACACGAGGTTCACTGATTCGCCAGTGTGATGTTGCAACAGTGTCGAAAGCAAGACTTACATTCATTATGTAATCGAGATTAGCCTCCTTGCATTCTAATTTCTTCGGAATATTTTTCACTTACAGGACTTTTATCCATACATAGTCATGTTCGCTCACCCATTGGTTTGGTATAACTTTTAATCTGAGAGTGGCTGTCCTATAACAACTTACGTCACTGTCGCGTGTTACCCAGTGACTCGCATGACTTGTTTTGTTCGACGAACGCATTTTTCGCGCGAAATCGTTTTGCTCTTTAACAATATTAGATTTTTGATAGATTCGAGTGTTTATTCTCATTAATCTAAAATAAGCTAAACCTATATGCAATATTATAATTCTTCATAGAATTCTCCGGCTAATTCGAATTATTTAAAAGAATTAATTCCCTTAGTTACATTAAATAGAAGTTGATATTTTTTTTAATTTTTTTAACAAGATTCTTTTCATTTTTCTGCTTTGCCAGTGTGTATTTGGCCTTAATGCCGATGACTTAATGACCGAGAGACATCGATTACGTCGAACGTGAAAACTCTAGTGAACCGATTGTTCGTTGAGCGTAGAAAGTTGAGCAGGCTTCTTGCGAGCTGTCGTGAAAAATCGACTGGTGGGTTTTCTATGAAAAAAAAGTTGTTACGCAAAAGGCTGCGATCTCATGAAGTACTTTTACCAGTGATTTCTATTGTTGCGTCAACGACTTCCGAAGTCATTTTCTTTATTCAATCGATTAAATTCGATCTGTGCAGTTCTCTAGTTATTTATATAGCATCCGATGGTTTTAGAGCGTTTAATATTGATTCCGGGAAGTATTCAGACGCGTATCATAGTTTTTAAACAACCGCTGCTCTTAATGACTGATCTATAGATTTTTTTAATAAATGAAATTCGATCAAGCTTATAATTATACGCCAGAATAACAAGTTCAACATAAAAGTAGTGTTTGTGATGAAGCGACTATGGTGACTTTCATTGAAAAAACAGCAGAAACAAATGACGATTGTACCCGCATTATCGGTACAACCCACAGGATAACTACAATCTGTAGACTACATAATATATCTCAACGACAGTATACTGTCCTCGACTTGTGCAATTAAACACCTATATTCAAAGCTATATTTAATCGAGTCTCGTTAGCAGCGGGGCAAAGAGAGACAAAGAGAGACATAGAAAAAAAAAGAGAAAGGGAGAAAGAGAGCTCGGAAGAAGACAGTTCGAAGGTATAAGGGATCGCAGCGGATCCGTAGCAGCCGCGAAAAAAAGAGCTGCATGGCACGGGCCATCAGCGTGACGTCTGTTCGCGACGTAGCACCGTGGACACGCGAGGTCCCGTGGTGCGTGGCCCGGCTGGGCCGATTCCGCTCGGAGGTGCCACCTGTTCTTCGACGCGATGCAGCGTGGCGCGCGGCGCGTCGAACGGCAGGCACAAATACATAAAGCGAAAAGAGTGCGATAACGTAGCATGTGCGGTGGATGATGGCTCTGACCGGTGGTACGCCGGGTAGGGTGTCAGGATAGTAGTGGTGGTGACTCGTGGGATATAAGATGGTCATAATAGTCGCCGGCACCTGTCTCGAGCGGGCCGAGCATCCGAGAGATCGGGCCTGATGCAGTCGAGGAAGGAGTCTCGTCGGAACGAGAGCTAGTTCGAGCAAAAGAACAGCTTGAGAGGGCCAGAGGCAGAGCGGGATGAGATGGACGCGGAAGATGGGGGAGGGGGAGATGGCACGGGGTCGCGAGACTGGACTGATTGTGAGACGAAGAGGAGTAGGGGCCAGAACGAAGCGTTGGGAGGAGGACAGTATGATGAGTGGTGAAGGGAGGATCCGCGTAGACGAGCGTGCCTGATGCTGGAGAAGGGATGAAGGATGGAGAGTGAGAAGAGAATTGTGTAGGGAAGGAGAAAGGATCGCAAAGGAGAAAGAACACCGGTGTGAAGGAGCGTGCTCGTGCCACTGTTACATCGACACCTGCCAGAAAACTTGGCTTTACCTTTTGGCACACATGCTCCACACCATACTATCCTCCTTAGCCCTTTCTATAATCGCGTCCAGCGCCTTTCGTTTGCTGGCAGATTATCCTGGATGTCTCACTGGCAAGCGTGCATACAGATAGGAAGCGCCTAGTGTGCGTGCCGATTGAGATCTTCGAACCTTAATGCTCGTGGTTGCGAAAACCGCTTTATTAGGCTTTATGTTTCTTACAATTAGTTACCGTATCGATGAACACAAAGTTTGTTAGGTTCGAAAGTTTCTGCTATTTCCGATGGATTATTTAAATAATTAAAACAAATGATCTCCTATCGCATAATCCTGTTCGTCGTCCGATTCAGTAGATTTAATCAATGAAAATGGGCATGTCGAATATAGACCGTCTATCCCACCTTTCCAATAGATACAGGTCAGCAGCTTCAAAACAAGTTGGAACCGGAGGAAACAATTTCAAGGCAAGTGGATCCTTCAATAAAAGACGCGTGCTGATGAACCATGGGACTCTTTCGCTCTAACGTCAGTATGGAGTACGAGGCAGTGGTGAGCGGAAATTTCAATTAACTTTATGGAGGTAGCGATGTAAATTGCGTAGGGGTCAACGGCGTGCCAGTAGGGACCACAGTGGGAGTAAGGGAGCAGCGCTACTGCCGCTGCTACTGGTCGTAGTCCTACTGGTAGCAGGGTGGTATCCAGGATGATGGTAGTAGTGTATGGGTACTGGTAGTGGTGGTCCGATGGCGGTGGTGAGTTCAGGGGTGGTTAGAGGTGTAGGCATGGTCCACGGCCCCGTGGGCATAGGGTGCGGGCAGAGGGCCACTGGTTGGATGGGTATTGATCAGCCAGGCGGCCAGCAAGACGCCTTTGCAGGATACCTACTGTACCCACTACTACCATCGTCCCTAACGTACTATCACAATTGCAACCTATCCTACGTACACGCGTACCAACACGCTTACAACTTGGTACATCCACTCAGAGGACGACCCAGAGTAAACCACCCCCACCATCCGTAACATTACTCACACCAAGGGTGTATGTGTGTCCTGGCACGTAAAGTTCGAGAGAGCCGCGAAAGACGGAGGAACCGAGACGGATGAACAAGCGCGATCGGGTTTGAGTCTTGGTTGAAGAAAGACAGAAGAATTTCAGGATACTACTAGTCAGGCGGCCAACAAGACGCCTTTGCGGGGTTGGTACCGAAGAGGCCAATACTATACCGAGACACACACAGACATTGCTCGTGTCCGATATCCGATACACACCACTACGATTCAACTTCATATACCCACAGAGAACTAGACATAAACTACCATCGCTGTCCATGAGGCTGGTTACAGAAGCACGACCTTCTCCGAGGGGTCGGCCGGAGGCAGATGGAGACGGATACTCAGGAAGGGGGAAAAGAAGGGATAAGTAAAGGGAATAAGTTTGAGGGAAAACCGAGGGTGCGAGAGGAATTCACAATGCTAAGCGACCGTAGTGAAACCTTTCTATGCTTGACACTACATTTATTATCACTATTGAAGTGACTATATTAGTAGAATTAGATCAAACATAACAGTATCAATCAACATTCTTTTCATCACGGCGTTCTAACTGACTAAAAGAAATGACTAAATATAGACAACCAACAGACATTGAGGTAACAGGTACAAAGTAATAAAGAAGGGTTGTAAGAAATAGGATAGGAAGAATTTTTACGAAGGAAACTAGCAACGAAACTATTTCCAGTGATGGGTAGTAGAGTATATGTAGTGTACATATGTATCAGTGTTCATAGAGTGGGGTCAGGCGCGATAGACGCGGAGGACGAAGTAGTAGCGAGGTTGCACAGGCTAGACGAGGGAGCAGCCCGAGTTCTATCGAAGCACAAGGACTGGGAGGGAGAGTTCAGGTTGACGGTACGAAACTGGTCGGCAAGACGCCTTTGCAGGATACCCAACTATACCTAACATCACCACCTTCGCATCTCCACTCTGGCAAGCAGTACACTCGAACCCATGCTGCATTCTCCCTTTCTCTCTCTCTCTCTCTTTATCTCTTTCTCCCTCTATCCCTGTCTCTACATTAACGAGGAACAGGACAGAGAGGTAGCCGCGGCGAACGTACATATAGACATGGATGTGAAGATGGAAAGGGTGAGGTTTATACGGCTGGGCATGAGGGCGAGAGCGTGGAAATGTGGAAGGAAGGCAGACACGGAGACAGACGGAGAGAACGAGGGAGAGTTCGCGTCGACGCCACTGGCGCGACATAGTGCCCCCGATTGCGATATATATCCACCTTCTCTCCAACCAACCCTATGCTTCAACCACCCACACGCTTCGATCTCTCCTGCTCTCTGCACCCTCTTGGCCCCTTACTCACCCCTCGAGCAACCACCCCCACGTAGTTGAGCGGCCGCGCGCATACTGCCGCCACTCCAGCCGCTTCAACCCCACGCTGCCATTCCTACTCGTCCCACTCGTCCCTTTTACCCTTCCACATTCATCCCCCACTATCCCTTCGACTACACCCGACCCCGCGCGTTAGTCTCCTTTCGCCGCCACTGCGCTTTTGCTTCCGTTCTGCAATACTCGGCCTCGGCTTACCTCTCGACGACTACGACCGCTTTTGCTGTGCTTACGAGATGTGCGCTCGTTGCTATTGCTATTGCTACTGCTGCTGATGTTGCTATTGCTACTACGACCTCGCGAGAAACTGCATTTTAAAACACGAAAATCAATAATAATGAGGTCTAATAATCATTTTCACGTTGTTCCTAATTTTTTTCAGGTACCTCGGGCCCTCACACACATTCTGGAAAAAGACCGGTAACTCTAAGATTATCCGTTTCGAAGATATGATTTTTTTAAATTTTAAATTTCAACCCCCTGTATCTCCGAAAGGGTTGAGATTTCGCCACTCTGCTACTGGACTTTTAGGCTTCTATTGGTGCCCAGAATACGTGGTTTAAACCGTGGTAAGACTCAAAGAATCACCCTGTATATTCTAATGATGATTTCGTCGATTGTGGCTAACCCTTCCGGTGGATTGGTAAAATGGGCTGCGGCTGTGGTAGAACGGTCTAGGCACAATTCTCACCGATAGTTTGATTCGAAGACAATTGCTTGTCATAATAACACAGTTTGTGGGGTTTCGAATAACCAGATTGATTATAACTCGGATTAAATTGGTTGGGTATTTGCTTATTTTTACGTGTGGTTATGTGATACCCGTTGATGTTCGCCAAAATAGTATTGATTGTAAGCCTATATTTGGCAATTTTGTAATTTAAGCAGACTTTGAAACAACAGTTTAATAGAATAATCACTTTATAACGATCGGATTAATTCTACTTATAAATCTTCGGTTTCATCGATCATTTCGTCTGTACTTTATAATTTCAATGCAACAAATCAATAATTACAATCTATTAAATTTTACTTTCATAATCATCGAGTTGATTAATTTGCTTACTGATGTCTCCCGCGTATCTTTCAAAATAAGAGTATTTTTTTCATGTGTCTTTATTCGAAACAAGTCCCTTAGCCAGCGAGTTTCTCGTCGTTAGTATTCAACATTTTTATAGTTATTGGACGTTTTCCACCATATGCCGCAACCCTTTTGGCCTCACCCTATCTGTCGGCTGCGAGAGGGTGCTTCTGCGCGCCGTTTTTTCGACGCGTCGCGCGGCGCAGGAGTACGGGGCTTCCAATTGAACTTTTCAGGAGATTCGTTACTAGTAGATCGGGCCAACGCGCATGTCCGTCGAGGCAGCCGCAGTACGAAAATATCGATATATCGGTTTATTCGGGTCGCATGGTAATGCTGCATTGTGTGATACGCTCACAGTACTCCGAATTATGTTCAGACGATATTTATTAGAGTTTCAGTTTTGATATACAACATTTTTCATATTTATTTTTTATATTTATTATCCGATTTTTAATTTATTTTTTCACGCGCTTGCGTTGACAATATGTTACTTTAAAAATATGGCTTTCATGAATTAACAAAGTTATAAAAAGTTGTTAATCGCAAATTGACGAATCATTTTGATATCTTTTATTCATACAGTGTCAAGAAACGTGTTGTTCAAGATTACGCAATACGCAATAGGGATGTTCCGCTTTATTTCCAACAAGAGAGTGCCCGCTCACTATTCGAACAGTATTGACTGCAACCTTCCTGTGTCGCTCGTAACCGAATTTTGTAATTGGATATCCGGACGTCCGCCGTTCGGTTTCCCTAGCAGGACGCACGATGGATGATCCGCGCGTCACCCCCGTGTCTTTCCTTCCCCCTTTTTTTTCTCCTTTCCTTTTTTTTTTTAAGGACACGTGCCGATGAAGCGGTAGCAATTGGTGGGTTTCACGCGGCATTTCCACCTGCCGTCACACGCCTTGTCGCTGGACTGCAGCCGTGCTTTGTGAAAACATATTGCTCGCGAGCTTAGCCGATACGCAGCACCTACTAATTTCGTCGAAGAAAGAGATGCCTTTCAATGGCAAACGATGAACCGTTACACATAAGAATATGATCAAGCGAATAAGAAAATTGGATTAGACGTATGTCATTTTTATTCATCAATCAAAGTATCCTAAGACAATTGCAATACAATTGTCTAATTTCTCCAGAATTCTTATTTAATTATCGATTAGCAATGATCGGTAAGTAATCGATTTGGAGATGTAACACGATGCTTTAGATAAAAAAAAATGACACTAAAGTATGTTTTTAAATATAACTCGTAAAAATGGAAAGAATAATTGGTATAAATTGAATTGAAAAGTTTTGTAGAATAATTAAAAAGAGTATAATCGATGATAGAAGCGGATACATACAATATGAGATGTAGCGTATTAACTAACTTAGAGTTATCGAGTTAGACCGATACTTCGACAAGCATGTAGTGTTCACGTGTTCGACTGCGGGTGTTCGACCTGGAAGGTGTGCCGTGGCAGAACTCGGGCACACCTTCGAGGTAAAAGCCGCCTGTTGCGAGCACCTGTACATTAGCAGTGTGTCCTGGACGCACAAGATGCCTTGTTCCTTGGATACCGGTACGATCATCGGCGTCACACATACCTCGTCTTACCGAAGCAGGCCTGCTACTGATATCGATCGACAGGAAACACACTTTGTCTCAAAAGTCTTCTTGTATCGTCACCTGGGCGTCCAAGTGACCAATCCTGCCGTTACGCATTCACTTTCGTTTACTTTGCTGTTAAGCGAAAGAATTATTGTGACTTGTTTTGATTAAACGATCTTCCCAACCTTTAATCAATGTGTAATGAAGTTTGAAGAGTTCTGGTTTCTGTCTTATGCTTGTTATTATCTTATGCGTCAATGATTACTGTCGCGTTATTACCAAGAGTGCTATTTTTTTTTTTATCCAAATGACATTCCGAATGCTAATTTTATTCTAAAGCTTCGTATTTTACAGTTAACGATCTCTTTAAGGGATAATATAGTATTAAGGTGAAACAAGTGGTTTTATGTAACACCATAATAAATCGTTAATACCGTTTATTAATTGTAATTTATTATATGAAAATAGTAAAGGATATATTATATTAACATAAGTCAAATAGAAATTTCAATACAGAGCTATGTTTTAATTGAGTAATTAGAATTTAATATTATCAAAGACAAGTATTAAACTTTCTCTTTAAGCTTTAAATCCATTGTGTTGACTTTGTTAAAATTTCAGAAAGGAATCTTTTATTCCACTTCGCTTCGATACAATTGGTTTCCAGACTCTCGACAAAAACTGTACCATCGATCGAGCGAAGAAATATAGCGCTCCTCGAATTTCTTTGGCAAGTTCTTTGGTTTTCGGCAAATCTGTCGATATTTACGATAAGTAAGCGGATACTGTAGAAAGTTTCGCGCAGGCTTCGTCTTCGCCGGGTTATTTAAATTTCATTAAACGTATTATAGAGGCAAAGTTGTGAAACTTTTTGCTCCTACTTATAAGAATCGATTTGTTGGAAATACAATTTTTCTCTAGATTCCCTAGATAAACCGTCATATAATTATGTATGAATTATTGCAAATATTTTCTGATTTGATAAATCAAAGCATATAATTACAAGTAGACTATGATTCAATGAAATCATAATGAAGAAACTATTAAGTCTATTTTAGGGTTCGACCTTAACGTTCGAGTACTGCATAAGGCAACTTTATAAGACTGAGGAGAAATTTAATATTTCAACATTCGAACTACCGACTATCGAAACTGCTACTTGTATCTATACTGCAGCTACAGAAATTTTAATCCCAAGAGAAATATCTAACTTAAGAGAACATATATATATCCATGATTTATTTATTGTATTTTTCTTCTCCTTTAGTTCAATTCACGTTATTCGTATTTCAATTCTCAATTCAAAAACCAAGCTGATCATTAAAAATCACTGATGCCATCAACTCAGGATTTCCGCTTAGCCAGTTACCAAGTATATTCAGTCTACATTCCTCCATCCACCCTGAACTAGAACTACCCAAAATCAGTACAAAGCCCACCATAACATTCTACCACGATCCTAAGAAGCATCTCTTACCGCTTCCCCTCAATTATCAATCCATAGCCAACTACAGTATCACTCAAGCCTGTAGTATCCTCGCAGACTCTTGGAAGTTCCGAAAAAGGGGGTTGCCGTTGCCACCGCCACCACGCCTGTTCTTAGCGGTCGTGGTCCTTTTCCTCTGGAGGAGCTCGTTCGAAGGAAGAGAATCGCGGAGCAGCGTACCGACGCAAGCCAGGAGTGAACAGGAAAGAGAGATGGACAAAGATAGTGTGTGTGAGAGAGAGAGAGAAATATACGAATGGTGGGAGAGCGCCTCTGGAGAGCGTTACGACGCGGAGGGTGCGAGGCAGAGCCACTGTGAGCGAGTCGAGTGAGTGACTGAGGGTGTACCGTGGCTCCAAGAGGGACGAGGATCGAGTGGCAGAGCCAAAGCTCGAGGCAGAGAGTCGAAGCCCGACTAGCTAGAGTGAGAGAGAGAGAGAGAGAGAGAGAGAGAGAGAGAGAGAGAGAGAGAGAGAGAGAGAGTGAGCGAGGATCGAGCACCCCGAAACGAGAGAGAGAGAGAGAGAGAGAGAAGGTTGTAGAGTAAGAGAGATAGGCGAGGTCCGCCGCAAAATACAAGTTGGTAGGATATCGACCAGCCGGAAGTCTGAGTAGTTGTTGCCATGGAGACGCTCAAGTCAATTTGACCTGGGCCAACAGTCACCGGCATACTGATGCACGATATGCCATCCCATTATTCATATGGTTTTTACACGCTGGAACATATTTCGCGGTGCGATGCTCCTGTACCGCAGGCTCAAAGCTCCGCTCCTGCTCTCTCGGAGAGCCTGGAACACTGCTGTTGGAATTGCATCTCGAATCTCTCAGTAACCCTGCATCCTTTCGACCTTGCGAGTGGTCTTGTTCGACATTGTATAGTTGTTGCATCCAGTTGCATCGTACTGATGAGACGACGCGTTGTGATACGTTGGATTTATTCTGGGATAGTTACCGCGGAATGGGAAAGGCTGAAATTTAGCAGGGAGTTTTCGCGCTGTTGTGTTGGCGTTGGGGTATATCTGTTGGTACGTAGTGATCGAGCTTTGAAGCCTCCCGATAGGGGAACTAGCGTGAACTTCTTGCGAGGGGATATTGAAAATCTATAATTTTGTTGATAGACTGAATTAAAACTAAACGAAACTATTATTATTATTGTTGTTGTTGTTGTTGTTGTGGTTATTATTGTTTGAATTATGGTTATGCGAATCATGGAAAAGTTTAGTCGAATTGAGCAAAGTATAATGAAAAAATTGCAAGTAAAATTATTGTAAAATTAATGTAAAATAAAAGCGAAAATTATACGAGGCATTTATTTTGGCGTTAATCGGATTAAACGTGTTCGGATACTGGGAGCAGCAGGAGAGCAACTTTCAAACCACAGGCGCTCAAAGTGAATTTCAGAACTGACGGAGAGTGCAAACAAAACAAATCCATAACAAGGAATATCCATTTCGCGGTCACTTATGAACCATCCCCACGCTTGTTTATCCATGAGATAGTCCTTCCGCAGTAAACTTTACTAAAGCTTTGCTAATATTCTTCGGAACTTTAAATAAACCTAATATTCTTAGACAATTATTTTAATTAATAAAAATCACCAAGAAAAAAAACCTATTATGTACTTCGATAATTTATAAAATTTTTAAATCAAGTTATAAAACCCTTCTTGATATTTAATTTCTTCAAATGGATGTTATTTCATAGCAGATTCCTGATTACGAAATTTTTCAATGGAATATTCTATTGAGGAATTTTCGCTCAGTTGGTAAATATAGGGTTAATAGGAGAAGACTACTATTTGAGGGCAGAGCGAAGAAGTCTGGCGCGGAAAGAGTTATTCTTTACTCCGACAAGTATGCAGACGCATATTGATGCAGAGTGGGGCCCGGTCAGGAATGAATTCAAGAAGCGAGGGAGGATGACAGATTGGGTAGACTCTCAAGATTCGACGGAGGGTCGAAGTACCATTCTCGAAATAGTCTTATAACCCGATGGCAGGCCTGCCCTAAAAATAGCGAGATTCTACGGTATTCTTGCGCACATATATACACATATCTATGTATTCGTGTGTACCAGTGTATTTTTCGTTTTTGAGCGTCTGGCTCGAAAACGAGCCGACTACGTTGTCTGAGCTGGCAGCGCAAAAAATTTTCCACGTTCAACGCGAAAAAATTGTACTGTTGTCTTACTTAGCCACTGTGAAATTGTTGGTGAAAATGTATAAGAAGAAATATTCGTCTCTCACTGTCTTAATTGAACCAACAGAAATTTGTTCCAGTTTTTCCAAAGTTTGGCAATTATCGATAAATTATAATTATAATTTTTTCGAATAGTTTATCGTCAACTATTTAGATATATGATTTTAAAATAGATATGTTACGTCTGATTATGTAGATTTATAACACAAAAGAAATTTGCATTAAGAACGTAATGTAAATTTCAGTAGCAAATTCATTAGCTCGAAATCGTCCAACATTTAGCAGCATGTAAAGTACACACAGAGATCAACCAAAAAGTCGCCTTCTTTAAGTTCCTCGCATGTTACATGTCTGTCAGTCTCTGGACGAGTGGCGAACACCGAAATGATGATGGCTGGGAGAAAGAAACACCTAACGGCAGTGTTAATCAGTGGCTATACTAATTTGACACCACTGACAAAGAATTCTCTTCCTCCAAAGAAATCTAAAAGATTCTGAAACTTTGTTCCTTTAAACTATACTTTTAGGAAAATTTGACTATTTTTCCTTTATTGTTTATAAAGTAAATCACGATCTTTTTTTAAACAATTTGTTCAACTTTCCCCTATTATTACCAAGTATAAATATTAAATAAATCTTATGGGACACGTGTTTAGTCAAGTACAAAATTCCTATCGTGAATAAGTGACGACCATAAAGATTGATACTTATGACTAAGTATTTGCGAAGGAATGGGACAGATCATTGCGAGATATATTTACGCATGTATACAAGGTAGCGATGACTAATTCAAGTACGTAGTTCCTCTGAAGGTAAGCACATACTTCTTGTCACACAAAGCTGGCTGTAATTTAGAAACAAGGTCATCTTGGATATATGTTTATATGAATTCTTTTTCTTAATTTTCTCTCCTAAAATTAACTCTCATAATACTTCCCATATGTTATGGGGCTTATGGAGCATGATGCAGTCGAGAATGACAAATTCTTTGATTACTGTAAAGAATTGATTAAAGATATTATATGAAAGAATCAATTCTACACAATAATCTTTGCCATGATTTGTCAAACGGAATTCAATTGACAGTAGACTACTAGTATTATAGAGTTGTTAGATTTATGTTATGACGGGAGTAGCCCTTTAGCACGCCATTTGACTGTATGTATTTGTATCTGGTAGCACACGAGTGACACGAAGTCTTTCACGTACAGTCCCCTCAAGCATCTGCGACGTAAGATATTCGAATATTCTGATATTTCACAGTTTTTAGTATGTAAAATTTCAACAAAAATTGTATATTTTTCATTTAACGAAATAAAATATAACTTCGATGAATTAAAATGGAGTCATACATCATTTATCTTAAATCGACTTTACATCAACCGATTTAAATCAAACTTCTTACTTCGAACTTACGATTATAATGGATCATTTTTTTGTGGATTAACATTTATCAAAATTGCGTGTCACGAAGTTAGATTTTTATTTCACTGATTCTTTGGAATAAGTATATTGATATTGAAATTGTCTAACTGTAGAATCTATGTATACTTCCTGTAGGAAGTATACGCGTCAGCTCATAGCGAATGAATAGAGCGTAAGCTTCAATTCAACGAGGGTGTAGGCGGACTTATACGCGTACAGCTGGCTCTACTAGTACGTAGAGCCCAAATGATGGTTATATTTATACGTAACTAGAATGCATGACACATAAGTTGAAAATAGCCAGTAGAGCGTTCCATTAAAGCGACCACGTGACGAAGTGCTGTCAGTTTCGCGGAAAACTGAACATTCAGTGCGATCTACGGAAGTCTGTGATGAGATATGTTTGAGCAAGTTTAATTTAATACTGAAACTACCGGAGTGGATTATACACTCAAGAATACATTGGATATGCAATTAAAATTAAAGACATTTGAAAAATACTGGTAGATGAATACAGTATTTATTGCTGCTTATTAAAAGCTATAATAAAATAGTTATAATTATAACGACACAATGTTAATGAATTTTATCGAATACTTCTAGTATCTTCAATATTAAGATAAAATAAAGTGGTTTTTTAATTATTATAAACTAGAATTAGAGCAATATTTTATTTCTTTTTTGTTGTTCGTTAGCTATATCATGTACAATATTTACGTTTACTGTTTGCTAGAACATGATTACAAATACAGCTTACATATATTGTTATTCATCCACGAAGCCAGCAGCTGTTTCTGGCGTTTTGCAATTCAGTACGGTTTTTTCCCAAAGCGTTTATAATACACATGGTCGAACACGAAAACCTGTAAAGTCCCGTGAAAATTTACAAAAATTCCTGTTCTACGCAGCGGATTTTCATTTTCCAATATATTTCCTGATTAAAAAATCATATCTGTTTGTCGAAAAAATCGGGCGGTTTTTAAAATTCGCCACGAAACTACTGTTTACGAGAGAATTTCGAACATTAATTCGAACAGGGTAAATCTCGGCTTGTTGAGTTTGAAATTTTAGATAAGTTACTCGAATTGAATGCTGCATGGGATACAATTCAGGATATATGCATATTTCGATGCACATTTCGAATTTGACGTAGCATGTTTCAAAGTTGTATATGTTTACTTTTGTTTGTCCCGGGACACCAGTGTAAAATTACAGAAAAATGGAAATCATTTTTCGCCATTTATACAATTCCCAGAAACATTCGCAATAAAATAATAATAATATTGAAAATGTTTAATAATCGAGGGAAAAACGTATGAACAGTGAATTTTTGCAATTGACCCTCTTTTCGTTTTGGACTGTCCTCAATTGTGGTGATCACCCTGACAAACCCAAGTTTAACCTTCAATCGGCACACAAGTCACAAGTGTTTAGCTTGTACATCCGGAGCCGTCGAAATCGACCTCACTCGGCTCCCCTCAAATTGCTCATCACTGGGCTGGCGCATTTGAGAAAGTAATTTTCGTTTGAGCTATTCTATCGCCCCTCGAACGAATGATTACATCATCCATCCGATGGGGATGCATCATTCTCGCACCCCTTGGACAGTGCTGGATTAACTTCGCGCGCAACCCCGTCACCAAAATTCATAATCTCCTCGCCGCCCGCACGGAAATGTGCTTTTTGCGGTCGACAAACCCGCGAATCGACTTTCAAACTCGATCGATTTTACTCACTCTCACGGTTGACACGCACCCCTACGCTTACGAGATACGCAATGACGTTAAATCATTTTATCAAATATGGGAAAGTTATAAACCTCGATTTATGGAAGAATAATTTTAAAGTTTTAAAATAATAAAATGTGCATATCTCGAAGATTTAACTAATATTTTTGATTAGTGAAAATGATGGAATTTTGAAAAGAGAATTTGCAACAATCTTCAATCGTAAGAGACTTCAAAGCCTAATTCTAGGACCCTGCTATTGCTTTCGCAGTAATTTCGAGTGACTGCTACGCAGACTTCCAAGGACTAATATTAGAAATATCAGGGTCTATTATTAGTCGATAAGGCGTTAAGATAGTCCCCAACATTGACAGGGTCGACACTGATCTTCAAAGGCGGTTTGACCCTGCAATGCCTAGCGATGACAGAGTTCTCTTTGATCTGCCGTACAATTTCATTTGCTCGATAATACATAGGTAGAGGAAGATCCGGAGAAGAGAGATCAGTGAAGAGAAGACGAAGATAATATTCTGGCCAATCCTTCTCACTGAGAAGAAGTCAGTGTTTAATTTGCGAAACTCTACCCCATTATTTGCATCGATGCAAAATTCCTTTGTTTTTATTTGTATGCACAGAAATGAGAAATTTTCAATCTATCAACTATTTTCATATTATGTTAAAATTGTTTCAGCGAGATCAGCTATCGGATAATATAGTTCAATATCGTTTGTATATTTGAATACACGTCTGATTGTATAACCGAATGAATTGAGTATGCAAAAAGACTGCCAACCATTCAGTGCCTTGCTCCGGAAACTATTAGATCACTGATTAAATTATGCGAGGCTGCCGACTGCCAATCTGATTATGCGTGGCGCGCACAACAATACCGAAAGCAAAGTTCAAGAGATTAGCAAGGACGAGCGGAGTTAGGGAAGAGAGGATGCGAGAAACGTAAACGAAACAGGATAGGGAGGAAAAGAGGAATCTGGGCAACAGAAGTGACGAAGACATCCGAGAGCTAAGGGTAAATTCACACTGAACGTAATTGTTTGTTCTTCAAACTACTATCCAACTAACGTACACAATTTCACCTACAAAGGAATCATGTAGTTCGATCGATCTTACCGCATTAAGGAATATATTGGATTTATCCTGTTTCTACGTAACTTAAGATTCTTTATGAAATTTATTATATTTATAATAGAGTGTATAGATGTATCTTATATGGGAGTATCGAAGTACAAAACAACTTAAACAATATTGCATATATTTTATTAGTAATGAGCACGTAAAATGAGTTGATATTGTCGAATGTAATTTGTAGTACCAATTTAATCTATTTAAATGAATTAGATCAAAATCAATTATGAACGATCCATAGTACCATGATACGACCACGCAACAAGCGAAACTGTGGTCGGAGATCGCGTCCTCGACCCGCGTGGAGGTAGCCTAAACCCTCGAGTGCGTGTATTCTGTTGCCAATCTCTCCCCAGCAGCCTATATCCTGTGGGGGACACAGCCACCGTTCGCCCCATAATCGTTTCTCCCGTTCCGCACATTCTCGAGCAGCGCGAGTGCGAAGAGGAGCGAGAAGCTACCAGCCAGAAAGGCGCGAGTCGCGGGGGGTGGGAGCATCATCCCCTTTCCGCAAAAAGGATGAAAATGAAAATGTGAAGCAGAGTGAGTGAGTGAGTGAGTGGGAGAGGAGAGAGGGGATAGACGAGTGGCGCGCGACTCTGGAAGAGCAGCACCGAGAGAGGGTAAGATGGAAATGAAAACGCGAGCGAGACTACCGCACCAGCTCACGTAAGGGGTTGAACGACAGCGAGAGGCGCAGAGCCGGAGAAAGACGGAACGGGGGAAGCAGACGAAAAAGACAAGGGTAGGGCGGATAGCCGGACGGCGGCAGAGAAGCAGGAAAGAGCAGTGAAAGCGAAGAGAGGTTGAAAGCCAAAGAGAGAGGCAACGAGAGACGCGCCGCGTCGTTGAAAGTAACCGCTTGTGATACGAGGAAACAGGGATGGACGGAATTATAAATAGAGAAGAACACTGGCCAGATAGAAAAGGCAGAGAAGAAAGGTGTATGAGAGAGTACGTTGAGCGAGAGAGTCAAAATTAGCAGAATGGCAGAACGTGGAGCGTAAGAGTAAGAGAAAGAGAGAGAGGGAGAGATAAAACGCGACTGAAAGTTCTCTTTCTTCCTTTCTTTCTCTCCTTTCGACAGTCGAACAGGTAGCGAGACAAAGAAAGACAGAAACAGAGGCCAAGAAATGGAGCAAGGGAGAAGAAAAGAGAAAGCGAGCGGAAAATAGAGAGAGGAGAGAGATGCAGATGGAAAGTGGGCGAGAAAGGGAAGACGCGGGAGTGAGGGTATAGCTACTGGTCGCGTCCCGACCCGACCTCTCATCCCCTGTTACCCCATTCCTGTCTCTATCCTCTCCACCCTCTCTCCACCCCTTGAAACCCGCTTTCCGCGCCGCCTCGCTTTCTCTCGTCCTCCCCTTTCTCCCCTCGAGCACCCTCTTTCTACCGGCGCTTGCCTACCCTCCTCGCCTACCATGGCACAACCACCCACCTATCCACCTCCCACCGACCAACCATACCACACAGTAACACCCCGACCGACAGATCAATACCTACCAACTACCAAGCTGCTCCCAGATTATCATTCTATCCGTCAACTTTGAACGGATCCGAAAACCGAGTGACCAACGCCTGCTCCGAGAACCGTTCTGACGAGGTCGAATGCTTGGGATGTTTAATGGAAACCGCGGCAAAGGAGAGATCCTGCTTGCGAGCAATCGCTTCTCTTGGTTAGACTGAAGGATAGGTCCATCCGATTGTAGTCTCTCAACTGTTTCGTGTGTAGAGACTTCCCCTTGATGCTAAGAGAACTCGCGTAATTGTTTGCTCAGGTTTAAGTTAGATAATCGGGCCCTTATCAACTGATTTGGAGTTAATCCCGATTGGTGGGGTGCGGAAGACTATAGTTTCGATTCGCTTGGAAGTATACCGAGTGTCAGATTTAATTATGCTTTTGGGAATAATTGTGGAATGAATTTCTCGTGCATCAATTTTAAATAGTTTTCGGTTAAATAT
Source organism: Trypoxylon attenuatum (assembly GCA_963989405.1). NCBI lineage: Eukaryota > Metazoa > Arthropoda > Insecta > Hymenoptera > Crabronidae > Trypoxylon > Trypoxylon attenuatum. The sequence goes on along the minus strand of OZ022491.1, from coordinate 24,783,715 downwards.
GGTTGTGAACTGCGAAGCATCGAGCGACGAATACTTTGACAATGTGTGAGTTTGAAAGGGGAGGAAAGAGGGGTGGGATAGAGGTCAGTCGGGGTTATTAGATAGAAGCGTAAGCCTATAGCTTTGAACAGTCCTGATTTCTATCGATCTTGTTTCTTTGATAATGAGGCGGTAATTTTTCAAAGCTGAACGACATTATGATCGCATACGCGTTAAGTCAAATTAAAGAGCAACAGGTGTCCCTGCTGATCATTCGATGTTCTCCGCGTTAAAATACTAGCACACCGCGATATGACGGCTATGCCACGTATTTATTTCACCGAGGATATCACTGTCAGTATCTATAATTATTTTCTACACTTTCAACTAAGCATTACAGACCTAATAACTATCCGAGAAGTTTATCGATCGCACCGATAGATACTGTGAATTTTTCCTCTGTGTTACTAATGTTAAATCTAACTGAAAGTGAGGAACAAATATAAGATTAATACCGATATTGTACTTTCGTTAAAATTCCTTATTAGAAAAAATCATTTTCTTGTCAATTATGCGAAAAATTATTATGAATTTGTCGAATCAGGTTGAGAGGATGATACTTAACGCGGATAAAGGGCGTGAACTAGTTGGGCGTAATGAACCACGTCTAGTCGGCCCTTCGGATCGGAGGGTCAGGTGAGTGGGGTGAACGGCGCCGACTTTCAGAAAGAATCCTGCACGCGCTGCGAAAAGGACTCTTCCATTACACCCACCTTAACCGTTCCAGACAAGGACGTTTCACTCTCAAAGACGCAATACGTCACTAACGGTGAGCCACGTCACGGAGGCGCCCCCCGGTGACGTCAGTGGCGTGATAAACGAGATTAGATTTGCAAGATTTTATGTGCGACCCACGCAGCTCTGTTCACCAGGTCGAGGAAAATGTCACCCAGTAAAGTACATTGGAAGGTTCTAATCCTGTCTCACGGAAGGCTGCATACCGATTAGCCTTCCGTTGAGTTTAACTTAAACAACTGAGGTGTCTCATTCAAGCGGATGGTTCCTCTCAATTTTTCCATAACTATCGAATTGCACGGATTTCTTCTCACAGAAATATTAATTATACAGTGATTGGATCATAAGAATCTTTCCCACGATTATTAAACGTACAGATTTCTCATAATTTCTTCTAGCTGCGTGTTACTTTTTCTCATTTTTGTAAAGAAGGGTAAGCAGTATGATCGAAAGTGTAAAACTAGTTGTCGCGTCGTTTGATCTGCCAATACCGCGGAATCGAAACCGATGGTGGTGCGAGGGACTTCAGCACACTTCCGTGAGAGATGTATTCACGACTATCGCTACCCATTCAACGAGTCAAACGACAACTAAAAGGCAGACGACTGGGTCGCGGAAGGGAGGAAGACAGGGTCAAAGGCGAATGGCGAAGAGTGCAAGAGGAATCAAGATACGATAAAGACGCGAATAATGAAGAAGAGGGGTTGAACGCGGTACATAGAGTGTGGCGGTGGTGGGGGAGGGGGGTTAAGGACCAAGAAGGAAGCGGATGATAGAGAGGTGAGCGTAAAGAGGTGGAGGAGAAAAGTGAAGTGGTTCAGGGGGGTAGGATGGAAGAGACGAACGACTGGCGGAGGGGTTTGTAGAAGAGGAGGAAGGAAGAGAAGATGAGAGGTATAGTTGCGACGTAATGCTAGAGAAGTAGGGATAGAAAGAGTAGCGTCGGCGGCGGCAAGCAAGGCATTCGGCACTGCAGGCAGCGGCGGCGGCATAAATCGGTCGAAGGGAAAACTTTTTGGGCGAGCAGTTACCAGTCGGTATGTCGGCCACGTATGTGTATGTGCACACATATGTGTATGCGGTTTTATCTGGCGGTACTCGGGGATGTTGCGGCTTGATTTATCGCCTGTCGTTGCCATGGAAACCTCGGCGTGACCGGCTTGCGCGACACCCTCATATCCGAGTCGACTCTCTGGTTTGCTCTATCCCCTTACCCCCACCCTAGCTAACTCACTCGGTCCGTCTTCATCCCTCTCGGCGAATCCGCTTCACCCTTTCAATCTCTCTCGTGAGCTGTTCTACCCTCGCGCTCGAATCGCTTTGATTCTCTCCCTCCCATTGGCAAGCAAGCCTATATACCCTCCAACTATCTCTCTCGATTATACCCTTTCACCCCCATCCGCGCACCTTCCATCCTCCTCCCGAGCAACGATTCTCCGTCTCCGTTTCTCTTCTTCGCTTCTCTCATCCTTCCATCCCATAGACTCTTCTCATTCTGCTTTTCCTCGTTTCTCCAAGCTCGTGCCACCTGTTTTTCGAGTGTATTCCTCTTCGTGTGTCTGCCTTCATGCCTGTAGGCTCCTCTCACAGATTCGGATCCCTCACTGTGCTTACCCATTGCACGTTGTCCTCCCTCTTTGCGAAATACATACATATTCCGTGTCCCGCTTTCTCCGATTTCAGCCTCTAGAGATTCTGGTATCTTTGGTAGGCCTCGATGAGAGTGTCTCTCTCGAAGCTTGTGCTTCTCCCCTCGGAGGATAGTCTCCCTCATTCACGGTTTACAATCCCCACCAGAGGACCAACTCGAACCTCTCCGACCTCCCCTTTTCCGTGCACGAAGCTCACGTACATACATAGATCGTCCTTCCCTTTCTCCACACAGCCAGTCACTCACCCGAACAACCACCCAACCACCCATGAGTCGGGGGCCACCTTTCCTTCCTTCCTTCCCTTCATTCTCCAATCCTTCGTTCCATCTTTCCCTCGTTTCTTCCTTTCTTCCTTCCTTCCACTCACTTCCTCGTTTTCTCATCTTAGCTTCGATATGCACCCCGTGCTACCACTATCAGCCTCTACTCCCACGCGCGAGCTCAAAACCCCCCAGAGGAACGTCAAGGAGTCGACTACCGACAGAGTTGCCTGCAAAGAACAAGGACCTCTGCTACCACGTCCGTATAACCCTCCGACTCCCTTCACCCTTTGACCCGCTCGGCCACGACCCACCAATCGAGTGTCGACTGCTCGCTGGCTGGTGCACACGCTGTACTGCGCGCTGTGCACTGCACTGCGCAGACAGATCTCTCCGCGCGATCTAGATGGACTATCTTCGCGAACGGATAATTAACGAGGTTTTGTCTTGTTTAGCTAGTAGTCTGATGCGCGCTTCTTTCGCGATACAGTTGATTGTAGGTAAGGTGATGCTGGTTCGAGAAGCATTTTGGAACGATGGTTCTGGAGAATGGACTTTTTTCTGTCGTTAGTAGCTGGTGACAGAGTGAAACATGCTTGTAACATCTCAGGATCTGCTGGCTGATGCAAACTGTCTTCTAACTTCATGTTACTTGTGTACGTTGTGACTACGTTGATGACACTTGATGTATGAATAGCAAATACTGATTACGTTGTGTTGGTCATTCGAGCAGGCAGGTAATAGAACCAGACGACATTACCATTCGTTGATAACTTTATCCGGTAGATACTTTGGAAACGTGAATCAATAGGCGTATTTTAGAATACACTGGGATTCGAATTTATTATTTACCAAATGCAGCAATTTGGGAACAATTTTTCGACTGATTCTCTCCGAAGGAAAGTTCTGTCTAAATGTCGACTAGTGACTGTATGTGTATGCTCCCATGATATCGGCATGAGCGGGTGCGTGACTCAAGAAAAATCGATTGGCATGTACAGGCTCAATTAGGGATTCAGTTGAGTTACGAAATCTGGTTTCACGTGAGATTATTTTCTTGAGAGACCAGTTTCATAATTCCCATAATTACTTGTGTCAAGGTTTTGCGAATACTTTCGCACATTCGGTGTTACGGAAGTTCAAATCCAAATTTCCCAAATTTTTAAACACAATTGCATAGCTTGTATTCTTGCGAATTCGATTTAATATAATTATGGTATAAATTATATAATATGCTAGTACTCATATTTTGCTATGGAGCGACTATTTAAACGTAAAATATTTGAATTCGCCAGATGGTACTGGAAAATACATAATGTATATTTAAATATGGTACAATTGATTCAATTATTTAATTACTTGCAATTTTGGGAGTCTAAGTTATCTAACTATGATAAAAGTCTACATTTACAGTCTTCGGTATTGCTGATTCCTTCTGGTAAGTTTCCATACCACAGTAAGTTGTTAAATTGATCTGTTTCAATTTTGTATCGATAGACGATTGAAACTAGGCGAATCTTTTGCTGGTAAAGCAATATCGATTTCTGTTTTGTTAGCAGCTAATACAGGCACAGTAAATTGTTCCCCCCAAAAGAATTAAGTGATGATAATATTTCGGGTAATAATTGGCCAAGTTTAACTGGAAAAGTCAAGTAATTACCTCAGCCTATTAAAATGAAAAAAAAATGTTATGCAAGTTAGAAAGAACAGGAAAATCAGTGTGCAATTTTTCTATATTCACTCCGAGATACATACAGTTAGAAAATTTGCGTTTCTAATTCTTCAGGCATATCTCTACGTTTAAGTAATAATTAACCAAGGATTTCGTCGAGTATAATATTCCGTGCAAATATTAAAATTATTATGATTAATGATTTCTTTGAAAACTGTATAATTATTTCTTAAAATCTCTCAAGTGAATGCATCCTTTTCAAAATTACGATGGGTTTTTTTTAATCTCCGCAAATTATCGTCACTCTTCTACGGAAACAATGCATCTTCGCCGCAGTGAATTGTGCACATTAAAAAATACATACATTGAATATTTACATTTGTAAAGAACAAGAGAACTTAAGAGCACAAAGATAACAGAATGTATGTTACCCATCACGGCTATGGTCTTAAGACACCATAGAAGATAAGAATTTTGATGCCAAGGTTTCGCGTGCATTTTTAAAAGCTTATGGTCGACAGGTTGGATATATAACTCGGGTAACGAATTTTGCTGCACCAGTGCTTTGAGTTCTGCCGAAGACAATATTGCGAGCTTCTTACACGAATCGTAATTGTACCGTTTTACGAATTTTACGATGTTACGCGTTATAGTTCTCACGTTATTTCTCGTTTCTATTGAAGTAGCTTCTGCAGAGGTATGTATACAATATAATTCTTCTTATTTTTGTCAGATTTATATTTATTTTATCACCTGATATTTTAATTAACTACTTTGGAGACATGTTTGACACTATTCTATTCAATTATTCTAATTTTAATATTTAGCAGTAAAACCTGACGTTATATGTCTTTTCATTTTTATCTTATATATAATTATTTAATAATTAATGTATAGGAATAATATCAGTAGTAAAAATACACTGAAAAAGAATTATATTTAAACTCCTGTATTTATTTCTGTATTCTATAGGTCGCTACACCTGAAGTGACTGACACAGCTCGATTTTATGATGTATATTCATTACTAACGCCGCTTAAAAAAACATTTTGCGAAAACAATTGCAACACAACTACGTCTGTGTCATATTTGTGGAATTTGATTTGCCGTCTTAAGTGTTCACATTATTTGTCTAACGATACCGAAACGACGGCAACTACGCCAGATACATTAACAACATCATCAACCACATCGTCAGGAGGTTCGTTAACAGGAACAACTACATCGCCAGGAACAATGGCAACAAACACGTCGTTAGTACAAATGGCAACAAACACGTCGTCAGTTCAAATGCCAACAAACACGTCGTCAGTACAAATGCCAACAAACTCGTCGTCAGTACAAATGCCAACAGGATAAAACGGCAATAAAATTTTTCAGCCAAATTTTAAAATAAAAAACCTATCTCTCTTTACAGTAGACCAATGTATGCTAGAATACCTCTAACTAAAGACACTGCCCGAATTTTTTTGTACAACGTATCTACGAATAAATTATGACTTTGAAATTATTCGAAGTTACTATGTTCATTGTTCATTAGAAAAAAATATAATTAGTCTCTCGTGCGAAATGGGTAAAATTTCGAGAGACAATCAAAATAAAAAAAGTGGTAAAAACTCACCAGTCTGCCAATTTATTGAGACCACTTAAACCTTTACAGCAGGTACCGAAGATCGTCAGTCATCTAATATATTGCGATAATTGATAATCTGTAACAGAAATTAAAGAATCGAGTTTATTGTCGTTAGAAATATTGCACTTATATCGTGTGGAACAAGATCTAAAAAATTTTAACACTGAATTGCTTACCACGATCTTTGAGATCCTAGCGATGGATAACACTCATTGGATGCACGATCACTGACTCTACTCTTAGGATAAATCCCAGCGGGTATAATATCGCGAGCAAACACTGACTCTAATTCCCGATCGCGTTTTACTATCGTTCGACTGCGGTAGAATTACTGCCTCTAATATCTCATCGCGCATCACAGATGCACCTGTAACAAAAAGAGAAAGTATCAATTAATGTTTCAGCAACTAACAGAGAAATTTATGGGTTAGGTAGATTCGTAAAAATAATCTATTATACAAATATCGATTTTAATATCAAACTAACCCACAGGTGGCATTAATCGGTAGAACAGAAACCTTAGTTTTCCTGAATAGAAGTAACAGGAATAAGGAAGTAAAAATCCAAGATGGCAATGATCACTACAAATTTCTCGAATATTCTTGAAAATATATTTCACTGAATAAATACCGAAACGAAATGATTATTAATCTAATGTAGCAGTAACGATAATAAGAAAGACACGGTTATGGAATTGGTGAAGCAGGAGAAATCTTATTGTTAGATATAGGGAGATATGTATTATGTACTACGCAACATGTCGATTCCTGCTACTCGAACGAAGCAGCACTGTTACTAACACGCGTATCCGTAAGACAATGGAACACGTTTTATTCCGCGTATTATAAGTCCATCAAATCAACCGCTACACGCAAAAAGTCATATGAATTACTGAACTTGATAAAATGTACGAGTTACGTGCTAGAACAGTATAACTGTGGCCGAAATCCTCAAGAAATCAGACCGGCTAGTATACTCGGCGAATGACGTCACACGCTTTGTCAAGCTGATATAGGAATATGTGCATAATTACCATTTTCAGCATTGTTCGCTTCGAACTTCATATTTCTGGTGTGCACAGGTTTGTTACGATACTCGTGATGCTAATTTCGACCCGAAATACTTATTATTATCACTTTTATCCCGAATCGTTCGACGCACTAACGCGGAGCTGTCGCAGCACAAAACTTGGCGGCACACAATTTGGCGGCTGATAGGGTGCGCGTCATTCGCTCCGTTGCGTGCGGTTGGTAACTCAGACGGAACAGAAAATATCATAACACGATAAGTCTCTGCTATTTTGATCATTAAACTGTTGGTAAAGTTGGCTTTTTTTTGTTAGTAACTGTCGTTTAATACGATAGATGGCAATACCACCTCAGTGTACTCGATTTCACGTTAGTTTGATTAACAACTGTGAGGAGAATTGAACATCTTGTGTTTACTATGAAGAGGAATTCATCAGGAAGCAATAAGAGGTAAGGATTCGTAATTATTATTCGTATTTTTAATAGATTGTTGATCAACTCGATAAAACTATCGATAAAACTTTAAGCTCGATAAAACTTAAACTCGATAAAAATTTCCAGAGTTCCGCATCCCAAATTTATTCAGCACATAGTTCTATCGGATTGAAATAATTTGGGTTCTAACACAGCATCTCACGTTCTTTAACCCTATAGAATTATGAGCTGAATAAGTTTAGGATGCGGAACTCTGGAAATTTTTATTCTAGTACCCTCAAATTGGCTACTTGGCGCGAGACTCTATCGCGTCTCTCGATACCGCCCTTCACCATGAACATGTTTTAAAATCAATATCCTGAATTTATTCAAACCAGTCTTTACGTGTACGCTAGATTCAGCAAATATCCACTTGAACGTCCGCTTCACGCGTCTAAACTAGCTAAACAACTTTGTCTACATTTCCATGTGACAAAAATCTCGAATGATTTTATAACCACCTTTTCCCAATCATTCATGAAACCTTACAATTAGTTCAGAAACCAGTGTACGAAAGATTTCATAAGATTAAATCTCATATTATTGATTAGCACAAATCAATTGAATTCGATTCTTAATTCGTAATTGAATAGGGTGAAATGAAAAATAAGGAATAAAAATAGAGCTAATATTTCGAGGGTTAGGTCATATGATTATATTATAATTATATTATTCTTCTATGGACAGACGATTGTTATATAGCACACGGTGATTATAATTACAGATAATTGTGGTTCCTCGCGTCGAGATCACACTTCCTAACAAGGCTGCAAAAAGAGATAAAGATGCATTGCCACGTAGAAAATGAGACCTTGCTCCCGTTGTGAAAGTAACGCTGGTGGGCCTATTACAAATACAAGAAGCTCGTGTCCTCTCACTTTCAGCATACGCGCACAATGAGTTGTCAGTGAGCAACGATCGCTTTCGTGTGCACCGCAAATGGTAAGCACTCTTGATTGCTATAATAATGAAATTATAGATGCACCTGAATTTCATAAACATCCAATTTCTTTCGTATTTTCCGACTAATTGTAAGTTTCTACCTGTGATTAAGTGGTAGATTTCTGATATCTAAGTTATTGAGAGATTTATGGTAGAAAATTGCTTGCAAATTTAATAAAGTATTGCAAAATTGTTCTCTATTCTGGTAATTGCTGTCATATTTAGTATTACTTCGAGATCGATTGTTCATGTTTTATATTTCTTTGTTTTTTTTTTTTTTTTAAATAGCTATATCGACTTATGTATCTATGTTACGTAGATACATACGAGTAATTATGATAGTTGTCGATTCGATAATGCAAGTAGCGTAGAAAGTAATTCCGCGCAGTCGACTCGAGCCGGATTTGCCCTGAGAGTGAATCACACAGTGAGGTAGGTATGCAAAAAGTTGGAGTTCCGTGAGGTACGGTACGCTGACATACGAATATCTCCGATAAGAATCGGGACAAAAGATTGAACACTGCATTCGGTACTTGCTATGTAATATATCTATCAAGTAAAAATTAAAAATGGAATTACTCATTTGCGGATATATTTTAAGGTAAGGTAATGATATAGGAAATTTTATCTGTCAGCGTTCATACGATCACGAAATGAAAGTAGTTATCCATTCTTGACGTGCGAGATCTAAAGCGATTATGGCTCGGTTCTCACTGCTCTGACTACTCCCGAATTCCGTGTGGCAATTAAATTGAATGAAAGAGTGAAAGAAGCTGGGAATATTCTCTCGAAATTCCATTAAGCAAAATTCTGACATGTTGTCAGTATTTTAAGACGTGACTCTTGATGGACGTGGAAACATTTAGTAGAACTGTTCTCGATAAGATCCTGGTAGAGAATTTTCGCTAACGGAATACTATATTAATTTCGGGTGAATTAATCGAAATAGCTATTAAAATGTGATTTTATTCAATATTTCAAAGAGATTGTGCTCTGACGATGCAAATAAATCTCTGTGAGAATTCAAAATGTTAAAAATAGTACTTACTATATTTATTCCTCGTATCTCTATGGTAACTAAATACACCCTGAAATCTTACTCAGTCGTCCAGTAGATGAGATTAGAAAAATGCTACATGTATTAGCGATATAAATATTATTTTGATACTATCGAGCTGCTCATATGTGTTGCATACAATCACAGCATACAGGGTGTTTCACTTAGCTTATTTATTCTTATGCAAGAAACGAATACTCTAGAGAACAAAATATTGTTCTTGAGGACCACGAGTTTCAACAGTTGACAAAAACTGTGGAAAGGAAGTAATTAGTGTATAATTATAAAAAAAGGAATAATTGAAAATTAATTTTATCAAATGTTCAAAGTGATATTTATTGTAAACGAACAGGTGTAAGGGAGAAAAAAATATTTCCTTGTTCCGTTAGTGAATTACGTATTGATATTGATATAAACAAGAATGTTAAGACGCTTAAGTCAGATAGGACACCGTGTATGTATCCACGGACAATCGACAGGATCAAACTCACGGACAGTAAAGTGGATGTAAATCGAGTAGACGGAGCAGCTTTATGCGTAGTGCTGACCAGACTGGGCACCGTTGACCTGGAATCGGGAAGAAAATCATAGTTCGCATGTCTAGTCTAGTCATAGTCAATCAGAGTCTAGTCTACTGAAACTCTTTGAGTTGGAAGAAAACTGGGTCGCAAATAGTACGCAAGACTATACACATGTATACAAATTCTTTCTCTCTCTCTCTCTCTCTCTCTCTCTCTCTCTCTCTCTCTCTCTCTCTCTCTCTCTCTCTCTCTCTCTCTCTCTCTCTCTCTCTCTCTCTCTCTCTCTCTCTCTCTCTCTCTCTCTCTCTTCGATATGACTCTTTTGCCTTTCTTTTAACTCGCTCACTCTTCCTTTCCTTTCTGCCGACAATCGAGGGTGCAATTATGCAGATGGAACTTGGCTCTTTTGTTCATCATCCGTGGGATCCTAGGAAGACGAAACATGTAAATGACTAATCTGATTATTTGCCAATAGCAGAGATAATCAAACTTTTTCACTACCAATCATAAAAAATAGTTATATAATTCAATTCAATAATTTCACTTTCAAAAGAAACATAAATGCAATGACTATTAATTCTTTATTAAAAAAATGTTTGAAAAAGCGATTTACACAATTGGCGTGTAATTCTTGAGATTTCAACACGAATTCCTTGAATTTCTCTGATAAGATTAACAAGATCCAGGAGAAAAGTGAAAGGGTAGTAGGGTTTGAATTTTTGGGGAAAAAAAGTCTGGTCCACTAAAGTCCGGCCGTTGGATCGCAGAAGGCCAGAGATACAATTCGGGTCAGAATCGAGGAAAATGCCAAGGTCTTATCGCCCCTTCTCTTGGTTTTGGGTGGAGACATTGACCAAGTGCATTTCTTCTTCCAACACGTACATAGCAAGAGAACGAGCGAAAAGCTTGAGAGAGTATCCGGTCCACGGGTGATCGGGTTTCGGTTCTGTAATCGCAATTTTGCAATGAGTGGGCGTATCCAGAAGGGTGAAAGAATGAGTTTACATAATCTATTTGCCTGAGCTTATCGTTTGTTACATGAGTACAATATGTCTCAATAAAACTCGCACACGGTCAGGTGCATTATCATCTTATCATTGAAATTGTATCTTTTCGCAACGCACTTCTTTGACATTATTTTCTTACCTCCAATCTCTTTATGATCTGTTCACTACATCTAAAAACATTATGCGATTTTCACAAAAATTGTACAAGCGGAAATGAATCTATTAAAATAATTACAATATTGATAATTTCTCTTATTTTATCTAATTTTAATCGAAATTGTCGAAAGTGTCACATTAGGTATTCAGCAGATACACTTTGCAGGTAGAATTCCGTTTATTTAGATTTGAGGATCAACTGTGTTCAGTATGGTAAGTATAATTCGTGGGAATAATTATATCCGGCTAATTACGAAATGAAAAAAGTGCTATTGTGTATTTTCGAGGCTTATAATAGTGGGACTTGACAGGTGAAGTCTGACGAGATACTCATAGCATGAAAGTTGTCTTGTTAATAAATACATATTTATAAGTGAACCATGCCAATCATTCTGTATACATAGTGGTTAACGAAAATATTCAGACACCAGGTTAAATCTGGATTAATGGCCTTATATCTCAATTATTTATGCATCAATTAAAAGAGTAATTTATAAGATTCTCTACCCGGTTTTTAAACCCTTACAATTAAAAATCTACCAATATATCACTTAAAAGATAAAAAGAATCGTGGAATTTGTTTTCTAAAAAAATCCTGTTCCGCATGAATACGCGAAATTTAGAGTTTTAATTCGATGCATTGCTTTTTACCAGGTAACGTGGTTTCATCCGAGATAACATCTTAATGGTGTACTCGCGTTTCGCGTTATAATACGCACGCCAGTTAATAACCAGTAAATACAGACTGCCATCTCCGGATGAAAATGTTCACATCGATGAATTCGCACGAAGCATAATGCAGCTAAGAAATTGGCTGAGACACTTTGATTATTATTATTGCATCGTTGGTGGCACTCATTTGATTTCTCTGTGAGAATATTAGTTGAAAGTGAGATGATAAAAATAAGGAATCTGATATAAGAGAAAAAATATGTGTAACAGGCTAAAAGTGTGTTAAAAATCCAAAAAATAAAGTTTGTTTAAAATTATTAGAGAAAGTGTAGATTTCTTGTCGCCAATGTAATTCACAGTGAGATATATCATTGTTCAGTATTATAAGGGTTAAGGTAAAGTCGAGAAGGCTGGATATGAACAGAACCTTATGTCATTGCTCCGAATTCGCGCGCGTTACTCAACATACGTGTCGCTGCTCACGCCGGTCCGTTGGTGAGCAAACCACGAGGACCTGTGGTTAAACCTGTTTCAAAAAATCTTTCAAGGGAATTTCCGGAGCCGCCCTGGCATGGACGGGCCAAGAATACATGAGCAGCGACACGTACATACATATGTAACAGTTCTTACGTCATACAATTTTACTTATTGTTTTTATTAGTATTAGTGCCACTAAATAATTGGAATGGAACCTATAAAAAAATCTTCTTTGGTGACACATATAAAATAAAAATTATTCTTCTTCTGCAAAATTTCTATCATTGAGATGACGAAGTGTAAGTGTCGTGCACAATAATAATTTTTACATCAATCATTTCTTTAATTTAATCTGATTATGATTAGTCATTCTCGATAAGTATTATTGATAGAAAAAAAGAAAAAAAATAAAATATCGTTTGGAACAGAAGTTCTATAACTTCTCTTAAACTTTGGTTTTGGGCCAGTTAGACTTTCGCACATTGCGTACGATTAGATTGCAATATGTTCGGCTTGAAATGCAAGTCCACCATGGCGAAGATAAACTGTATCAAGTCCCAAACACGCAGTGCAAACAATCCGGCCGCAAGAAGCCGAAAAATGGGTTAAGAGATAAATGGCAGTGAAAGAGCAGTTAGTCAGGGTCAGCACGCGGTAAACCGCGATATGGTAAGACAGTAAGTGGCTCATGTAATATCCGGATTTGAATAGAATTGGAATACAATCTTCCGATTTGTTTACCTAATACTAGGAAAATACTGAAACCATAATGTTGCAATTATACGTGATCGATAATTGAACTTCCTTTAAAATTTCGGTATAGGTAATTATGCTTCAATTAAACTTCACATTAATTAAGAAATTAAATTATTATTGCCTCTTTATTGTTTCACATTTTTCCATTAATTTAATCTCGTTAATACAATATAGGTTTACTGTGCTTCTAGATGAAACAATTTCATTTTATTCATATATTAATGTGCTTAGTATTATATATTCATATTACGTTTATTATATAAATATATAATTTCCATTTTATCACGAGAGAAAGTCAAATGTTTTATTAATCAAATTCAGCATATTACGTGTAGAAGTTGAAAAGATTCGTGCTTACGTTAATAGTTAGGAATTCATTTTATAGTGCGCAATGCACACGCAGTAACAATCGAACAATACCAAGCGAAATGCTTTCGTTTTGCCACTTTCTACAGTGGAGATGTATCATCGAGTCAAGGACATGCTGGTCGAGTTGTATAGTACATATTTACCTTCTATATATTTACGTACATATATACTTACTTTCTATGGAAATCAATGAAGCATGTAACAGTGAAATGCTCCTTTTTTCAATGCGACCACTTGGAATGCGTAATAACGTATGCGGATACGCAGTGTTATGCGAAACCACACTCGTCAGAAGTAGAATAATAATAGCAAGTGAGTTTGCGATAAAGATCAATGGTTTCTGCTTGGCACGTCTCGATCGGTTGATCGATTTATCAACCCGAAATTCAGCGAAATGTCGCCCTGGAGCAATGTTGCTCAATATTGCACCACTTATCGCTCCTTTACTCGAACTCGAGAAAGAGACTTGACATGCGAAGCAGTTTCGTTAAAACTGACTTTATGTCCTATACATACAAACATATACATGTACATATATTACACATGCTATAGTGAGTTAGAAATTCGACTGCTACAATGTTATCGTGCACTGTTTCAATATTAATTAAAGTTCATGTGTCAAATGAAATCAATGTTCCCAAAATGAAGTCTTACACGATGGACTTTGCACTGGACACATTAATTCAATTACGAATACTCTGTACCCCTTTTTTTATATAACGCTCAGCCAAGTCAGAAATCACTTGAAAGAAAGCTGGCGATGAGTGAATTACGTTCGGAATGAATTACGCTCAGGATATGATATCGACGATATATCAAAAAGGCTCAGCAAAAGAAGAAGTATACTTGTGCTTGTATGATTGCAGAAATGTGGGTTACTGCATCGTTGGGCGAAATTGCAAAATCACCAAATATAATCAAGTTGCAAGCTATCTTTGCAGTAATTCTAAAGTAATTCTCGAATATTTTCAATTTCAACATTACATCTCTCATACATTTTTGCAAAATCTCATTAAAAAGTGATCAGCACCTCCCTGAACGTGTTATTTTCATTTTAGTCTCAACGACAGTAGGTTATTACAACGAACTTAATTGCACTTTCTGCGAAAACTATACTAAAGTTATATTACCGTCAGATAAAGAATGATTAATTTCTTTATGCAAATTTACGAAATTTCGATTTACGAATGTTACTACATAATTGGTTAAATTAATTCGTAGTTAATAATTATTTGATCAAATCTTCTCCAGTTGAAAGCAAAGCAACATACTTCTTAGATTTTGTTAGTTTCTAATCGAAGCTGCGACATGTAAAACAAATTGCTGAATCGAAACCTAATCAAAGGTGAACATACGCTAATCGTCATTGATCCTAATGCAAATTGGAGATCGACCGGTCCAATGTATCTGACACGAATGGAATGCAGTAATGAAATTCGTTTCATGGCCAATCGTACATGCACCTATACTACTCTATTTCCCAATACCGTTTCGATATCGAGTATTACACTATCGGCTGACAGCCGAGCATTACCGACTAATTACATTGAGCTTCCACCTCTGTACATCGCGACATAAATAACTGAACCGGTCGAAAAATACCGGTCGAAATACAGCTACACATACGATTTGATTCAATGATGAAACCAATTAGAACGTTCTGTCTACCGTCTAGGTTTCTCAGGACTTTCGTTCCTTATGTAACTGTGTTAAGCACTACACACAACTTATGCGATATTATTAAGTAAGTGCTACTTTAGAAGTGTGCATTGTCGGCTCGCAGGTGGAAATTGGAATTCAAGATATTTAAGGAGATAAATAGCAAAGAAGAAAAAAAAAATCCAAATGGTTCTTCGGATGAATGCACAAGTGATACAAGAAGAATGCTACTTTGTTACTTGAGTTATGAGAATATTAGCTAATTAAATGCGTATTAATAAAGGAAACGTGAAAAATTGTTATGCAGATAAAACATGAATAAAGCTCACTGTATATTTTCATGTAAAAGGGCAGAATGGTACAAGAGATTTGTAACGTTGCATTAATAATTTGTATCACACAACATTTCTTTCTCCCTTTTTGTTTGTAAACCGTTACATGCACAAAGTGAATGGTCCTGGTTGCAGGTCAAAATCGAAGAACGTATTACATTCGACTTGCGCAAGCCCGATGTTGAAGAAAAGATTAATAGTGGCCGGCATCTCGAATACGTATGAAACTGGCACACGTTCGAGCAATTATTTATGTCAATATGTCAATATGTGCCATCGGTTGGGATAATATTTACAGTCTGAGATATTGCTACTCATACGCATTATCCTTTCTATCTTTACTTTCTTCTCATATTTCTTAGCCGAACCGATAAATTAATAATATTTTATTTCGTCACATTAATTTATCTGATTATCTAATTATTACAAATACATTCATTTGTAAAGACCTTATTTGCAGTATGTTCATGGGTCGTTAAGAGCGATGCATAAATTTGGTAATCGTGCTCTTTCTCTTTTATTCACGATTCAATGTACGTATTGTATGGATTGCTTCTTGAAGATAAATGACTTACATGAATTCATTACAGCAATGTGCACTTATTACTTTTTCGGCATCAGATAAGAAATCTTCGATCGATTCATTTTTTAAATTGACATAATGGAAATGACTTATATTGTTAATTAACGGTCCTTTAATATTCTTCGAAACTTATTTGAATGACAAAAGGAGAAAAGAAGATGCAATTTTTCATCAAATCGTGTAAGTATTATTGAGACATGAAAAATACAGGTTGTTGGCAATAAGAACAAGAGAGAGGAAGGAAGAAATGGGGAAGATCCTTAAACGTACAAGAGCATCAACGATGGTATTTATGTGAATAATGAGACAAAGTGTATTTACTCTCATGATTATAGTGATACACGTAGAATCGTGTTGCTCTACTTTGTTTGCTCTAACCATTTGCCAGCGTTGTTGAATTTCTTTCACCCTTCCCATTCACGCTTCCTTCGTTATGACATAGTTATTAGAAAGGAAGACCGAGGTTTGGATTACTACTAATTGTAAGATTCATATATTCCAGAAAACTAGATTCCTATTAGCATGCAAGATAAAAAGAATCAAGAAATTAACTAGCTGTAGTGTAAATTAAATAATAGAAATTATAGCATTCTTACATTGTATCACAAGAATCAAATAAAAAATACCAGTCCGCCTGTCAATCTACTTAAACAGCTTCTGCAAATCACCGTCGAAATGCGGAAGAAATGACGTAGGAAAATTTTCCTAAAACCAACTTCACTTCAACCAATGATCCTCGAACGACGTTTTACCATCGAGCAGTTATCGAAGCAATAAAGAATTTACACGGACAATTATCCGTGAAACCTCAGCTGTCCATCAATTTCCAATGCTCGATTTCGGGCGGCAAAACTGTCTCAGAAAGATCGAGGGCAACGGCAGTGCCTCCGTTCGTTTGCAGAAATGAAAGTAAAGCGACGTGGTCGCCTGGCAGCAGCAGCAGCAGCAGCAGGCAGCACATGCCTCCTCTCTACCTCAACTCGACAATCCTCCCCCTCTGCCATTCACACAAAACACCTTTCCACGGTGTGTAACGGAGCACCTCTTTCTCCTTAGCTTCAACCCAGGGGACTCGTCTTTTACCTTCGAAAACGACTGACACTCTCCTCTTCTTCGACTCCCTCTCTTGACACGGTGCTTTTGGGGAGCTTTCCACCACTCGGACCCCTCGGAGAACTATCCGCTACGGTGGTAGGACACCATACAGCCAAGTTACCGCATTGTACCTGGCAGTCGGTTAGTAAGCCGCTAGCCAAGAATCGCTCTACGCTAGCATCGGTGGCGAGCATAGCTGGTCACTGTTTCCACGAGTCTCTAATAATATCTGTGACAATCTATCGCACACGATTCCATACGGATCACTTTTATTTCGTTATACAATTTACTCTATTTCTTTGTTTCCTCGCGAATAAGAGATTCCAGAGTGGATCTTCTTCGCGAATCGTCATTGTGGCACCAAGACGAGTGCAAGCTTCGGGGTGAAGAGTTTTTCTTGACTTTTTGTAATTCTCGGGGGTGGTCGAAACAACGGGAAAAGTTTGAGGCGAGCAACGAAGGACACGTGGCGACAGGATGCGCGACCGGTGAGTAAAGAGATTGTGGTATAAGAGAGTAATTATAAAAGGGAGATATTAAGAGACCTTACTCGGTGGTTTAATCCGGTTTCGAACGTGAAACGAAGAGTGACGTTGGTTGACGTTTCGTTTTGGTGGTGCCTTCATTCCTGTGATGCAAGTCGACATGCGTGCGTTACTGCCTTACATGACTTATGTTGGCAACAGGTGGAAAATTACGAAATTATTGAAGGAAATAAAAGTCGAAGTTTCTTGATTGAATCACTTGAAAATTTAAGGAACAGCTATCTTTGAATATATAGCATTATTTGTTGTGTTTCGTTACTCTAATCGATTTGAATGCTACCCATTTACAATAGAAAAAAATGTAAAAATGTAATTTAGTGCAGAGAGATAAAAAAATTTAAAAGTATTAAAAATACTATTTTAAGGGTATCTTCCGACGTTGCATACTCTTGTCTCATTACACGGATGTTTAGAACTTGAATTTCAATTGTACATACCTTTTCTACGACTTAAGGACACATTACATTGCTATCCGTAAGATTAAAGGCTAATGGCGGGATATATGTAACGCACTTCTTCAATGGAATCGAAAGTGGAATGTTAATGGTACTTGGACTAGATTCGACGAAAATGGTAAAGTCTCTAAAAGGTGGTAGCTTGTTGCTGATACAGACTGTCTTGCTTACCACCGTAATACCTACCAAAAATAATTGACTTAATGCTAACTAGATGCTCGAAAACCGCAAGGATGATATATGATGAAAAAGAATGTACGCTTAGAAAGGCGGAATATCTAATTCAACGATATTATCTTCTTGAGTAAAATTTTGCCTATTTGTATTTATACGCGTCTCTGTGGTAATGTGTAAGTGCTTATACACTATATCTTATGTAAGAGTAATGCAATATCTAGGTCTATTTTTCTGATAACTCTATCTACTGCAGAGCTTGATCATTACTATCGGAAAACGCGTAAACGGTATCTCCTCGGTATCTACTTCCTGTTTAATGTCTCCTTCCGACCACGACTTTACCTTATTGCAATTCTCACCGTGCCCTGAAAACAGAAACAAAGGCATATGAAATTGTTGTGCAATCGCGGAAGAAATTTCTAATGAAACGGGAAAAATAAATTGCTATTGCAACCTCGTAAATTATTCTTACATTTGTATTGCAGCGTCTATCGTAATTGCATTAGAAATTTAAAGTTTTCTTTTACTGAAATAATATTTTTGTACTAGTTTTTTTTTTTTGCTTGTTAGAGCGCCGATCATTAAGTCATTTAATAAGGGCACTATTTTTTTGGGCTGGGCAATGTTTCTTAATATTTTAAGGGAAGCTATTGAGAAAATGAGATATAACTGAACTTTTACGGTTAGAATGAGCAATAACGTAAATAACTGAAAGCACACGTTAAACTTTATTTATGGTGATTGATTCGCGTTAAATTACAGTTCTTCTTATCACTGTATTACGCATTCAATGTATCATCGATAATACTTTCGCTTACTTGATTCCTTCAATGTTTCAGTTAATTAGAACATTCAAACCGTATCTACCTTCATTACAGTATTCAAGTGAAATTCTGTCTTTTCGAGCTTTCTGAAACCACCATCCGCGTTAATTGAAAATAATTCAATGTTTTAATAATTCAATAATAGATCGCATCAAGGAATTCATGCTACAATTAGAATCTCACAATCAGTTAATAACTGAAAACTTTCACCGAATACATTTCCTAAAATTCCGATCAAACTTGTATTTTAAAAAACCTTTATTTACTTTAGAATAATCGAGTAAAATAAATAAGGTTCATTTCAACGTTGTTGATTCAAAATTAATACGTCACCAAATGGAAATTTAAAAGCGTTGCAATCACGTTAACATTGCAGTGTCGTCAGACCCAAGTTGCACGAGGACCGAACAAGAATTCCTCCTGCGGAAATTGTTGTTCAATTCTATCAGGGTAGGTTGTGTATCGCGCAAAGTGAAAGGTGAATCCGCTAGGCAGACGCAACGAGAAAGTGATCGGCGTGTTTTATTTCGATCATCTCTGAGAGGCTGAATTATCCGAATGCGTATCGAGCGATGCGTTTTAACTTGTTAGCCATGCAATACTCATTGGTTTATGATCTTCTTCTTACGAGAGAACGTTGCATTCGAGTGTGTCAAGAGTCACTGGAATTCTCTGAGAATCGTATTTCACACATGTAGCATCTACCAACTGTAGAGGATCATTTCCTTTCACCGCGATGCTTTTTCGGGATAAGGGTTGTTACAGAATTCTTACAAGCATTTATGAGCATTGTAATACATATCTGCAATCTGTCTCTGTTGCAACTTTCCATGAATTTATAACTGAAAGATAATCAATATACAATTTCTAATTCTTTGCACTAATTCTAATTGCAAATATAATTGTAATTGTGATGTTGAAAGTAGATGTACATTTTTTACCAATTTTTTAGCAATTTTAAATTTGTACGATCTTTAGCCTAACAAAAGCGAACGCAATAAAGAAATAATTAGAATATTTATAGACTGCTGTGTAAATTTAGAAACTTCATTGTAACACGATTTAGTTCAAAGTTATGTGAAATGTACTGTTACCGTATTCGAAATTTATTTGCTACCAATCGAAAATTATGGCACTCTGTAGGAGTTCAATCACTGTCCACCTACTCAGACACTATACACGTGTCTTTTAAACTTCGATACTGTTAGATCGCTTCTCATACGATACCAAATACAAGCTGTATCTCTAAATCGATTATTCATTCAAAGTGACTGCGAATAAACCAGAAAAATCATCCGAATAAATTATACCAAATCGTTTGGATCCATAGGGAATACATTCATTAACTTAGATATTGAGCAACATTATTCACATGTTCTAAACATTGAAAAGCAGAATAGAAAGAAAAATAACCAAAATAGGCAAAATAGAGTTGATTAAATATTGTCGATGTATGTAATAGAATAATAACTAGCTATCGTATTTATAAACTACGATTTGGAAGTCAATTATGTGTAGAGAAATGTTTAAAGCTAGTTACAAGGCGGAAGGTCGAAGAAATCTAGTCTTGATTAATGTAGTATGTGGCATTGTGCGAAACAATAGCGACAGATGAAAGTAGCGCAGTGTCGAGTCATTAGAAGCGATTGTAACGGTCCATTCGCTTATAACAACGACCCACTGGTACTTTTTCGACTTTGTTCTTTCAAAAAATAGTTCCAAGTTAAATAAACCTTTTTTAATAATAATAAATACTGTGCTATCTCTTTCTAATCATACATACAATTTCGTAAACATTACATATAATACTTTGGTCAATAACACATTTATAAAAAAAACGGAATGAATAATAGTATTTTGCAGCAGGAACAATAATAAATAATTGTCATTCGTTGTTTACTTCTTTACTTACGTGCAGCAATGTGCAAAGTGGATTAACTGGCGGCACCAAATACTGATCATAGACGAAGCAACGAGTCTTACTATTGCCGTTGTAAGACGCAAACCACTTTTTTCTTACACCGCTAATTCTTTAGCGGCAACACTTTTCAAAGAGGTTTTCTACATATTGAACGACAAGACGAAACTAATTCGTGGAACTAGCCACTTAAGATTCAGCTAAAAATTGCCGGATAATTGAATGAAAGAAACAGGTCAGAATTTTTGCAATGTCTGTAAAAATTGCTCAGTTCTATTATGCAACGATAATTTTTACCTGATTAGGTAAAAAATTCAGTTAGCCAAATTTCTGATCATAACATTGAAAATATAGGCATTGAATTTGTCACATGAAATCTAGTTTCCGCATGAAAAAATACTTATGTGTCAGGTTCAGTTTGGACATTAATTCCGGCACGATGACGAACAGTGGTATCGTAAACTAGTTCTCTAGACTAGATATAGACAAGATGTACTTACCTTTCCATCAAGTTACGTGCCTTTAACTGACCTACTATTAGTTAAACGAAAATCAAGGTAATATATCATACTTAGAATTAGGATTACTCACATAATATCATGTCATTAAGATATTTAGCAATGTACAATTAAACTTAATGTTAACGCAGCATTGATGATTAATTCTATTGATGACGTCTATTATTTTCGTTTAGGTGATTCTGGAATAATAGAAATTGAAAATGAATTTTGATTTTATTAGGATAAGAAACATGTGCTGCAATTACTGAATTAAACATGACAGTAAAATATCCTGACAACGGTCTTGACAGTAAAACTTTAGTATCTCAGAAACAATGATTGCTCGACCACTTTTTTTCATTAATTGAGATTCAATAGGATAGCATTTAGCATAACATTAATCGTATAAAGTCAGTATTTCAGGGGTTTCGAATGCGTTAGTAAGTGATTCGGTAGCTAGACCCACATTCTTCATTACGAATTCAAGTTCTTAGGCTAGTTGGCAAGTACCTTGTCAAACGTCATGCATTCCAAGATCCACTGGAATCAAACTCGCAAAGACACATTGCTCGCTTCACGCGTGCAACATTCCTGGGTCAAAGATTCTGCATCTTGAATAAATCGATAGAAATTTTTATAATATATTATTACAAAATCGAATCACTACTTGATATGTATTTCGTTTTTATAAAGCAGTTTTCATTCCAATTTCATCAACACAGTTTTTCTTTCCGTTTCTGATCAAATTCCTGAGTCTAAAAATTTCGAAAGTTTTTGTAAGTCAGTTTTTGTGATTGCAAGTTGTAAAAATCGTGAGTGCGTCAAATACCGAAAGAAGAGTCGCAAAATGTGTATGTGAATCAACGCGTCTGTTCGAAGTGAATCGTTTAGTCGTCAGTAGAGTGGTACAAAATCGAATGTGGTGCGACCGGTTTGTCGGTCGTGCCCTATTCGTGAACGGGCTGCGAAACGCCCGCACGAAAAAAGAAATTGCAACCGCTTTGAATGTCGATTGCCTCTTATCTAATCGATGCCAAGCAAAAGAGACACGCACTTTCGTCGTCGTTACATTTTGCCAAGTCCGAATGCGTACTGCACCAACCGAATCTCCACGATTTCGAAGCACGCGAATCCTGAGAAAGATGGAAAGAGGGAAAGTTCGCGATCCGTAGCGAATTTTTCAGTGTCCAGAGATTATTGCTTATGATCGGTTGGAATTATACGCGAATCTTTCGAGTAACGATCAGGTGGCTCGGGAAAGTTGGTGTTTTTGATAATAAAGGCATCGAATGTTGAGGTGAGAAATATATGAAGTATACCGATATATTGTATTTTACGATCAGCGGTTCATTAATAAACCGATAATGATTGGTTGAATGAAGTAAAGTTGCTTCTGCATAAACAGATTATATTGGTGGAATGAGAGATGAAAAATTGGTATGAAAGTTAATATTTGAGGAAAAGTGGGTCAATGTACCACCACACGATCTTGTATATTTCTTATAATTATCCTAACTCATTCTCTAATGTTATATAATCACATTGTTAAATCTTCTACTCCTTGTGATCCAAGAAAAAATAATTCGAAATCTAAAGATCCCTCAAAGATCTAAAATCATAAGATTTAAGTAGAAATAAATTTGCTAGTGCGAACGACGATTTCCTCCAACATTTGATTAATGCGTTAAGATTATGTTCTCGCGACGTTGTTTGACATTCTATCTAACACTGTAAAATGTGAAAGGAAAACCAATAAGTCGACAACTACAAAACCAACTGGTAGTTGCGTATCGTGAGTTTCGATGAGTGGAGCTTGCAGTATGAAATGACCTTACATTTGACAGAATTACTCGTCTGGAAAGATTAGGCTTCCCTTCGATTTTCTGAACTAGAAACACTCTGATCTATCATAGCTATGTTGCCAAGTTATCACTGGCTATAAATCTTAATCTTAATTTCACTATTACGCAATATTAAAATCATCGTCTATTATTTCGTTACTATTTACTATTGAGAAGAAAGATGAAATTTGACGCGTTCGTCGTATTCAACACTTCAGACAGAATGAACTCCTAGCTTCAATGAAAGCTCGTTAGTGTCTGTTCGACTATCGATGGCGGTGGTCAATTGTGCAATGAACGATGACTGGGAAATATTGCGTTTACAACTTGATGATCAAAGGATAAAATAATATGATTCTTGTGGTAAGAAGGAGAAAGTTGATTATGTCACTATTGATTCGATAGAGGAAACTGTAACATTGTTACATTGACTTATGTTGCAATTTGATTTCAGGGTCCTATAGAAATTAGAAAAAAACTGTTTTATTATTATAATAAGTTATTTCAATAATATTATACATATACCACAACATAGTGTTAATAAGTATTGAATATTTGAATTCATTGAAATTCACGAATGAATCGTTTCTTTGGAAATTAATTATTGATTTCGTATTGTTACAGATACGTGATAACGCGGATACGAACCGCAATAATTGGACTAGTGCTATTTTTTTTGGCTTGGCGAACTGATTACTGTCAAGGGTTACAGTATCAACCAGTTGAATTTTATTCGAGTGGCGATGACTGTGCCCTTGTTCTCGATGGCCCAGGAAGAACTAGCGTCTTCGACTACACCTACAATTTGCTTCGTGGTAGCTTGTAAGTACTTTAACTCAAACTTAAATCTTCATTTGTGATAAGAATACAATTTAATTTCTGAAATCCTATGGGGTAGATAAAATATGACAAAACAAAATATCTCCCGTTTTTCACAATACTTAAGTGATAAATTTTATTCTCCAATCGTTAACAATACACAATGGCATTGAATAATTTGCTTTCACTATTAGTCTGTTATTAAAGAATCTATTTATGATCGCGAAGTTAATAAATCGTATCTAGAAAGGAGATTTAATGTGTCGATCATACAGAAAGAGCTCCGCAATCGGAATTCTAATTGCAATTCTTGTAAGCGTTTAATTATTGCTCGAAGGATACGTCACGACGAAACAGCAGTATCACACAAGCTAGGATAAGAATAATTCATTAATCTATTCTCCACCCTGTTTCAAAATTGGAAGATACTTCAAGTATATAATTAGGATTCTTTTTCATTTTTCGTTACGCCCACGTCACGCGTGAATGATCCGGATCAAAAAGCGCGCTCTTGCACAACCGCTCAAAGCCTCAATCCGCATTTTAGAGGTCTAGAGAAAGCGGGAACTCTTGACTGTCTACGGTCACTGTGACTTTCACTGCGTCTGTTCCTGCAGGATCATCGTGAATAGCTGTAATGTTGTTTCTTTTTTTTTTTTTTTTTATTGTGGCCTTATACTTTTATAAGACGGTATTGAACAATGTGGTCGTTGTGGTGTAAGTACACCGATTAAACCAGATCTGAACCTCTATAACAATGTCCTTCAATGTTTCACATCTCAGGATATACTTGAACTTATAAATAATGAACGTTCATTACGACAATGCTCTAATTCATAGTAATTCATGGTTTTGTTATTATTAAAATGTTCCTTGGGAAGTGGCACGAAAAATTTGTATTTTTACCCTCGCTGGCCTTTTTCACGAGTCCTATAAGAAAATTGACAAATTGATTTTCCACCTGGCAAGTTAGTTGCGAAGTCGAAGTTAAAAATAAGTTAATTAAATGCAAAGTGACGTGCATAAATAAGTGCATTGTGCTCTATGGAACAAATCAATCTACAACGCCTCGGATTTATGATTGTGCTCGATTACTCCATGTAAGAGAATGGTGTTACGGTTTGAGGCGGACTCTATTGCGATTACATCGTTTTGATGCAATTACTGGACTTGCACCAATTGTAGTCATGCTGTATTCTCGTTGAGCTTGAGAACCATAATGCATCGTTAAAATCGTAGGAAATTCTTATGATAATTCTATGAAATAATTTAATAAACTAAAATAATTTATAAAATAATTTAAATTAATTAAATTAGAAATAATTTCAAAAAATAATTTAGTAATTAATTACTATAAATCATAATATGATTCTTTGGCCAAATTTTAATTTAGCCACATTTTCTTTACACAATACCTTCAGTAATTTACAATTTCCTTAATTTTTCCTCGTTACTTTCTACACAGTTTCACAATCTTGCAACCATAAAGAATATCAACAAAGAGATAAGTATATGGCAAAGAACTAGGTTTCGCAAGTAGTCACCGAAAATCGCTAGTATCGATCGAAAGTTTTGCTACTAACAAGACAGAACAAGTTTGGCCAGGTTCAGTGATTTTCGCGCAAAGGTCGTCACGGATTTCGCACGGAAAGACGATAATTAGAATGCTCTTTGCGCTGGATACAATTGGTGGCAACAAGCCGTTTGTTTCCTTCGCAACGTAGACTATAAATCAAACATAAACCTCCGTAAAAGGCTTCTAAGTGGAATAGTCCAATTCTAAGAGGAATTTAGCCGTTGTTCGTGCGATGTCAATTGTCTGACCAATTTCACGATCCCTTTTGCTTTACCGCCAGTTACGATGGTTTACGTGACGCGAAGCTGCCAACCAAAGTAGAGTATTCTCACTAATTTACTGGTTGTTACCTTTACAGCTACCAATTAACTTAATCCTGCTCTCTTGAGATCCAGCGAATTAGGACTCGAATTCTACTGGTATTAGAATCTATAGTATGAGTTTGCACTAATTGAAAAATCTCTAAGATAATGTGTTGACTTAAGAAACAATGTATCATAGTTTGGTATGTATGTATTTTCACGCATGCAACCTCTGAGATAACAAAATTCCATTATCGAACGATACGTAGAACAACACTATCGAATGTATCAAACGGAAAGAAGGGTGCCACGACAGTCGTATGGGACTAGTAATTATTCTATCTCATAGGTTTAAAAAAAGTCGTTCTGGGTTCTAAGGTGTCGCCTGAGGACATGATATAATAGGGTAGAACTAACCGTGAGACTAGTATATCAAGACGCTGTGCTCCAAAGCCTGTCTGTACGCGCGAATGCTCTTACCATACTCGATATCTGCAGTGAAAGCAACTCAAGGAATGCTACAGATTGTGTCTGAAACGCGAATAAAATTTTTCGAAATGCCACACCTTCGTGTGGCTACGTTTTAGGCACTTTCTACGTCAACGTTACGTTAACTATGTTGAATATAAATTACGGTTTTGACGCAGGCGATGTGGAAAAATGATTTTGCAACTGTTATGAATTCCTTTATGGATAGTGGTCATAAGTGTGTATGAAAATTATAGAAACTTGGTATTTCAGTGGTTTATACGACTTTCGTAGAGACATAGGAATAATTGACCAGCATAGTTTGGTTTTAGAATATCGAATACGAACACTTAAAATTAAAAGAGATTTTACTTGGTTCAAATGTGGAAAGTACGATATAAGCAACTGACTCTTTACGTTGGTGTTGGACGGTATTGGTTGATTGGACTGCTGATATTCGTTTAAATGGATCATTTTTAAGGAAGTCAGACATTGAAATTGATATTCGTAATGTAATGTAATTCCCACTTGCATGCCGATGTTTTATCATGTAACGTTCAAATGGAATAAGATACATACATGAAAAAGGTGTAATTAATCTACATGATATCTATACTTTCCATGACTTTGCAAATTTAAGATCTCATTTTTGCAAAAAAATGCAGATGGTGTTGGTTGATTCACGTTTTCAATATGTTGAGAAGCAACAAAGAGATTTTAGGTCGGAGCGTTTAGCGAATTAGTCTGCGTAATACACGTAAGTACTTGTTTGTTGAATCTGAGGTCACTAGTGCGAAATAGTTTTCGACAAGTGTGGAAATTGCACGACGTGCTAGGTGCGCCGTTTGGTGCAGGAAATTCTCTCGTTTAAAGGTAACAACTTAAATGGAAACATGACTAGGTTTCCCTATTTATGGCCCAGTAAACTGGAGCAACATCATCGGAGACTCGAAGATGACTAAAATTAAAAGACTTGGTTGCTTTTAATTCTTGCAACATTTTTCACAATCCTTCGATTTGTCGAATAAAAGAGAAAATTTGTAGTTCTTTCACCAATTATAGCAAATTCGGCTTACGCAGTTTCCGAAAAAGTTATTCATCCAGATTTGTAAAATTGTACTCCACACGAAGTAATTTTGATATAAGCCCCAATGTAGGGGTATAATTATAAAACGAGCACATAATTGCAGATGTAACACGAATGTATACATATATATACAGGTTGGAACTTACTTCTTTCGAGAACAACCTTAGGGCGATCACAGTTCTCTGACGAAACACTTTCGAGCACCGAGTCTTGTGCCACTTTAGTAATAATTATGTGACAGTATAATTTGCTTGGAAAATATGTGCAAGTGATTTGAAAGACCGCCGCCTGTTAACCAATAGACACTTTAAAGCCAATATATGCTTTCCGACGACTTAATGTGTCTTGATTTTAATGATTCGATTCAAGTAATTATTTCAAAGTAATTATTTCTAAGTAATTATTTCAAAGTAATTATTTCAACAATTATATCATCTGATTTAAAATAAATGTAGGATAATTATCCATTTAAAAGAAAAATATAAAATAGCACTGAATTAATACTAGATATAGTAGCAAAGTGATGACAGTAAAAGAATGCGGATATGCTGTACCGCGGTCATTGCAAAAAGATATGAACACGCGAAGCTCGTAGATCAACCTTCAGCGTCAATGCCGACAGATTTCGTTGCAGAAACAGGATACATACACCAATTCTTGTCGGGCAGGATAGTTTCGGGTTACCTTGATACAGAATATCCCGAGTCTTTGAACGCCGGCACACTGACGGCTTCTTACGAAAGTAGGCTAGAGCGTTAGGTAATTAACGCGCGAGAACTCAAGACAATAAAGATTCTTGATCTCAATTAGATAGTCTGCTCTGAGAAAGCTTGTCGCGCTGACTAAACACTTGCTCCTCACGTTTTTTTTTTCCACTGCGATATTAACAATTTGTAAAAATACTTAATAAAATACTCCTAATCATCCTCTAACAAATATACACTTTTTTTTCTTATCACTATTCTATTTATCAGGAAATTCTTTGGAAGATGAAAAATTTCGAAGGATTATACTATAAATATTTCTAATTCAAAGATTGATTTATCCGGATATACTATATATATTATGTGTACTATACACGAGTTCGTTTTCTCTTTCTAGTCCGCCGAGCGCAGGATCGCAGACCTGCATCACTTACGATGCCGTTAATCATGCGTACATCGAGGCGAGAAAGCGTATCAGTAAGTGCATCGCGAGAGAACCTAATTGCTAGCATCTGATTTATAGTCGCTCTTGTCACCCGTAACATCAGCGACAACTCGATTTATCGAGTCTTATCCGTTCAATTGTATTATCCAGTAGATGTACGACATTATTATTCTGTGGTGCAGTGATATGAGGAATTCTGTTTCCTTTCTGCAGATGTTGCGAGGCCTAAGTCGGAAGTCTGGAGACCCGAGGATCTAGCAACGGTCGGAGAACTACTCCTCGACATTTCCACGAATCTTGCGCAAACGTGAGAACCTCGTCCCGTTGTTAATAATCACGCGAACTGGAGCATCTTCTTGATGAAAAAATCGTTTTCCGGCTTTTTTTTATTTTCTCTTTTCACGATTTCTTTTTAATGTTAGATATATATGCGAGAGCATGTGGGGATTGGGACTTTTAATTTTTTTAGTTTTATAAGAAGAATTTAGTTGCCAAAATGTTAATCTTCTGTAGTTTATGCTACTTTATAGTTCAATTGCAAATAGTTGGCAACATTTTTTCATTATATGCTATAGATAGTTCTTTTATTATTTTTTTGTAATACTTGGTATTATATTATTTGTATATCGAAGAATTTCAATGAAATTTAGGTATGGACTAACCGTCGAAGAAATTGAAAAGAGTCTTCCTCTGATCGATACCTCAAAGACGTTGATTCGCGAAGTTTGCCCAGCTTTCTTGAGTAATGTCGAATGCAGACCTGGAAAGTACAGGCGATTCGATGGTCTTTGCACCAATTTGAAAAATCCCACGTGGGGTGCTAGTATGTCACCATTTACAAGGTAACTTTTACAACTGATTACAGTAATTTTAATTCACTGATTCTAAGAGTTTTCATTCAAATTTCATATTATTTTTGAACAGTTGATATATCGTAATTTTTCTAAAAAAATAAGGTGTATTTGTGCTTAGATTGATGAGTCCCAGTTTTGCTGATGGAATGACGGCACCCAGAATATCGGTAACTGGACATGATTTGCCGTTATCGCGCATCGTGTCCCGTACTATGCACCCCGATGAAGGTTACCACGATCACGCTGGAACTGTTATGGTTATTGCCTGGGGTCAGTTCATGGATCACGACTACACCTTGACTGCTACGCCCTTGGGTACGTATCGAATGCTATAAATATCTCTTTCTCATTTTGATCGAATTGCTCTTTTTCATATATATATATATATCATTACAATATTTTTCTACACACACACTTTATTAAAATTCTTAAATCGAATGCAAGACATTATTGCAATTGAGATAAAATCGAATTTCTTCCATGACAAAGTCGTAGAAGCGAACGACACCCACGGATCTCAAAATTTGGTCTCGTGTAACTCTACCGGATAGATTTCACCTAACGGGACACAATTCTCCTTGATATAATCAGTGGCCATAAAAAATTGTAGCCGACAGTAGCAAAAAATCTGAACGATCCAACGTATTCTGGGGATTTAATCTAGATTAGAAAGTAAGAACAGGCTGAGCATTTGCCAATAATCTTGTGCAACATCTTGGTCCTTGACGAATCACATTCAGCACATTTGAGTCCTGTCATATGTAGGATAATCTGACAAGTTTCCGTTAAACTTCGTGTATTTTTAAGCAACAAATAAAAGAAAATAGTAGCTCATAAAAGAAAATCGTGAGTTTTATGGAATGTTCTGCATTCAAGAATTGAATAATCAGCAGCACAAAAAAAATATCCATTACATATCAGTTTCTTTCGAAAGAACCAATGTTTATTGTAATTTTTTACGACAGTTCAGAGCATATAATAAAGAAACGATGCACTCAAAAACCCTCTCGGAATATTTACCGTAAATTGAAAGGAGAATAAGTGGCAGAGAAAGTGTACGCCTGCCATACAGATGGGTTCGAGGCCAATCTCGCAAGTTTGCGGTAGTTACCGGCACGTTTTAGGAGCAGCTTACCTTGGAAATTCGCGATTATCGCCAGAAATATCCGGAGCGAACGCGATTATGGCCGTGAGAGCAGCGGTTGCTTTTGAGAGCGACTGGCTATTTAGATTTGGCTCGAGATTCTCTTCTTTTTTGACTTCCTCACGACAGATGTATATTCTCGAAAAATTTCACCCGTTATTCATTGCTATCAAGATAACAGTAATACAGAGTTCAAAGTAAAACTGAACTAGAAAGTAGCTACTTATTTCTACTACAATAATTTAACACTACTTTATGCTGTTCGGTGATATTTTCAGTGGTCTAAAACTGGATTTGATTTGCGTAATTCGGCGTGCCTTAAATGTCAAAGCAACACACGCACTTATTTTTAAGCAAGTGGAAGTAGCAAGAATATGATTACATTGTTGGTACCAAGTAGAAACACTAATATGCGTAGAGTTCCTTGGATTTCCGCGAAAATTACGCGGAAATACATAATTACTTTTTCTCATGATACAGGATACAATTTCACGGTTTTCGCGAGTTTTTCTTAAACAGAGATCCAAGAATTATAGAAATGATCATTACTACGAAGCAACGATTTACAGGAAAAAGAAATAGAAAACTAAGTAGTAAAATTGTAAAATTAAGTAGAAATTTTCTTTAAGCATGCGATAATACATATTTTCAGATCCATTGAATCGAAATGATCCAGAAGAATGTTGCAATCGACCTCCACACTTGAAGAACCCTTATTGCAACGAGATCCTAATTCCTCAGGACGACTATTTCTATAGACTGTTTCACGTGAAATGTATGGATTTCGTGCGTGCCTTTCCAGCTGTCAGGCCAGGTTGTCGACTTGGGTCTCGCGTGCCTTTTAACCTCTTGACAGGTGTATTAGACGGCAACACTGTCTATGGAATCACGGAAGCGTTCGCCAGGTACTTACACCATGAAATTAATGGCTTATGCAAGTAGAATGCAGAAGGATCAATTTCTATACCCTATCACTAATACATTAGCCATCGGATTTCTTAAAACGCCTTTTTTCAAAAGTCCCTCTTAAAGTCACAACGAATAATTGATTCGACAAATAATACATGCAATAATTTACATATAATAATCTACTAATACCATATATATATACTAATATGTATAATAGTATATATACCATATACTAACATGTATATGTTTTATATATATTATACATTTTATATATACATTTTATATACATTTTATATATATATAAAAATATGTGTCGTTTCGAATGAAAGAATATTTGACGAAGTTTAATGAATCGTAATTGGTTACTTAGGCCGATCAGCATCGGATCAACAAACATGACGTAATATAGTTTCGCTCATAGTATCGTTTAAGCAAAAAAAAAAAACAGGTATCGAATAGTTCGTTACTCATTTTCATAAATTATCTTCCTTGAAAATGACGCATAAACCGATCGAAAGGAGATATTCCCAGTCTGTCAATTATGTGTATGTATATTCATGATTCAGACGCAACAGAATTGATCGAGACACATGATTTAGTCTTCAAGAAGAAGTGCAACTTCTTCGTCCGCGAAGATCGTTTCATAACGTCAATTAGGAATTGTTAATTCTTGGTATCGAGAAGGCTGATAGGTTCGATCCTTAGGAAAGTCCAAGCTAATTTCATTAGAAACGTGCCGAACGTGATCCTTCTGTTGAGTTGCTTCTGATAAATGACAGACCTAAGCTAAATTTATGATCAAGCTGCTTCTGTTTCATAATTGGTTGCATAATTAAGAATCAATTTCAAAATTTCACCAGGAGAATTATTCATTTTCTGTTGTTCTGTGCTGTCTCAGAATTTATGAATTTTTATTAATTACTTGTTTAATAGAAAAGCGAATTTCAAACCTAGTTTTGTAAAACAATTTTTTTTTTTTTTAATTAGAGAAGCTTAGTAATTTTGTTTCTAGTGCCAATAATCTAGATCCGCGATCCCAGACACAGTAGATTCAGTCTGCACACGTCCGTTACGTCACTCGCGACAATAAATCAGCATTACGCTGTTCCATATTTTCTAAGGTGGATGCATGCATTCTGTGCCTCGCACTTTCTAGCCACATTATGAGAGAGCCGTTGGTTACTCAACTCTGGAGTTCTGGAGCCGAGAACCTCTTTCGCGATCGAGAGATGTTCCGCACGGCGGAACTTCATGCATCTCTAGCTCGCATCAAAACCCTTAAAGCCTGCTGGAAACTAGGCCTCGCATTCGTGCTCTGATTTTCTGATATGTTTCAATTGCGAGAATCTTTCAGTTTGCTTAATATTATTTTATCGATGAAATCAAACTTCGAATAAATTCGAGTCGTGTTAAGTAATTCAAATGTTGTTTTAATTTTCAAATCCATTTAGATTGTTCATAAATAATTTAACTCATTAATCGTTATTAAATTCGAGATTCCGATTGACATTCCTTTCTTCATGGTTTCCAGAAAACTACGTACTGGATATGGAGGATTACTACGTATGAATCAAGTCTTTTCGGAATACGGTTTGAAGGATTTATTGCCTCTGAAGTTGGATATACCCGACGAAGGCTGCACTCGACCGAATCGATCGATGTACTGCTTTGAAGCTGGTAAGTCTTTGCTATAACATTGTTTACATTGTTTACAGCGTTATTCTTCACTGAAATAAAAAAAGTCGACAATTGATTCGAGTACAAAGCCTTCTAGCGATTTATCTTCTGGATTTTAGCAAACTAATGATTTGTTTCGTGATAAATAATTATAGAAAGTCAGGGAAATATTTCTTAGATCGATTTGTAAGGAAATTCTAAAAATTGGATAACGGATCGTAAATATGCCATCATAAGGATTCCTAGTTATGGAAAATGAACGTTTGCACGGAAAATTGGTTCTGCAACCTTACTTTCTCATTACGTTCAACGTCAAATTCTTCGCGAAATCATTTTCCCACGACAGCTTCGTGCGCTCGGAAAATCTCGGCTATCCTGTTCACTAATCACGCGTATGTCAAACCGAAACAATTCAATCTCGATACCAGTTATGTACAGTAATCTCGTCCATTAGCTTAGTACGTTCGACTCCACCATTAAAATCGTATGCATCAGAATCTGACGTTAAATGTCAGTTATGCAAACTATATTTTACGTTAGCTTAGTTTATGCTTACTGAACTGTCGAAGGCGAAACTATTAATAGTAATTTGTATATCATGACAATAATTAACTTAATTGACAATCTAAACATATTTCTAACTTCTCTCGAAAAATGTACATTTATATTTGTTTAAATATTTAGTTTATTGTATTGTATCGTTGCGTTGCATTGATCTACCACGTTAAAATACAATTTGACTGCACGAAATATCTGGTAAAAATGGTAAAGTGGGTCAGGCAGTCCGGACACGTTGATCAAAGGGTACTTCATTCATTGTCCTGCGGTCAGCATAACTTACGGTCACAGTTAATTACCATCCGGGACGAGAATGCGCTTGGCCCCAGGGCAAAAATGATAATGGACTGCGCATTATTCGAGACCAGCTCACGACTAGTGTTGAAATTACCTTCGGACGCTCTCCTTTTGCCACGTTCGTCAGTGGTATCGACAGCTGCCTCACCGGTTGATTACGCTACGCTGTAAATTAGATCATTTTTTAAAAATACATCCACTAAACTACTCCTATCCAATCACGCCGATGACGTTACCCTTTAAAACTGTTCTTGCTTAATACAATTCTCTGCTTGAAAGAAATAAAAAAAAAGTATTTTTTGTTATATGGATTTTTGACATTTACAGGTGAAATCCGTGTAAACGAACAGTTAGTATTAACATGCATGCATACGTTGATGGCACGTGAGCATAACCGAGTAGCCAAAGGATTGAGTCAAGTGAATCCTCATTGGGACGATGAAACTTTGTTCCAAGAAGCCAGACGTATTGTAATCGCCGAAATTCAACATATCACTTACAATGAATTCTTGCCAATTTTACTTGGAAAAGACGTTATGCAGAAATTTGGTCTTCTTCTTGAAAAGAATGTGAGATTCAATCCTTACTATATTTTATGAATTTTATTGTTACTGTAATCATGTTGTATAATTGGATATATTTATTCCAGCGATACTGGGACGGATATGATGATACCATAAATCCGGGAGTTCTCGATGCGTTTGCTGCAGCTGCATTCAGATTTGGTCATTCTTTACTTCCAACTGCTGTGGAACGGTGGAGCAAAGCTCACAAATTCATTGGTACGATAAAATGTTTCTTTACTAACATATAGCATAACATTTTAACATATTCTAATATACACAATATTTTTCAAAAATATTTTCAATTTTTTGGCACTTTGCAGCTTCAAAACGATTGTCGGATCTAATTAGAAGACCCTACGACCTTTATCGCGCTGGAGTCTTTGACGAATATATTATGGGGCTGATGAATCAAGTCGCGCAAGCTATGGACGATTCCATTACACAAGAAGTATGGGATTTTGTTGAAAATTAACGATATGAGATTTTTGTCTTCGATATATTATTCATAATATTCTTTACTTTCTATTTTGTTGACAGGTCACGAATCATCTTTTCAAAAAGGCTGGTGCCAAATTTGGTATGGACTTGGTTTCCTTTAATATGCAACGTGGTCGAGAATTTGGTATTCCAAGTTATATGGAATTTAGGTCCGTAAATTATTTTTCTTAATTAGTAATTTAGAAAATATAGTGGAAACGTTTGAGCCGCATGTTGTGTCTCTCGTTTTAAGGAAATTCTGTGGACTTCCGGGAGCCGACTCTTTCGAGGAGCTTTTCGGATCGATGCCTAACGAAACTATTAGACGATATAGTTCAATCTTCGAGTAAGTATGGATTTAAATCTATTAAAATTGAAAACGATAATTACGATAAAACAAAATTTGAAAAGTTTGAAGTTCAGAAATAAATAATGGAAATAAGAATGTATTGAAAAAACAGTTATGAGAAATGCATACAATAAACTTAAGTGGCCTTAACCGACCAAACCGATTTCTAAAAATAGTATCAGGAAATAACGGTCCAACGTAAACCGATTTTTTAGACATCCATCTGACGTTGATCTCTGGTCCGGTGGAGTATCAGAGAGACCACTTCCGGGTAGCATGCTTGGTCCAACCTTCGCCTGCATAATTGCCACCCAATTCAGCTATTCCCGTCGTGGTGACCGATTTTGGTACGAGCTACCAAACCAGCCATCGTCCTTCACTCTCGGTAAGATCCTTTCGAATCGACACGAATCGTTTTCAGACCTCCGGTTCGACCACGCCAAGGACAAGAGAGAGGGCACCCATAATATATTCCCTCGACTTTATATTCTTTCGGGTGAAACGCAGTGAAACTCATTAACAATACTTTTTTTTCTCTGATATTTTAATTATTTTCACTTTCAAATTAACGAAAAAAATTAGAACATAATTTTGAGTTATACAATCTAAATTCATTTTTCTACTTGTTTCAAGGGTTAAACCGAGTGAAATTTATGTTTTCAGATCAACTGAACGAGATAAGGAAAACGAAGCTAGCTCGGGTCATATGTGACAATACTGACCTCATTGATACTATTCAGGTTTATCCTATGGTTCTACCTGATCATGAAATGTAAGTTACGTTTTATTTTACAATATAAAAGTTATATATACTTCTTGTGTAAATCTCTTAATAAATAAATTATTTTATTGATGATGCTTGATAGAAATCCACGTGTGCCATGTCGAAGCGGAGTTCTTCCGAGCATCGACCTAAGTAAATGGGCCGAGTTTCCGACGACAAGTCATGCCGCACAATACGTGAGTAATTTAGCGGGCCAATACAGACAACTGGGGAAGTAAGCCAAGCCACTGTTTACCTTAGAAATAAACTAGAATGCGTCTAGAACACCACCACGTAGCCACCAGCCACCAGCCAAGAAGCACGACACTTAGCCACCTCACAGTACTCCAGACATTAGTACATAGAATATACATATAGAAAATACACTGTAGCGTGTTAGAGGCACCCGCAATACCCGCACTTTGCATTTCTGGACAAATTAGAAACGCAGCGCGGTTTCAAGTATCGAGGTTTTTACTCGACGAATTGGTTCTTTCATAGTCTCTTTTTTTTTTTTTTGCCTGATAGTTTATGACAGTCGCTAATAGCGTATTCTTTAATATTGTACATTTATAACGTATAGAAAATGTGAGATGCTTCGAGATGGTCAACTGGAAGAGACGATTTTAATGAAATTTCAATGGTTGCATCATTTTGGTATTTGCAATTTTTGTACTATTGGGTGTCAATGATGAAACATTTGCAGATAAGGTATTTGTCTGATCAATTACATTTTTCAAAGATCGAATTTCTTTATAATTAATTATGAAGAGTCTTTCAAGTTTTTAAAGCATTCATTGAATTTAGTGTATTGAGAATATTGAGTTTTCAAGAATTGTATATAAACCGTTAAAATAAAACACTTTTTGTATGATTTAGGCATAAAAATTCCTCTGATCATGTTACCACTGAAATTTCACGAGTCTCTTTCGATCAGCAATAATATTATTGATATCGCTAGTATTCAATTTATTTGCAATTTACTGATCGGCCATTGCTAATTAGACACGATTTTTTTAGAAAAACAGATGAAATAGAAAATTCTGTTTGCAAGAAGAAGAAATAACTTGTATTATACAGTGAAGAAAGAGTAGTGAATCTAATGATTATTTTATACTTATTTTGTCAGGGTAAATAAGATTACTGTATAACTTTCGAAGCACTTTTAGGAGTCATGACACAATACGTAAGCATCAGACACATTCAATTGGGCCTGTAATTTTCTTACTGGCTCATTGAAACGGGCGCTTTACCCTCCTCGAGTATTACACAATACTCGTACCATTAATACTCAAACTTGTGCCTAATGAATACTATGAGATTGAAGATTAAGGGATGCGTGCGATCGAGTGACTGACAATGAGCTGAAAGTATAGACCGAACTTGTCTCGACTCTTATACAGAATGACGAATATATAAACGGATAAGTGGATACGCTTCTGAATATATACAATAAACAATATTAAATATTTTTGTTTTACGTGACTGCATTTTTCTATGTGAATTTTTCATGTGGCTAGTCAGATTCCTGTAAAGGGTTTCTTGCCCTTGTTTTCATTCATTTTCACCCTGGAAATATTGAGTTTTGGAGGATTAAATTTTTTCTTTCGTTCAAAATAAAAAAGCAGTGACATAGTAATATTTCGATTTTGATCAAATCCTTCCGTGCTTCTGAATGCAAACAGTATAGAAAGTTAGATTAGTGCAAATTAAAATTTGAGTAATTTTCAAACACAAAGAATGCATTTATCGCAAAGTCGTTTTACAGTCGTTCTACAGTGTGTGTAACTATTAATCGCTTCAATGTTGTGGTTTACGACCCCGATACTATATAGTACGCTAACAGATTCTAGAATTCCTTAGTTGTCTTTTTAGTGTCAAATAAGTGTTGATAGAGCGCACGCTGTACATACATTCACACGTGTAATAATAATAAGAATAATAACCCATTCCATACTTCGAGTTCCGGAGAATAAAATTATTCACTGTTAAGATCACTGTCTAGTTGCAGAAAGGACATTAGATAATATTTTACAATATTTACCGAGATATTGGAGTAAATCAAAATTAACGTTAAACGTTTATTTTTACCCCGAAACATGAAATATCTGCAAATTGAAGAAAAAATTCCAGTATACGTTTTTATACAATTTTAATCCCTATTGATCCCTTTTTAGCTCAATTATCACTTGATTTAAAGACACAGAGGGTGAAATGAAAAAATCTTCCATTAATATCATTGGTACCATCACTCTTAATTTTCCCCCATTGCGACAGATAATAGCAAATACTAAAACAGTAGGTTGACATTATTTTACGACCTATCACACCTTCGTGTACTTGGAAGATTCACACCTATGAATCGAACGACCCTGAAGCAATCGAGAATCCAAGGTTCCCACAGTATTACCCTGACGAGACTACACAATACAACAAGTATGTATCATGTTCGCACAAGGTGCTTACTGTGAAAATCTATTGTACTATAGCGATTGGTGGAGAAGCATTTGCTTGATACGCCGCGACATCGTCCGGCCAGACCGGAAGTGGCGCGGAACCACTACGACCGGCAGCAGGTTTTACGAATCTTCTTTGAGAGTGTTAACGGCATTGCTTCGTATCTCGGCTTCCGGAGAAAGTGAACCCACTTCGTTTTGTACAATCGTTTATATTGTATTAGTATTTCTATATCGTGGATTTTCGAAATTGCACTGATCAGCTTTGCAAGTTTTGCACTGATATTTGAGTTAACGTAGCTTAAATATGTGGAAGGGTGTATTTTTTTATGTGTCTTGAAAGTAGAAATCGATTTGTTGATCTGTATTTCGAACGAGCAGATTGTATAAAAAGTAGCATGTGTAGAGAAAGTTTATGTTGATAATTATGAATTTGTAATTATTTATTACATATGTAATTTAATGAGCCACTGCAAAATTGATTCTTGCTCGGTTCTTTCATGGTGTTAAGAATAGAATTGAACGTAAGAAATTGAAAGGCACTTTAATACTCTGCCTTAATAGTTATGACGAATGTGAACTATTAAAGTAATAAACTGCTCTATCAATATGTTAATGAATTAATTAATGAATACGTTATTTTATTGCTTCGCTATTAACAAGGTAATGTCGTCAGATTTAGTTGAAGTT
The DNA here is from genome assembly GCA_963989405.1 of Trypoxylon attenuatum. NCBI lineage: Eukaryota > Metazoa > Arthropoda > Insecta > Hymenoptera > Crabronidae > Trypoxylon > Trypoxylon attenuatum. The sequence continues at coordinate 24,744,195 of OZ022491.1, read as the reverse complement.
TTCAATGTTTTCGGTCAGTGCTAGAGTTAAATCGAAAATTACCAGTGACTATCTGTCATCATGTATCATTATAAATCGAGTAATTTAATCAGCCAAGCCATAAATTGTTATTTGCTTAAGATTTCAATTCTCTTCGGGATAATAGGAAATACTAGGTAAGAATTATTTTAAACTAAATAGTAATTTATATGTAATACTTATGTTTACGTCTGATAATTCTAATCAATTTGTGACATATTTATTGAAATACCTTGCTTAAGATGCAGAATAGATATATGATTTTTGTGTATTTCCATTTAAGGACACGAGAAATAGATTCAAGCTTTGACTATAGCGTTCTAAGTGCCACATAAATTAGTAATATAAATCGCTTAAGTATACTAGGATCTTATAACACTGAGTAATAATGCGAAATATCTTAAAATTTATAGTGCATTTTGATTGAATTGGAAAAAATCCAACAATTGGATATAATTGCATTATAAAATTCAAAAAATTGAATTTTATACGAAAATATTTGTATAAAATGTCAATTGATCAAAATGTACAAGCCATCAAAGTGACAATCATAAGATACAATATATTTATATATTTTTATTAGTGGCCAATTGATGATATATGTCAAATATTTTTAGAACAATTTTATATTGTATTACTGACTTCATAGTTGGTTAATTACAATACGAATTCAAGCTTAAGCGCTTAATACGTGAGGAAAGGCTCTCACATGTAGAAATTATTGAACACGCTTGAAATATCATAAGTTTTATTCTACTATACATGTCTGCACATTAAGAAAATGATTCGCATCATATTGACAGGTGGTTATCATAAATCTCGTTCATTTGAATCAAGAATCTTTAACTTTGAACGATCGATTGTTAAACAGTGTCCTGTCTTACGTTTCATTGAATCTTATATAACTGTCTATTTTCTTGGAAAGGAAATATTTTGATAAATATAAACGGTCATTATAAAAGCGAAAAACGAACAGTGACAACGATCGTTCAGAGTAATATACTCAGTCACTGTATTTAGGACATAGTGTTTTTATTATATTTTGTACATAATAATTATCGAGGAATAAAGTGATATTAACGATTTCTGTGAAGATTTTAATAGTGTTGCGAATCAATCGAATTGCAGGACGTCCTGAATTTCATAATCCTCTAATTCAATTAAATATCTATAGATATTGGAGTTTCTTAATTACGGTTACTAATCCAGTTGATATCTAACAAATACAAATTTATCATGTATATATAATATTCGAGTAGAAATTGAAGCTGTAGAATTTGTTTAAAAGAAGACGACATCTTTCCTAATCACATGGAATCATCAATCACAAGAAGAGTAAACATTATGCATTCATATATTTATTAATTCTCAAACTATGTTCCAAAATTTCCCAATTAACGCTTTCGAGTTCCATTCGCTTAAATCACCTTTTGCATCGTCCTGTATAGTTCGTCTGCGAAAAAAAATCTGGCAATCGAATGAACGATCCCAGTTCGATTGTAAGTTCCTGCACGTAGAGATACGGTATCGCTCGCAACTCGCAAGACGCAAGAGCTTGTGAGTGCGAAGGTTTCACCGTTGCATTGTGTTTAGAATAATTGTCTTTGTTGCACGACACGCATTCCAGTACAGCAAGTTGTGTAGTCGGCACATAATAACCACTAGTATCGATACCACCAGTTTATGAGGGAAGTTGTAAACTTGGGCCAGGTTGTGTCGTAAGTACGAATTTACACTTGTAGTTTTCAGTGGCAAAATATATTGCTTCACGATTGTATTTCTGAGACCCAGTTGTTTATATTATTTTTCTATCACATCATTTTTTTTCCTGATTTCTAAAATATTGCAAAAATAGTTGCAAAATGATTAGTTTTAATGTTATATTCTCTTAAAAAGTTTAGTTCTACTTTTCTAGATACCTCAAATCGCACGTTAATTTCTTACAGAGAACTGTCGCAGAACAAGTACCATTAGTATACAATCCCGGTTTCCCTATGATCTACGCGTATTTAATTGGAGCGCACAAGCAGAAAGTGAAACACGCGTTACCAGAAAAGCAAAAATTAAACAAATCGAAAACTAAGAATCAGAAGTCTGAGTCTGTCCCTCGGACAATTGATTTAGAAAGATTTTTTGCAAAAGTCCAAAGTAAATTTAATCAAAAGAAACCTTCTTGGAAAACTTTAATGAATCATTTTTTCAAAGTCGCACCAACTGTCAATTCACTCCAAAGAACACCGGAAATTCAGTACAACGAAGTAGCAGAAATTGTTGAAACAGTTCGTCGAAAGAATAAATCAAACGAGGATTCTGTGATCGGATCTCGAAAATTCAGCGAAATACTGTCCAGTAAAAAACGTTCGAAGCGATCCTTAAATGAAAAACGTTCTGAGAAGCTAGTTTTGCTACCTGATACAGTTCAGCATCGTTCTTCGCACAGACAGTACGAAGAAACTGAAGCTGCAAAAAGTACTGACAAATTAACGGTAAACAATACTAATCCAAATTCCAATGTCTCTATCAAGAGATACGTCCCGATGTTATCCGAATGCAATGATACCAGTACCGATTCCACTGTTCGGAAATTAGTTCCATCGAATCTCGAAGATGTAGAAATTATAAACCAGAACGAACTGCTGTTTGCATTACAGCAACAGCAAGAAGTAGCCGACGATAATAAGCGCCTGGAATTAGTTCAGGAAAATACGAAATTAGCTGACGTCGATTCTGAATCACTTTACAGTTCTGCAGAAACAGTTGACGAAGATGATGAAAAGGTTGTTGAGACTTCTGCAAGAAAAGAGAGCAATGAAACCGGTAAAGAGGGAGACGATAATGCGATGAATGGAGAATCGCAAAAACTATTAGACGATGAAACTTCTCGAGAAAAGTCTGATAGATTGAGGGATAAGAAAAAAAGTAGTCAAGATTTGCAAAAGCAACTCGAACTTTTGACTTTCGATATAAATGATTATAAAAAGCCGTTCGATTTGGACGATTTTCTTTTAAACGATCCGATTTTCAAAAGAATAAATGACTTGGCTGTAAAAAGAGAAACTATCATCGAAGAAGAGGATCAGTCTGCGGAGGATGAAAAAGTTCGCGACGATCATCGAAATTATGCCACGACGCAGGAACAATCCGAAGAAATGGAAATTCTTGAAGATTTACTCGAACCCCTTCTCTCGTGGAATTCTGAATCAGACAAAGTCGATCGCGATAAAAAAGAAAATGATTCCACTGGGTTAATGGCAGTGCGTTTCGACGAAAGTGCTCAAGAAGAAGAAGAAGAAGAAGAAGAAGACGAAGAAGAAGAAGAAACAGATCGCAAGAAATCGAGGCGACAAAAAAGCAACAAAAACAAAGAAGAGTATATTATCGATGAAAAGAATAGTGACGAGTATTTCTTGAAGTCAATGCTGAAGAGGAACAAGCCAGTACTTTCTATACGATACGAAGACGAGGACGAATTTTTATCGCGGTACTTCACCGACGAGATAGTTCGAAAATTGCAAGAAAACTCTGGTGAAGCGAGAGATAGTGATCAGGATGCGGAGCGCAAAGAAGAAATTTACAATACCTTGTCAAGGATTCAGAAGAAAAAGGACGATGTTTCGAGGTTGAACGAGGAGATCAATGAGAGGTCGAAAGATGAGGTGAATCCCCTTCGCGGGTAAAAGAGCTTCTGAGACGAAAATGAAAGGGAAGGAAGTCTAATAATGGAATCGCAACTAACGTTTCCGTATTACCGTCATCCTATTATCGAGTGTTCCAATGCAATTTGAGGACCGATCAATTATTATTAATGAAGCTGAGCGGACCCCTGCTGCGTCTAGTTTCAGCGTTAATTTCATTTCGATGCAAGGATCCTCTACGAGTACTTTTACCATGGTGCTCTGTCGAAGTTTATTCGATTTACACTTGCCGAGCCAGTATTATTTAATTTTCTTGAATAACGATAATGACTGCAAATATATCATTCCGTTATCGTTAAGAAATGGTTTATATGATTCCATCAAATCTGGGATAAGATTGTTAAAAGTTAAGGTAAATATGAATTAGAATTAGATAATTTTAATAAAAATGGAATCTTTGTTTAAAAATTTATTGATTTTTGGAAATTTACTATTACCCGCGACTCCTTCTTTTTACTATGTAAAAATCGAGATTCAGGATCGTAAGACGCAATAACTCAATATATTTCAAGGTGGAATTCACACTGACACCGTTATATGCAAATACAGAATTAAAGCAATCGAAAATATTCATTTCTTGTTTAAGCAGCTCAGACCTATGTGACTTTTTAAAAGATTTCTCGTTAAGATCTCACCTGGAGAAAACTTGAAGATTGCAAGCAAAAAGTGAATTAAAACACTTTGCTTTGCAGTGTCGTCTAATTCTGTAAACACGAGTTAAATGAGAATTATTTATACTCGAATATTTATACTGAGGTTCGAGACGATCGATCTTCGAGTTGTATTCGAAATCTCCCTGAATTCAGTAAGACGTCGTTTCACGAATCCGAGAGTGCAGGAAATCGAAGAAATCGAATTAAGGTAAGATAGGCAGCGGGGTTTCCCTCGCATGAGGGATGAATCTCGCCTCTACGGATATATAAGACCGTCGACGTAGACTGCGCAGTGTCATTCGTCTGGTTTTAACAATTCCAGCAACTTCGCCTTCCATCCTCGCAGCAACTACCAGGTAAGTCAGATTTATTTCTTATCGATACCGTTTCTTTCCGCGCTTCTTCGCCCCAATCTCAAGGCCAATCAGTTGACCAACCCCCAACGACATATAGCCGTGATAGCTGATAGTCTACTTTCGTCAACATATCAAATTGTGTGAATATTTTATTTTAGTACATTCTTATTTTATTAGCTTTTTTCAACGAAACTATTGAAATTCACTTTATTGTAACAATTCGAATGTAATTCTTCGGATCAATTGAGTTTTTCTATTATTCATGATACTTTATATTTAACTTCCTTTTTATATAAACTCGAGTTTCGGCCTCGATGCTGAGCAAGTATTTACTTCGAACCCTTTAGCTTTCTTAATCTTCGAGTAGAGTTTCTAAGTAGAATCTTGAATTAAGTAAACACAGCTTTTAATTATAAAGTCTTTTAGAAGTGTAATTCCTTTGATAAGCATTAAAAAGCATCGGAATATTAATACTTTTGTATAAGTGAAAGAATAGAAGTAGAATGAAACGTAAGATATAAGAAATTTGTTATTCTAGAAATTTTACTATCGATGTTAATAATGTTCTTAGTAAAATTATTCAAATTAGGATTCAGCAATATTTCCATCTCGAACAATCAAATCAATCAAACACACGAACTTCAATAGGTTATTTCTTTCGAAATCCCAAATTCTGGGAATCTTTATCTACTTCTTATTTTCTTCTTGCGTTCTACGCAGTATGAAAAGATATCCGGAGGAATAAATCAGAGATCCAAACGTCCAAGAGTCGAACCTAGTAAAAACCCGTAGTCCAAAAACATTGGATTAGCCTACTGTTACCTTAGACAGAAAGAGAGAGAAAGAGAGAAGTTAGCTATCAACAAGTAACGCGACCCGTTAGAATCTTCTCCGCGATCACTGTATATGCTCCTGGATTTGAGCGGGTCCAAAAGATTTCCACAATCTGACTCGCAGCGTACATTAACATCGTAAGTCCATCGCTCGATCCTTGATTTCGATCCGGCAAACGCTTCCTGGTGTCACGCGAGCGAGTAAGACAGTCCGATTGCTCGAAGTGAGCGCACTGAGCCGCCTTCCATCCATATTTATTACATCTTTATGTGCTCACAATGTGGCCGTTAAGGCAAACACGGAAGCACCAACGCCAGAGATTCCGGTTATAAATGAGCGCATGCAGACAAAAAAAAAAAAAGAAAGAGAGAAAAGAAAAAAAAACCAGTGAAGCGAAGTATCGACGATTGGCCCGGTCGCTCGTTAGCCCGCTCTTGTTTTCGCTTTTCCGTGGTACTATACATGTACATATAAACTTTGAGAGGGATTTTTGCGACACGATCGTCAGTCGTCAGGGATTCAAGTACAACAGTACGTAAGCACGCACTTAAGGCTAAGGCTAAGGCTACGCTCAGAAGCACGTTTTTCCCGTCTCAGCCCGGTCGCGAGATTCATTATTGCTGGGATGATTAAATCGGAGACAGACGATATTCAAGGTCCTGGAACATCCTTGTTACTGCTACCTCTGCTGATGAGAGCAATGCAGTTACGCGGAACGGTAGAATCTCGTTTATCCGAAACTTAACAATTTTGTTAATGAAGGTTCACTGACCACTTTGCTACCTTCATTTTTTTTATTATGTAATACGGATCTCTGTCCGGATATCCTGTATTACGTTAAAGCATCTACTTAACTGTGATTCAATTAATTCCAGTTCTAGTTATTCCAAATAGAAAAAAGAACAATGTTTCTTGTTCATTGCAAAGATGTTAATCTATAATGCAACTTAGTTTACTGATGCGCAACGATTACCGATAATCTGAAGAATTATATAATCGGCTGGAAAATTCATTGCATGTTTTGTTACGTATTAAATTAGTTTTACTTTGAAGTAATTTGTGAGTCAGAATGTTAGTCGAATACTTACTACGTAATGGAGAGATCTAACATAAGTGATAGATAGTGATCATAATGGTATATATACCAACTTGGGTAATTATTTCTTGAAAACGATCGACATCGATAGTATTACAATTCCACGCATACCGGTGTCTACAAAAGTATGCTTTGCACATTACACGGGAATAGTCAGTCTATCATTAACTTTCAGTTCTACTAGTTCTTATCAATCCTTCGTTCGCTATTTAGAAAACTGTGTAACTAACTGAACGAAATATTCTTCTAGATATTTAATCAGGTCTATCATATTATATATTTGTATATCTTAGGTGAATCTAGTAATAATTATGATATTAAGTCATCTCGAACATTATTCTCATATCATAGAATCATTAATCCCAATTATTTAGCTATTTCCTATAATCAGATCCGTAGGAATTCTTTTTATAAAATTACAAAGGATAATTATAGTTCATGTGCTGTTCCTTTTTTTATATCAGTCGCCTTTATTTCTATGTTTAAATTTGATTCTATCATGGATTTTGATTTCATGATTTCTATTCGAATAAAATGAAAGAATTAAAATTGTCCACTATGGTAAAAGGTAATACACAATTTTAATTATTCATATTTTCAATTGTTTACAAGAATAGATATGCTTATTGTCGATTCATCGCAGCAAGAGGCTTACGTTTAGATTCGAGCCACTTTAATTAAGAATGAAATCGACGTTGTGAAAGTACACTCAATATTGTGTCACTTGGTTTCAGCAATGAATTCGAGGCGCCTCGTATTTGGCCTGCTTGTGCTTTGCGCCATGGCATTCGCTATCACATTCGCGGCTAGTGCATTCGAGCGAGCTGTTGGTAAGTGTCCAATTTTAAATAACAACGAATCAATGCATCACTGCAAGTTATAATAATTTTTCTCCATCAAAACTCTTTTTATAATTCACTATAAATATACAATAACATTTGTTATATTCCACCAAACCGAGGTTAAATAATTGAATTTCAAATTAACGAGCAAATTGAATATGAATTGAATTATGTCACTTTATAATTGAAGGAGCGAAATATTTCTTTTTCACTGTAACATACCAAAGTCCAAGTGACGTTTATCTTTTTTTTCGCACTATTGTATTATTAATTACACAGATAATATGAATTTCAGGCGTTTGCATACGGAATTGCGCGCAATGCAAGAAGATGTTCGGCCCTTATTTCCTGGGTGAGAAGTGCGCGGACTCGTGTGTCAAGTACAAAGGAAAGCTGATACCAGACTGCGAGGATGAGGTCTCGATTCAGCCTTTCCTGCAAGCACTCAACGGTGACTATTAGAGTCGCAAGACTATTAGAGACTGTCCGCGCAACGACTCGGGATTCGATCGCAGCCTTGAGACTCGATCGAAAGCGTGCCTCTTTCGCAGGATCTCTAGCCAGGACCTATTAGGAATTATAACGGCAAACAGTCGTCAACTTTGACAATGTGACTCGCATTTTGCTTTCTAAGGGTTTGATGCCTCCTAAAGTTCTAATGTTTCTCATTTTTTAACATTCGAACAAACAAAGAGGCTTTTTCTCAAACCTAGTTTTTCCATTTCGCGATCTCATTGCTAATCGATGTTTCATGACAGAATTTGCTTCTGGCAGAATACGTGGAATTATAATGCGAATTATAGGTGGCATTACAGTTTTGATCAAATTGATATAACTGCAGATAAGTTAAGGTGCTGTAATAGGAAGTTGAAAATCGATTTTTGTGATCTCTTGATTTCTTTTTTAATCTTTCGCCGTAAGTTACCAAATTGGAATTTTAGATGATCCAATGAAATTGGATAGAGAAAGCTTCGATCAACTCGATAAGTAATAACACTTATTTTTTTGAGGTTTTTTTTCGTAATTTTTCGAAATGTTTGGATGGAAATGATTTGCATTTCTCAATCGTTGTTTGATATTATTTAGCAAGCGATCCAAGGTTTACCAGCGATTCTACACTGTGCAGTACGAATTGTCATCAATGCTACCAAATCTACCGAGAACATTTCAATTTTAGTAGATGCTTCTATTATTGCAATTCAAACTGGCAGTTAAAAGTTCTGCCCGACTGCACGACTGATGTCACTGGAATTTTTTTTCCACCAGGTGATTAACATATCTTTGCATAAGAAATGTTGACTTTCATATAATAATTTCAAAACAGGTAACAGTAATAATTTCATATTCCTGGTTCTTATATTTTCTGTAGTTTAGACAGAAATCATTATTTATTTTATTAGCCTGAATTATGTCTCGTTAAGAATTTCTAAACTATATCGAATATAACCGAGATACGAAATTGATTTTAATACTCACTTCACAAAATGTTTTAATAACTGTTCAATCAAGTGTTCCAGTATTACTACTCTAGTCACAGTGTTAAATAATATTTTATATATTATCCATTATCAATGAGAAATTCACAGACAAAAGATATAACAATTCCAAATTTCAAAAATAGTTGTAGAAATCATTTTTTTAGTATCAATGACAACGATAAAAAATATCAACACTTTTATCGAAACTAATTGGTTCTAATATTAGATCGTTGAATTCAACGTGTGCAATCACCTTATTTTAGCACACTTAGGACTCGACAACGAGACTAAATCCTGGCAAGATACATGCTTAGTTAATTGTATTCAAACGAAACAAACGTACGAACAATACTTTTTACTGGGAGCTTGTGGCGAATATTGTTTGTCCGATCAGCAGAACAAGACGATTCCGGATGTCGAGAGTGCTGATACAATTAATGCGTTTCTCAATACCTCTGTTATCTCGACAGGTATATTATCCTGACATTCGTAGTACACTTTTATTCTTCACGGTCAGAAATTAATTAAATCACAACAATATCGCATTATCTACTAATACGCACTATTTCTCTTCTCAATTCGCACATTTTGCATTATTTATCACAATTCTCGCTAATTTAATTCCACATCGATGTATATATAATCATTACGTTTCATGGTGGCTCTTCGACTCATTGTATTTTTAACATGTCAAGTATTTATTTCTTAATGTTTGTAAGAATATTGTGGCTTGTTGTGTACGAATTTTTTCTAATAGAACTAATTCTATAAATTATTGTAAGTAGACTGTTGAAATATACAAAATGGCAACCTTACACGTCTGAGATTATTTATGTATAATATTTCTTTGAATATTATGTACTCTTCGGGATTCATAATTATGTGTCGTACAATAAACATTAATTACAAGTTCTATTTCTCGATCGACAACTCTTTTGGAACGAATACTGTTCGATATAATTATTATGCTACTCGTTTTCTATTTCTTAATATTTTTTTATTTTGCACTTTACCTCACTTACCGCATTATTGCACTTTACTGATTTTATTCTCTGTTCCAATTCTTCTAAAGAAAAATCTGAATCCAAGATATAGAAGAAAATTGTTTAATTTCACACTTTATACATATACATAGATGTAAATCTCATTTGGCAGAAGGAATTATTCTATTGTCAATCTTAATCGAACATCAGAACAGTCTTTTATTCAGGAGTTACAGAAGCTGCGTATGATTCTGGTATTGTCGACAACGGTGGTTTCAACTCCAGCTGCTGCAACTGAACATTTGAACCAGATAAGAGAAATTTGAATGAAGTTGATGTATACCACATATTAATTGAAGATTAATATATTTATAACTTGTATACACGTGATATATGACTTTATAATAGAATTTTTTGAACAAGATAATTATTTATATTACTTACACGTTGACGAAGATTTTTTTCATTGACTGCAGCCTTCGCAAGTAAGTTTTTCATTTTATCCAAAAGTTCAGATTTATGTTCAAGTTGCTGCTTTAGCATTTTGATCTCAATCTCATCATCTTCCCTCTCAATTGTTTCTGACGCGGACATCCTTTGCTCTGCAAGCTGCAAGTCGGTTTCCAACGTTACGATTCGCCTTTGCGCGTCTTCGTATTGATCACGAAACATCTCTGTTTCGTCGTGACGCGATTTAAACTGCAAATTAATTTAAACGATGATTTTGAATAATTATAAATAAAAATTATACTCGTATATGCTAATTATACTTGGTGTAATAATTTTTTACCTCTTGAGGACCCATGTGACATTTTTCACAAGCTGCTTTGAGACGCTTATTTTCAACCTGTAGTTTCTCGATGATTCTCTTTAAAGTGAAGATTGTTTTCTCCATTTCTACACTTGATTTTTTCAAACTACTCGCGTGCTCGTGTGGATCCTTGTCGGATGACCTGGGCGATGAATCTGATGATTTTTCAACTTTTAATAATTCGATGTACCTATGAACAAAAGTATAACCAATTTAATATATTATATAAAAGAGAATATATTATTTTCAACATGTGTATTTTATACCATGACTTACTTTTGTAAATGCTCAACTTTCTCCCGTAACCTCGGTGTTTCCGAGTACGCTTTTTCCAGTTCTAATCGCAGTTCAAAGTTCTCGCTTTCCAGCTTTAAATTCATTTTCTCAAGAATATCTTTCGTCATCTCTAACTTTTCTAATTGACTTATAATACAACTATTGCCCTGCAAAACCCGGAAACAAAATTACAATATCACGTTACATTCGAATTCTGCTCTAATTATATTATTAATTTTAATTAACGTTAATTTTACAAACCTTTGATACAGCCTCCAAAGCAACAATACGTCTTCTTTGTTCTTCGATTTTCAATAAAAGTTCAGTATTATCATCCGTATTCACGTGACTGGTCAATTCCTTTATTCGAGATTTAAGTTTCTGACACTCTCGTTGCAGTTCCTCAACAATATTTTGCGAATTTAGGACCGGCCTTGCTGATAAGCTACCAGCAATATTACTGTTTTCTACTTTCAATTTTCTCTGAAGATACCATTTCTCTCTTTCCATACAAGTCACTATAGCTCGTAGTTTCTCATTGCCTGTAAGAAGTTTCGCGCATTCCTCAGTTTTTTCTTTCAGCTTTTCCTTCAGCTTTTCAGCTGTTTGCTGCCATTTTTTCTGTTTCTCCCACAAGGACAATTCCTCGGCCGTCTGGAAATTAGAGGATAAATACTCTTTTCTAAAAAACCCTTGCGAAAGGATACTTTATACTGACTTTTGCTCTTTTGGCTTCTTGAATGAGACACTCGCGATCTAATTGATCCCGGAGATGTTCCAATTCGTCTTCTAAGGTCTTCACTTTCCTTTCCAGCTGTATTTCGCGTTGCGAAACTTTCTTTTCTTGCAATTTTGTTGCCATATACCTAAGATTAAGACGATAAGAAAATTTCGATTATACGTAAACGACTATAACGAAATCGATTATTAAATTGAAATTAACTGAAATTCATTAATAAGTAGTATTGTAGAAATACCTCCGGCTCAGTTGCTGTTTGAGTTCAGTAATTTCCTGCTTATACGACTTTTCCCGCTCCAAGAGAGACTGCATTTGCTTCCGCAAAAGATCTCCGGGTTCACGGTGAACGGCGAGCGAACTTTCATGGGTCTTTCTCGCAGTCTGAATCTCGCATTCATTATGAATAATCCTTTGCTGCTGTCGATTCGTCGAGGATTCCAACAATTCCACTTCGTTCTTCGTTGAAAAACACATAGCTATGTAGAGACGTCTAGACACAAATTTTATTCGTAACTCGACTTAGAAAAAATTATTACTTGGAGTTGCTGACAAGTTAAGCTGAGTTCGTGAATCTTGTTGTCTCGTTCTTGTAGTTCCTTCATTAGAGAAATGTTGCCTTTGGTCAGCAATATACGATTTTCAGATAACTGCTTACGTAACGTATCCGCTTCCGTCTGCCACTTGTTTATTTCTGAACGATAGCTCTCTAACTCACTTTTGTGCTGATCCTCTAATCTAAAAACGTAACTGGCATTTACAATTTCAAATATTCAGGAATTCTTATACATTTTTCTTTACATTTTTTACATTTTTGTTCCTTCGATCTTTGTTTAATTTCAATTAGATCTAACGCAATTGATAGAGTTTCGTTTAAGATGCAACATTTATTAACAGCAAATTAAATAATGTATTAGAATAAATCTCTGTCTGTATATTAATACACGCGTGTAATTAGCGTTATGACAAATATATTGTATAACATATTATGATAAAGATAGTTTACAATTTGATAGAATAAGAAATGAAGCTTTTTTAAGGACTAGAACATCACGTATACCTTTCTCTCATTTGGTCAACATGATGTAGTCTTTCTTCAGCCAATCGATGCCACCGTTCACTCAGTTCTTTCGCAGTCTTCAAATCCGCATCGAGAGTCGAAATTTTCTCATTCAATCTCGCAACTTCTTCCTCGCGAATACCATTATCCGCCAAATTCGCTCTCGTTAACGTTTCATTATTATCCGTAATTCCATATTTCTGTGGTTCCTTTTCCAAAAAATCCCGCTTTAGTAAACTTTTTTGAATCTCATTTTGCAACGAAAGAATTCGATCGTTAGAATCCTTAAGTTCTTCTTGCAATTGATTGATCTCTTTAGCATGTTCCTCTCGATCTTCCTTCAATAAATTCTGATATCTGCCAATTGTTTCTTCTTTTTGACTAACTAACTTCTGCAAACTGTTGATCGTTGATTTCAAGGCTAATTTATCACTGCAATCTAAATTAACAACTTGCGATTGGTTTTGTGTCTTGTATTCTTTTAACACTTTCTCCATCTTTGTCAATTGAATATTTTTATTCTCGATGGTTTTACTGAGATTATCTATTTTAGCTTGATATTCCGTAATCTGCGATTCACACTTGATCAAATGTGCCGATCGCTCGGAAGCTAATTTTAGTGTTTGATTTAATTGTTCGCGAAGAACGATCGAATTATCTTCAGAATTGTCTTTTTTCTCAGCAGAAACTGGATCAGATTTTTCTACTAGCTTTTCAGGTATATTTTCATTCTGTCTGTTTATGTTCACTTGAATTTCCGCATTGGCTAAATCTTTTTTACTTAGGCAACACGTGTAAGGATCCGTTTGAACTTCTATACTGACGACTTCTATCGATGTCTGACTCGATACCATTCTACTTTCTATTGTCATTGGACTAGTAGCTGAAGTCTGTGTAACAGGTTTAGGATGTTGATCCGATTTTCCCCAAATTTGTTGAAGATAAAACATTTCATGCTCCATTTGACTAATGATAGATTCGTACTCTATGAATTTGTTATTTGCTACTTGTAATTCGGATTCTAGCTGTGAAATCTTCCGTTTATACTTGAATTCCTGAATATTTGAAATTGTAAAAAGAATCTCGTCTTAATCATAACGAATTAAAATCAAAGTATATTTATGTACAGTTTATGGAGTATATTAATAGACATACTTACACTTAAAGTATATTGAGAGAATTCTGAAAAGCGTTGCATTATCTCTTGCACGTTACAATTGCCAATTTGTTGCTCAAGAATGTCCTTTAAATTTTCCACAATTTGCAATCGATTATTTAATACATCTTGTTGAAATTTGGCAGTTTCGTTGCACTCTTTAGCTTTTTTCATTTCGGATTCTACATCCTGCTGTTTGCTCTTTAATTTCGCTAACAATGAGACGACGTTTTGCAAAACACTAATTGGAGTGGAACCCGCGTACTGCGATTGCAGGAAACTGATCGTGTCTTTATATTTCCTATAACAGTAGAAAAATATTTAAATCCGATATTTAACTTAGAATTCGAACATTAATTTGGAAAAATTAATCGTTGAGTCGATTCATACCTACAACGATTTTCACACTGCCTTCGACAATCTTGCATAGAATTTCGTAATCCTTCAGCAGTTGCATTCAACTTTTCGCATTCGCCTTGCAGATTTTTTAATTCATTTTCCAAATGAATTTTCTCAGCATTTAATTCAGTTTCTAAAATATGTTTACTGTGCAATTCAAAGCTTAGTCTCGAGATCGTTGCTTTGTCCTCGCTGATCGCTTGCAAATCTAATATCTGATGCCTGAGACTATCCAATTCCAGTGTTTTCAAACAATTCGTCGAATATTGCAACTGAGCTTCTTCTTCGGATTCTTTGAGCAATTGCTTTAAATTCTCATTTTCAATTTGCATCGACAAATTATTCTCTCTTAATTCTTGAAGTTTATTTTCATCCACCGATGGAATTGATTCGGCATTGACATCTTTCGACAATTTTTTATTAACCGATATTAACTCCCGTTGCAATGAAGATTTAGCTTCTACAAGTTCCTTAATATTATCTTCGTACTTAATAAGTTGCGCTTGCAAAATCTCGTGCAATCTACTCAATTGATCAGCACGTTGTCTTTCCGCAATCTCTTGAATCTTTGTCTTTTTTAACTCTTGTTCCACATTCCCTTCTGAATCAACATCGCCAATTTCTTCGAGACATCTTTCAAGAAGCTGAGAATTTTCCTTTCTTAATACTTCCAGTTCATTTCTCAGTCGGTGGAATTCTTTCTCATTATTCAAGAGAATGTTGTTCTCCAATTGATTGCGCAGATTTATCTTCGTTTCCTCATGCTTCTCTTGAAGCTCGTCATACGTCACTTTACTGACAGAATTCAACAAGTTGCTTTGCAACGTCGAGATTTCTGATTCGAGTGTTTTATTCCGTTTCTTCAAATCTCCAACGACTTTTTTCCAACTGGTCTCGTTTCTTATCGACTCCTTCTGGTATTCGTAAAACCTTGCAACTTCTTTGTTCAACAATTGCTGAAGAAGTTCGCTTCTTCGATTTGCAATAAGTATCTCGCTTGCTGCTCGCACGTATTCTTTCACTTTCGTAGCAAAGCTTTTCTTCGTTTTATCAGGATCCTCTTCGAAAAGTTTCAGGTTTTCTTCGTAAAGATCAACTTGGAGTTTAAGTTTGTCTATTTCGTTACTGTATTCGCTGTTCTTCGTTAACAATGATTCTTTCTGCTGCTCCCATTCCACTGTCTCGTTCTCATAAGCTTCGCGTAGATTTTTTAATTCCGAAATGTAACTCGTCATTCTTTCGCCTTCGGAATCTTCCGTCTGAAGATCTTCCATACTAATCGTTCTGTTTAATGCTAAATTTTGCAGAATTGTGTCCTTTTTTTGCAATTCTTTTCTGTGGTTATTAAGTTACAATTTCCAGAATGTTAATTGGTAAATTGTGATTATGATTCGAGAAGATAATGTTAGAATTATACCTCAGTTCTTTTAGCTGGCCTCTTAATTCGGCATTGCTGCCTTGTATTACGTTCAAGTGCTCTTGTAATCTCATCGCCGGATGGTACCAGCCTGCCAAGTGTCTCACGTCTAATGCTTCTAGTAGTCGTTCCAAAGTACTCGATTGTATTTCTATTTCGCTCTTGCCTAATGTAATATGCATTTTTAAACGACTGACTTTGGACATACGATACATTTACAAATGCATTCGCAAACTTTCTAAATCGGAATTTAGTGATAAACAGTAACGAATGTGTAATTAGAAATTTTGGAAATATTTAAAATTTTGAAGGATAGTTAATTATTATTGTAATTTGAACTATTTTTCAACGCACATTAGATACTAATTAATTCTTCCTAGGTTCAACACGAATCAAAATACCTGGAAGTGGTGTCACGTGAGGCAAACAGGAAATGAGTGCATCACACAAAGTGTCATTATTAAAATTATTGAAAATTCACCGTCTTGATTCCGTATACTATCCAGTATTTCGTGCATTCCGGTTCTAAGTGCTTCGTTCTCCTCGATGACTGTTTGCATATTTGCCTTTAACTCATTTATGTTGATTGCAGGATAATCAATCTCGCTTCTACTTTCTATTAGTTTAGTCGAGTGAGCGAATTCTTGACTACGATCAACGGTGTCGCCCAAGAAATCCGAATCTTTCACAGATTTGCTTAATTTGTATCTCATGACACGAATCTAAAATATATGAACCGATCACATACTCTTAAACGTATACTTAAAAATTGATACAACTCGAAATTCATTTCCTTTTTAAATTAATTTTCTAAAAAATACACTTTCTTGCTGTGTCATTTTTCAAATAACAGTGCAATATTGGAATATTGGAATATTGGAATTCTGTAGAAGCGTTTTTATTCTTACATCTGATTTCAATTCGATATTTTCTTCGATTAATAATTTATTCTGTTGTAATAGTTCTTCGATCTTTTTCGCTTCTTCCTTACGTTTTGCAAGGGGATTTTGTATCGATATCGACTCGTCTTCAGGAATTCCGAGTTTTTCTCTGTAGAGAAAATTTAGAGGTTTACAATTATCTCTTTCTATTCATGAACGATTTTTCATAGCTCGCGTTTTAGTTACCTTAAAGATATAATTTCCATTTCTTGATAAGAGTTTAACATTTCCAATTTATTAACAACGTTGATTAAATCCGTAATGTGATCGTTTTTGCGAGTCAACTCTGTTTTTAGTTCTTTTACCTGATGCAGTGCATCCGTTAAACCTTGATTTTCGTCCTCGTACTTTTTCAAAGTTAACAATGTCTCGACTAACTAAAAATGGCAGTAAATTTTATTGAAGAAATAACCATCGTTGTTTCTAAAAGACAAAATTCTTAGTAACCAACTTCAGTGCTCTTCTGTTTAGCATCTTCCTGAGCCTGATCCAAATCTCTGTTAAGTTTCGATATCTTTTGATTCGCATCTTGCAATTTTCTTAGTAAATCTCGTTGTTCCTTTCTTCTATCACTTTTTCCTACTCTTTGAATTATGAAACGTTTAGGTAAAAAAAAACAGCTTGCATAGAGTTTTATAATTAAACACATGAATATAAATGAACTTTGTATTATGAGTCTGTCCTATGCACTTAAATACGTACTTTTGAGCGTCAGCTTTCAATTTCTCAATCAACTCTGCACTACTATTAATTTCCACTACGGCTTGCGATAATTTCTGCTGAAATTCTTCTATAATTCTGTCGCGACGTTCTATCTCCTCGCTCAAATGAACGATTTGTGATTTATTTTGCTCTTTCACTTCGGTCACCGACTGCATTAAAGACTGGGACAAGCCTTCTTTCAATCGATTAATTTCTGCATCTTTTTCATCCAGGATACTCTAATAATTAAGAATAATTCTTTGCTATATTTCACTGTTCAAAGTAGATGAATAGTAGAACATTGTTGATATGAATTTAAGACAAGAATAAATTTCACAAAAAGAATAAATCTTTAGACTATTATATGTCTAGAATATTATTAAAAAAATATCTACGGAATAGTGTTTGAAATTCACCTTCCACTCGCTAATTCGTGCTTCAATCGCCGCGCTAAATTCATCTATAGCTCCATCTCTCTCTACTTGTTGGGCAGTAAGTTCCTCGATTTGAGTTGTCAGAGCAAGTTTTTCTCGTTCCAAATATAGTAATTTGTCTATAAGAAAATATTTATTGTTGCAATATTAATCGCGAGGACTCAATAAACGTGTCTCTATCTGTTTGACCTTTGTAGTCCGCGATTTTCATGCGCGAAGAAGACAGTTCTTCCGACAACTCGTTCATTTTCTCAGTTGCATCTTCCATTTCTCGCGTCAAAAGTGCTAATCGGTCTTTTAGGGTCGTGTTATCTGTTTCCAAACTCTAATTGATAAGAAAGTTTTGTAAATAGAATTTTTAAAAAATTTAAATTGTCGCGGTTTAATTTTCTTCGCGTCACTTACCTCTAGCTCACTCATCAGAGCTTTGATCTTCTTATTTTTTATCTGCATTGTGTCCTCGTAACTTCCCGACTGTTCTAAGTTCTTTCAGAGAATTACACACAGTAATTTATACGACGGAACTCAACAATACAAGGAAAGTATTTCTAGATTTTATTTCTTTAATAGCAAAATCTTGAAGATTATAACGTTAAGTGGTTTTCAATATATGTTAATTAAGTCATTAGAAGCAAATGAAAAAGTTACTGTATAAGTGTCTTACTTTTGGAAATAAACCGACCTCTTCTTTTGTATCAGCTATTTCTCGGTCTGGCATAAAAAGTATATGTTAATTTGAAAATATACAACACAGTAAAACTCCATCTATTACCTTTCTTTTTTCGTTTAGCAGCTTCGGGTCTCAAAGAGGAAATAGTTTCTTTCAATTCTCCACATTCTAATAGCAGTGACTCGACCTAATATAAAAACGTTACACTAAAACTCCACTGATATACAATAATTAACAACGAAGCATTTAAAGAAAATCTTTAAAAGATTTATCATTTACAGCTAACAATTAATATCGACGATAAAACGTTTAGATCCACAGAAATAATTACTACAAACAATCTTTACTTGATTATCCTTATATTGTAACATTTCCTGAGAGAGTTTCATAAGTGTCCGAAGGTTATGCTCATCACTAATCTCCTCAACATCACATCTCATAACAATAGGACAAAGTTCCTCGATCTCATCATCGGTCACAGTAGTTGGATTCACTGAGAATAATTGATCCCAATCTGTTCGACCCATATTTAATTACTATTCCACTCACAAAACCGACCTGTACAACCCAACGAAACTTCCACAACTGGTTTGTTTGGCACCATGCAGAGACGCTTGACCCTCGTTTCCATGGGTACAATGTTATGATTCTCTCGACATTCGGAACGTAGACTAGCGTAAGTGGATCCTGACGCAGGTGGTCAGCCACACTCATTCGCCAGCTTCGTTCTAACAAGGGGTCACGCTCGACAGACTTTGCGCCTCAATCGAACAGGCTAATATCACTTTACAACATGGTCACCCTTATTATTTATAAAAATGTATTATGCCAGACCATGAACGGAGGATAATGTTTTTTTTCACGAAATATCGCATTTTTGAATATAAACAAATTTTTAAGTTAAAGCGTTTTCTTCAGTATCAATAAATAAATTGGTATTTTCCACCGATGTCAACATAATAAATGTAAAATTGTTTATTTTTCCGCAGAATTGTATTTTTTAAGTACTATCTAATCTATATACTATTAGAACTATAGTTACGATTATTACAATTTTATTATGAGTAAATAAAAGAATTTTTATTTACTAAATAAAAGAATTTTTATTTACTACGACGTTTAATTATATCTTCTTGATACTTATGATTACAGTGCAGTTCTTTACATTAGATTTGACTAGTTTACTTATAATAATGTTAATAATACAAGTCTACTTATAATAACTATCTCAACTCTAAAGTACTTAATTACTTACAATTAGATTTTATTATATGTATTATATTTCCTCTTACGGCATTGATCATTCAATGTATCAAGAAACGAGTCCCACCTTTCTCCAGCATGAACGCGTTACTGAGTCACCAAAGTTCTCTCAACTCCGTAAGTCGACAGCTGTTTACGAAATTTCACATCGAGGTCGAGCGCGGTCGCGATACCAGGCCCAAGATTCCAGAATATATTCTATAGTGTGTAAATAGTACGAGTCTTGTCTTCAGTCGTCTCGATAACGCGTGAACTACACTATCGCGTGGCGCTGTCTCAACGCAGCCACTCGTGGCCACTTGTTCCACGATGATTCTCAGTAAGTTCTGTGCGGGACTGCGCAACGCCAGACGTCGATCTCTTTTCGATGCTTTCGAATCTGCGGTGAAGAGGAAAAATGTTCGAACACTACACTTTAACTATTATCCTGATCAGAAGAAAGAAGTGCAAGGTGAGTCTCTTGTGGAAGTGAATGATCCACGCCGATCGATACATATATGTATAACAATATCCAATGAGTTTCCCCCACTCTCGAAATTTCGCCGGTCGATGGCATTGACACGGGATCCCTCGATAAACGCGATCTCGTTCGATTCGATTACCGTCGATAATTCGCGACACGAAGAGAAAAATTGAAACAATTAATTTTATGAATTTGACTATCAGTCTGGAATCATTTTCTTTCGAAAATGAAATTTTTCTACTGTAAAGAAAATTGGTTTTCCTTTGGATATTAATTAGATTAATTAGGTCAGGCATTCTTTTTGAATTTTTATTTTACGATTACGTAATTAGGATTAGTTTAACGAACGCCAAGTTAGAAATTATGATTTACGTTTATGAATTACGTACGATTTCAGGTGAGACCCAGTCGCTGAATATGTACCAAGCGATAAACGAGGCGCTTGGATTAACATTGGAGAAAGATCCATCTGCAGGTAATTCTTTCAGTATTATCAGTATTATGATATAATCATAATAAACACGATACAGATCGAATGACGAAAGCGTTTTCAAATTGGAATTTGTAATTACAATCTTACAGGCTTTGTGTTATTATCTTGTTTCTTTACACTTTCCACAGATTGTTAATTATGTGACATTGCTGACACTTTAAGAAAGTTGCGTAAATCTAATGCAAATATTTGTAACGTGCGGTTTATCTTATCGTTCTTAAAACGACACTGTCGTTCTCACTACAAATTGCTTATATTTTAACGTAGTGCATGCGTTAAGATAAGTTCCCTTATTTGCATCTCCTGTGATTTTACGAGAAAAATCAGTTTTACACAGGAAATCTTTTAATCTCAGTTTGATTTATGCATATACTGTTTCTTACTTCTTTCCGGCTCGAAAACAATGAAAAACTCGAGAAAACTTATCCACCAAAATAAGGTTTATTCTTTAACATTACTTTAATTTATTAATATTTTTGACAGTGATATTCGGCGAAGATGTGGCATTCGGAGGAGTTTTCCGTTGCACTATGAATTTGCAGAAGAAATTTGGTCAAGACCGAGTGTTTAATACTCCTCTCTGTGAACAAGGAATCGTTGGATTTGGAATTGGCGCTGCCACGGCTGGTTCAACAGCTATCGCTGAAATTCAATTCGCGGATTATATATTTCCAGCATTCGATCAGGTACATATTTATAAATACTTCCATAATTCCCTCCTTTCTATTATATTTCGGAGTAAACTACCAATTATTAAATTGTGAGTCAATTTAACTATTGATTTGAACTGCAGCTTATAAGTCAATACTCAAAGAAATTTTAAATAATAGACATTGATATAACGAACCTTTTTTTTATTTAAATATTTACCTTTGAGTTGCAAAAATATTCTGATGCTAGAATCAATTTTCAATTGATAGAATAATCGACATAGTTAAATAAAGTATATTTTATAATCTTCTACTGATAAGTCGGGTTGTCGCTCTGTCTACAGCTGGTCAACGAAGCCGCCAAGATGCGGTATCGAAGTGGCGGGATGTTCGAATGCGGTAAATTAACAGTTCGTGCACCATGCGGTGCTGTTGGACACGGTGGACTTTACCATTCTCAAAGTCCTGAAGCTTATTTTGCACATACGCCTGGCTTAAAGGTATAGTATCACAATGAATTTTAATTCAATGAGAAATTTGTTGTTATTTAACAACATGTAAACTGACTTAAACTATGTATTTAAAAGTAGCAGGGTTACAATTTTATTAGAATTAATATAAACATTTGTAAATGTATTAAGAGAGAAGTTTTTGAATTTGTATTTTTAATTTCAATCTGAAGAAATTCCGATTATCTCAATTATATCAGAGCATTACCAAGGAGTCTCTCCGCCATTTTGGAGAACCACCAGTAGATGTAGCTGTGGTCTCAATTCCAACTTGAACGAAAGAACATCCGCAAGAAACGTATTATAGACTCATTATTACGGTCATAAAAACCGAAAAAACTGAACAAATCATTATATTATATTTTCTTTATATTTCATGTTCTTGCACATAAAGTGAGTTAAGTAATAAAGTTAGTGAATTACCGATGGCTAATGGGTCACATACTCTTGGATAAGAAAATTATTATAGCTGTGTTTTTGTTTTTAATTCTCTCATATCACTAATAATCGATATAATATTCCTTAAGTTATTGATCTATCGCAAATAGAGCTGACATATATGTTAGATTCACTTGCGCTTTAAATATTTCGAGTTTGGAGCCTCGAACATCCCATAGGAATCCATGTTGTCGAGTAAGCTGTTACTTTGACGTTGACTGTTAGAAGACACTTTGCTTTCTGAAGAAAATCTATGAATATTGTAAGACACACGCAGACTACGTATGCATGAAGAAAGTTTTTCATATTAAGGATGCTGCTACCACATTCTTCTACTATAACTTCACCTTCATTACTGAAACTTCTACAATAGCAAACTGCACTTCGTAAAAAAAAAGTTTTTACGTGCTACGTTACACGATTTTAAAAATATAGGGGTCGAAGAATGAAAGATGGAATAATATTAAAATACAAAGAATTATTCGAATTACAGGTGGTTATACCTCGAGGAGCAACAAAAGCAAAAGGTCTTTTGTTAAGCTGTATAGAGGATCCAGACCCATGCATCATGTTCGAACCGAAAATCCTTTATAGAACAGCAGTGGACGAAGTGCCAGTCGATCATTATAAAATTGAAATTGGAAAAGGAGAAATAGTACGAAAAGGTATGTTCGATAAGAATAATCTTTTAATTGCACAGAGAATAATATTAAATTAATGTTTCAAACACTAGTATTAATTTAACTTAATTCTCTTTTGTCTGAAATATCTCATTGCAAAGGCGTGTATGGAAATATAAAACGAGTTCTGAATAATTATGTGAAGGTGTTCTTTAGAATAAAATAATGGATTATGTTCCTTTATTCGAAACGAAATTCCTCCTCTAAAATAATGATACTCTTTCTTCTCTTCAATTCTGATCTTTCCACCGAGTACAATCATTTTTATCTGAACAAAAAAGCTCGAAGATAAATTGTTGAAAAAAATGTTTGGAAATATTTTTTCAAAACTGATCAATTTGAGATTCGCATTTTTACAGTTGTACAGTACAGTTGTATAAAGTAATCGTTGTATGCGAATCGAGAGGGGATGAGATAGGGTGAGAGGCTCGAAGCGAATATAATTTATCGATGATAATCGTCCTTACATTATCCAATCGGTTGAGCCTCTTCGCGATGACTGGTCCTGAAACAGGATATGGCTGAGAGGCTGATATACATTTAACGAGAAAGACAAGGATAGTTGCGTCCGGTCTGCGCGAGGTAAAACGGTCTTACTCGCACTATACTACTTCGCGTATGTACGGAATACTCAGTCCTGAAAGCCTGATAAACATACTCTAATACCATGAGTTTGGTATCGTCAATGTACAATGCATAGGTATACATTATACATGTACATGAATATATACAGGATAGAACTATATAGGAAACTCGATTATCTCGAAACCGATGCCGCAGGGAAGAAAATGTTATACCAATGTTTTTTCTTATTTCTCACAAAAATTCACCTTTACAGATTTATATAGAATTCTCCTATTTTTAACGTTCCAGGATACTATTTTTTTCTTTCAACATTTTTTATACAAATCGTAAAACATTTTCTTTGTTCCCGAAGACATTAAGAGGTTTTTAAATAAAATAAAATTCAACGATAGATTTCATGCCTTAAAATTCATCTATCTTAACCGCGGAGTCCAAGTGTCATAAAAATTACATTATAAAGAAACTTAATGCAATCGTAATAAAGCTCGCCGAACCAAGTAAGAAAAACGGTGTTATTTGAATCTTACAACGATCTCCGATTTATCGGTGTTCCACTATCGATTTCAGCGGTTATAATTAGCCACATTGAGAGAGTATGTAAATAATATATATGGTTGTGTTAACGGTGTGCGTAGGTGATGGTGTGACACTTGTGGGCTGGGGAACTCAGGTGCATGTCTTACTGGAGGTGGCTGATCTCGTGCAGGAGAAGCTCGATGTATCCTGCGAGGTAATAGACCTCGTTTCCATTCTACCTTGGGACACGGAACTTGTTTGCAAGGTAATTCTACTTCTTTTTTTTTTTTTTTCCATAATATTAGACATTTTTTTATAAAACACTCATTGGAATGCAGTTATGAGGTAAACCTGAGATAAGCATCGGTACTTTCTTAAAGCTCGTTACAAAATCGACTGAATTTATTTCATTCATTTCGTCATAGTATAATAATTGAAAATAGGGATAAAATTGCACATATTTGTGGAAGTAAACATATGACTATTTTTCGAAATTTGTCTATTTTTCGATTTGTAGTATATTTTGTATTTGTTATAAATATATGTATGCAATTTAGATGTAATACTGTTGTTTACTATATACTTTGGACTTGATTTGGAAATAATGAGATGAATAATCTTTAGAAGTTTCCATGGCACGGTTGCAATCTTGTCACGGCACACGAGTTGAAAATCATTGCATTAGAGTAGAAATTGTAGCAGTTTATCAGTAAGACAAAGACAAACGCGGAACGAAAAAGTCTCTTGGTGTGCTGGAAAATGGAGAGCGTTCCAAGGTGCGCGAGTCACGTTCTTCAAATAGGAAATCGACAATGATATTTACTCACGGGTCCACGTAGGTACGAAGCTAATTATAAATTCTCACTTTCCTAATATCCAGCTGCGAGTTGAACTCGAAAGTTCGTTTGGTAAAAGCAGGATGCGGATAAAATTCTACTTAAATCGTGAAAATCCTTGCAAGCTCGACTATAGGGGCAAGGAAATATAATGAAAGTAATTTTATCTTAATAATAAAAAATGTTGATTTTGAAAATGAAATAGTGGAAATCAGAGAATTTCGTGATTACTTGAATAGTAATCAAAGGATGAGTTTGAGTTGATCTCGTTACAAATAGTTAATCAGATAACAGAACTTTGAATGTCTCTATAAAAGCCGATATCGAACTAATTAATGCTAATCGAACTTTGTTACGTTCTGTAATATTCTTGATTACGTGATATGCTGTGTTAGACTGTATGCAAGAATATTACACAGACAACGTGAGGTGAGCGTAATTGGAAACCCGTTTCACATAATTTCGATACGTTTGTGGACTTCTTGATCTCATTCTAAATATGAAACTTTCAAAGGAAGCATTAAATCCAAGTTATTTTTTAAACATTTCTGAATTTTGCATTGAATTATATTTTTATAAAATTCACATTACTAAGTTTGTTTTAAAATTAGTTTTAAAAAATTATACTATCGTAACTGGAATCCACAATGGTGCTATCGACCGATACCACGTTGCAACAGAGAGTTCTCCGAACAATGAAGTACTTGCTCCCATAGCATTCCAGGGTTTCAATAAAGTTCAATTACCAATATATGCACAGGGCGTAACCGCAGTGTAACCAAGTGATCTTAAGTTCGAAAACTTGCGGGGAAGGTCAATTTGAATTCGAAATGTCAGAGAAACCTGTAACGAGCGTATAGTAAAGTCATGCGTACTGTCCGCTTACCATTCTTTCATGATTCATGATTGATCTTATACGCAGGTGTGCATATGTATCTTAATTACAGCCTACTGACGCCTGTTTCGAACGTCACTCATACATACGTACATTGCACTACACAAATGAGAAGAGTCAACATACACAGTAAAAAAATTGGAAATATCTATACTTCAAAGGGTTGATAATATTCGTCAAAAGAAATTTCAAAAGAAACTTTTTTTTCCAAATAGAAAACATTTTTTATACAAGTTCTCCCCTTCTTCTCTTTATACACATATTTATTGTATAATTATATATTTTGATATTGATCACATAAACACTATCAATAGTATCGTGTTATTATTGTATTATACTGGAAAAGGCATTTTCTTGCGAGCAGTGTATCCAAGACATTTAATAACGTTCCTCACTGGCGAAACGACTCGTGCCAAAGCGTAGAGTTAATGCGTCACTTAGTGCTGAGCCCACATGGATTATTATTAAGCTCGACAATATGGGACGAAGCGTAAATCATGCGTAAATTGATCTGCGCACCCAACCGATTGTGCAATGAATTAACAGTCGCATGACACGAACCTAATGTTCCAGTCGGCCAAGAAAACCGGACGTGTCATTGTTGCCCATGAAGCACCACTAACCAGCGGATTTGGAGCGGAGATCGCATCGACCATTCAGGTAAGAATATATACTGTATAATTATAGTAAGGTAAAAAATTGACACCGATGATCTCACTTTATACGAAATAACGAGATAATAATTCAATAAGGAAAATTGCATGAAACAAAATCGATTAGGATCATAATGTTTCCGGTACACTGTTAATAGGATTAAATAAATAACTACCGCAAATGGTAATTGAATATCAGATTGCTTAGAAAATCTGATTCGAATCATTGGAACATGATTTACGAGAGTTCAATGAATACGCTTTCCATTTCTAATTACCACTTTGAATCCAATAATTGCATAATAAGGATTCAATGGAATATGTCGATTGCCCCGAAAAGATACAATCGAACGAGGGTATTTATATTCCCATTTTAAGTCTTGCAGAACCCGTTAACTATACCGGCTTTGTTCGACCGGTCCTAAGCAACGAAGCTTGTAATTACAGGGAATATAGTTTTGCACAATGTTGCTGTCCATACTAGGAAAATATGTTAAACGGTGCAATTTTTTTTTTCTTTTTTTCTTGACTCAAGGAGAGGGGGGGAATGTGCACAGTGCTAAACGTTTTACGCTTCTGTTACCCTTTCTGGAATGCACCAGGATACAATTGTACAAGTTGGGTTGCGTCACTTGGATATATTGTAGCGGTTCGATACCCTTCGATTTGATCTCGTGTGCACACATAACTACAGGCTGCGAGCAATTTTTATTTCCCTCTCGAATTGCACCATCCAATTCTGACTCGTGATACTGCACACACTTGCAATTTGCGGTAATATTTGCAGTAATTTGTGGTAATGGTACTTTATAACTGCGAAGTTATACTTACTGCTACTCGATACCGAGATATAGCTACTTCTGTAACGGTGTGTTGAGTCAGGCTAGTGGTCATTTTTTTTCTATAATCCAGTTTCCGTGAGTATAACTTGATACTAGGATAAATGTCTTTGTTAAACTATGCTGAATTTATAACGTGTTCTATATCGCACTCTAAGTTAAAAAGTGTCATAATTAGAATATTAGAATAATAGAATAGTACAAATGCGAAATTATGCGATTTGTATATTTTTGTTTAACAGGAACAGTGTTTCTTGCATTTGGAGGCTCCGGTTCAAAGGGTTACAGGCTGGGACAGTCCATTTCCTCACATCTTTGAGCCATTTTATCTGCCAGATAAATGGCGATGTTTCGATGCAGTCAAGAACATTCTGAAATACTAGAAGATGATATCGGTAGGTTCAAAAATACAGTGATATTTTTAAGAGGAAAATTCGATTGTAGTAAAAGTATAAAATAGATTATTTAAGCGAAAATGTCGCAATTGTGGAACTTTCTGTTGATGGTGTAACTGGTTGTTACACTCAAGCGAAACCTGTTGCCCAGGACACCACCCACGAGTTTAAGTGCGCCTTTTAAATTCCGTAGGAGCAATTTTTCCAGTGGCTGATAGCCGCTTATCACTCGGTCCCAACGTCACGTGCACGAAGACCGGTCTTGCGACAATTTTGTCCTGACTTGACCGCGCGCGAAAACCAACCAACTGCTGCACTGGATCGCTGTAAACCTCCAGCCGTTCACATCTCGTATACGGTTTTGCATTGCTCTCGATCTATTCGCGCAAGAAACCATTATTGGTTCTCTTGCATTTGTAAGCATTTAAATATACACGTGTTATGTTCGAATTTCGTTGCTTTTCTTAAATATCCTCGTATTTGAAAAAATTGACATGTAAGAAATTGAAGAGGAACAAAAGAGCAGTTCTGTCAATAAGCAAGATAAATTGAAGGAATTTAAGGATCAATGTCCTTGACCTAGTTCATCGAGGATCGAGTATATTTGATCAATATGATACCGTAAGAACGATCAGTATACAAAATTGAAAATTCATTCGAAATATCGAAAATATCGGTAAACGTATCATCAATAATGCAATTGCTGTATTCGAGGATGACCAACTGATCAACACTAGCAAATAGAATGGACGCGTGTATAGTCGTCTTTACGGAATAACCAGGTCAAGTCCGCGTTTAAGAGTAAAATCGACAGCCTGATTCCAGGTGCCATTCGCAACGTAATATCTTAATCAAGGCTTCAGTCTCAGGTGTTGTTGTTCCAGCGACTCACGAGCACCGGTCTGCGTGCAAACGCTACTGTTCTCTCGTCGGCAGGATGCAATATCATAATTAGATTTCCTAGAGGAAGTTGCACTAACTTTGCTTGCGAAACGGTTCAACCAATTAGTGATACTTAAATTATGCTTGGAATAAAGTTGCTGATTGTTCAAATCGAGTTAATTTGTTTCTACTGTTGTGTCCTTTGATTCAATGGGATAAAAGTGTTTTTAATTCTTCTGCATATGAACAGTGTTGTTTTCGGAGAATTTACATTGCACGTTGCAACTTTGTGTTTTTATGGAATTTTCTTTTGCGGTTTAATTTGACAAAGAAATTAAAAGACTACGTACAGGACAGAGGTGTAAAGAAAATCATACGATCGGAACGCTGTGCCAATAAAGAGGGCGCGAGCGATCGCAAGAGCGCGAAAATTCAAGTATTTTAAAATTATGCTCTCGAAAATTGTTGAAAAGTTGGGAAAAATGGAAAGGGAAAAAAAATCAAAGTGCGATAGAAGGAAATCAGCAGTGCGGCACGGTACTGGCGTATTTTGTAATTTGAAAGGGAAACCACATTCTTTCACTGTGTATTATGATACGCGTGAAAGTTGGCAACGGCGCGGACCGCCTCGCCGAGCGGGAAGATATACGCGAAAAACAGAGAAGAGAGAACAAGTGTGAGAGAGACAAACCGATCGAAGGACTCGTGCACACTGAAGTGAAAGAAGAAGTGAGATAGGTAGAGAGACAGGGAGATAGAAATTGAGAAAGAGAAGGAGCGAAACGAGGAGATAGAAACCACTCGCCACGAAGGTATAGACTATATCGAAGGTCGACGGGTTGCCTTTTTATTAGTCGATTTTTACACGAATAGAGCCACTGCTCGCTAACATATGGCAACGATGCTCTCGCTGCCATCGAAAGCTTGCGAGTTTTCGAGCTCAGGGATCGAATGTTCCTGCGGTACCGATCGCGCCTGCGAAAGCACGATCTGTCGGAAGAGTCGTTAGTGCATTATTAGCTCTTCCGGTTATCGGTAGCCTCGCTCTTTGCGTTCATTATTTTCAAAGAACGTTTTTTTCTGTTATTAAAAAATTTCTGATAAATTTCAATACCGATCGATTTCGCGATTTCGCGATTTTATCTTATCTAGAATACAGACTGTTTAGTCTAGTACTGTATTATCACGGTTGCATCGGCCGATTCCGTGAGTTCGCGAAATTAACCGGGAGTCGCGACGCACGTGGCTCCAAAGAGAACCAAGGGATTACCAAGCGTGAGCTAATGGCCTCTTAATTAATTTTGCGCCAATTACGTGGCAAGATGAAACGACTATGTTCCGTTCATTAGCTACTCTGGATTCACTACTATATCCCACAGTCGTAATCCAATGCGATATACGTAAACTTCGTTAGGAAGTGTCTAACTAAACAATGCTACAATTACGTAAACCTTTGGAAATGAAAATGAGGAATTTTAAGTTCTATTTTTCTCTGCTAAATACCTCGTTCGTATAAAAACGCTAATGATGTTCTCTTTGGAAAATTCCATCAAAAGACACGGTTCGCCAGTGGAAACAGCATGTCGCTAATTCAGTCATGCGTAAATTTTCACATATCGTACGGATCGCTAAGAATTTTTACTGCATTGCTTTATTTTTCAACGAACTGTCCTTTATTATTTTATCAAAATAATAAAATTATTAAATATCGAGAAAACCGTATCTTGACTTAAAAATCATGCGAAATTTTCTAAATCTAACGATTGTGCGGGGACTTTTAATTCAACACTATGAATTCTGTCGCAAGATATTACATAATAATTCGGTGCATAAAATTAAAATCAATGTCTGTTGCTAAGTTCTTTACTCATAGCAGTGGGCACTGCAAACTGGCGAAGGTGCAGTGACATTTAATAGGCTGCTGTCGTAGAATGTCCCATTCGTGCGATTTAACTAAATATCACTTTATTAAGTAGAATTCGAAATTGGAAAACTGAAAAAAATTATGCAATGCATAATTCTCGAAAAAACATTACCGTTTTTCAATGGTGTTTATGTCGCCTATATTTACTGTAATAAGCATAAATACAAGATTGGAAGGATCCTTTTGTTTAGCAACAAACAGTTTGGAGGTAAAAGAAAAACCCAAGATGGTCAAGTGTAAAAACTGTAAACTGTACGTCAATAGACCTACTTTATACATTTTACTTGACACATCTATACTGTTTATGCCGTTATTGGCTAAATTAACCGTTGAAATGGTCCTCCGAGTATGATGCAAAATGTGTTTATAAACTCGATACAGTAACAATGTCTAACTAACCAAAACATGCGTTGCTATTTTTGTACCATTGTTCCTCACATTTATCTTCACATTCACTATTTTAAAACAACATTTACCTCCTATGCTAATTTGGTATTTCTTACTGATGAGATAATGACGATTTAACAATGGCATCAGGTGTCAATTGTAATGTCGGTCAAATAACAACAGATTATTTCACACTAACCGCTTCTCAAGCATGATATTGCTACCGAAAGAACAGTTGAAGATTAGAAATATGATTTTAAAAAGTTCATAATCTTCGTATTAATTTATATCGTAAAAGCGAAAGTAACAATCTAATTTCCCAGTTATATGAAACTGTGTGAACTTCAATATCAGATACTAAATACGCTAATTAAAACTGAACCATCTAATTGACAAGATGCTATCACATTTAACCAGCAATCATTATAAACCTAATCGAGTTTGATAGGTGAAACTACAAACAAGTTTCCAAGTAGACAATCCCCATAAATTCTAGAAGAATATGTGTCTTCGACTGGATGAAGGAAAAAAAAAAATTATCGTGATGAATCAAACGATCAAGTAAAAGCAGAGAGGCAGAATGCAAGACAGCTCGAGATACATCTGCTTCCTGGATCGATCCATCTCGATCGCTAACTTTTACCTGGAATAACTTCCTTCATGAGACTATTGACCAGATTGGCCGCGTAACAGTAAACGCCTATTAAGAGAGCAGAAAAAACTGTGCCCAGCTAATCTACTGTCCGCTACCGATCATTAATCACATCCTGGCCAATTTTTAGCGTATAAGCTTGATACGCCACTAGTATGTATTGCGATGCAGCCCTTATCGAGTCGATCGATTTCAGTGATTACGAACCGTCGTGGTTAATATCGACAAGCATGAGATCGGTGCACAAAATCGATCTATAGGTAACTGTTTTTACTTGGTTTATTTGGGAAAGTAGGGATTATTATAGTTCGAGTTTTTAGATGTTGAAGCGACTTGAAAGTGAAATTAATCGATTCTCAATTGGAAGACAATTAAAAGGTCGAAGATATTGATGATGAAACAATTTTGATTAGATTCTGGACTATTATTTATTATATAATGCACAGGTGAGGTATTACTGGTTTTTTAAAAGACGTAGTTGAAATAATATATCTGGTTAAACAAATAATATGTTACTGACTGCTTTTTCTTACTGTCACGTTATAGCTGATTTGCTCATTTTTACGTAATCTTCGTTATATACCATCATTTTTATTCCTTTACCGGAATGTTGTTACTCGTTTTATCGACAAATGCAATGGAATGTTCAGTAAACTGCACTGTTTCTCGTACTTCACGCTGGATCTTGAGAGGGACGCAATACTTCGAACAAAACGTATCGTATCGAACCATAACAATTGCATTTTCTCAGTTTTCTCAGTTGTGTATTTTTCAGAGGTATCTGGTAAATACGTGTTTTTAAAATGACGTAACAGTACTCTGAAAGGTAAGATCTGTGATGGTATGTAGAACGTTTATTTTTATACATTAAAATAAAAATAAATCGTCTTTACGTACTGCACAGCAAGTAAGTATTCTTACTATTATAATTACATTGTAATTACGATTACTATATTTATGTACACTCTCGCAAATTTGAGACCGCAAAAACACGAAGAATTCGAATTGTTTCTGTTTCGCGATAGGTCTTTATCTTATTTTGATACTATAGACCAAATATTTGTGGGTAGTCGCAAAGAAAGTTACGAAGGTACGAGTGTGATATATTTTTCGAGAGAAAGACTAAAATTTTATAATATACGAAAATACTGTTCAAAGAACTATCGATTATTTCTTCAATTTTATTTGTACTGAGGCTTGTTCGACTACGACCAATCAAGGGCACCCTGACGAATGTACTTTGAAATCTCTTTATACACAATAATTTCTTACGTGTCTTACGCGGTTTCTTTGACACGTTTTCTTCACGGTCTCCATGCAAAACCGAGAAGAAGAGAGTAGAAAGGAGAAAAAGAGAGAAGAATTCTCAGATACAAGACGTAAACAGTTTAGAAGAAAGAATTTCGAAGCACCGCGAGATGCGAAGACTTACGCTCTCTGTCGTTGCCAGAGGGCGCTGAGGACGCTGAGGAGTTTTGGTCGCGGGGCGTTGCGGTGGGAGAAGAGAAGGGGCGGAACGGGTGACGAGGAGGTCGCGGCACGCCGCGGCGTGGCGCGTCGGAGCTTCGTCGAGAATCTCGCAGTCCTCTACCCCGCCGGTTCTCTTTCGTTGCTCTCTTTCGACGTGTTGTCTCCGACTTCCTCGTGCCGACCAGGTCGAATCAGCGTATCAACGACGATCTCCTTCGCGAATTTCCTTCCATCATACTCGACTCTTTCTCTCATTCTTTCTCATTCTCTCAACATCCTCTGCCACTCCTGTCTCCTCCCTTCGACTACCCTATCCTTAACTTCTTAGCTCCTTAACTTATCCAAGAATTCACACATATCTCCTCTGTTTCTTCCCAAATCTTTTTCCTCACTGCTCGCCAATCGCCACAGAGCTACATTGCCTTTCTCGGTTCGTCGACGGTCTCTTTCGCTCGCAGTGCGCGCCGGGACGACGTGACACCACGTGATACTAGAAGCAGA
This sequence comes from Trypoxylon attenuatum, assembly GCA_963989405.1. Classification (NCBI taxonomy): domain Eukaryota; kingdom Metazoa; phylum Arthropoda; class Insecta; order Hymenoptera; family Crabronidae; genus Trypoxylon; species Trypoxylon attenuatum. Next base: position 24,710,607 of record OZ022491.1, on the reverse strand, counting down.
CTAGTGCTCCGCGACGTGCGTTTGCGAGGGTTGCCGGACGAGAATTTGTTCCTACGCTGTTTTTGCATAACGCGAGTGAATCGAGTGAGATCGAAAAGCTTCGCGAGTAATTGATACTCTTAGTTTATCCGTCTCGTTACCAAGGAACGAACGAGTTGCTCGAAGAGGGTATCTCTGCTGCCCGAGAAACGGAAAGAGAGAAAGAGAGAGAGGAGGAAGGAACGTGTGACCGCAACTCGAAGTGGTGTCTGACCGGTGTCTTTCGAGTGAGATCAGCATGGCAGAGGAACAACGCTGTAAGATGACAGTGCACTCGGCGGAAGAGGAAGTGGAACAACCGGAGAAGAGGCAGGAATCGGGTAGAGCAGTCAACCCTGGCCAGTTTCTGCCGTTGATGCAGGTAAGCTTACGTAACTCTAGCGCGCTAGTATACTAGTGTTGGACGACCGCGGCCGGCCGCCAGAGACAGTCTGCGCTGTCGATGTACCGTCTACGTGCGATCTTTGCGTACGTACTCTTGCGTAGGGACGTACGGGCGTGCGCGCCCACCAATGGGAAGAAGAAAAGAGACCAATGCGAAGGTAGTGTTGCAGGAAGAGACGATCTAACGACAGAAGGCAGAGATGCCTATCTCTGATATACTAACACCGATTTTACACTCTCGCGAGCCTTGTCTCTTCCGTGACCTCTTCCGCGATTGCGGGGAGTGATCGGGCAAGCCGCAAAGGCCAATGACATCGTTTCTATATATACGTATAGTTTCATTGTAATAAATAGTTAACAGTTCTTTCAAATTATGCGGCATCGATCGATCGTGATTTTAGCTTAATGGTTATGTTTTAATAGAGCCTTTTAATTGAGATTTAAGTTAATATTATTCTTTAGGAATAGTTTCTTCTTTAATTTATGTGGAATCGATTCGTTTTCAAGGAAATTGATCGTAGCTTAATACTCTCATTTTTGGAAATGGACGAATTCATATTTTAGTAGTTAGGAGGAAGTTGACCTTTAGTTAAATCCTCTCGGTAGCAAAGTTTTGGGATGGGATCGATATAAATATCGGTTCTGATCAGAATAATTCCGATGACAGAAATGTATATTACGACCTATTTAAAAAAAGAAGTGCGTGGGTACTTACCTACTAGAGATATTATACTTCTACTGTGGTGGATTATCGATATGCTTTTAAAATCGAAAACTGTGTCTGAATTGGGCGTTGGTAAAGTTCAGCTTTGTTATCGTCGTACGAGGCAATAGAGATTTGGAAGTAGATGATTGTTAATTTAGCGAGGCTAACATTTTCATCGACAACATTTAAATTTTTTATTATGATTCAGATTGACATTTTTAATGTTCTTTGAATTAATAAAAATATGAAGCGAATAACCGTCTAATATTTATATTTAAAAATTGAGAATTCGTTTGGAGAAATTCTGGAGAATCTTTGAGTGACTTTTCGAGTGTACGGTATTTTTGTAATGAAACGCAAATTGGGTAATATTAAGATATCTCGAAATACAGCGTTTAATTCTATCAATTTAGTTTTATCGCAGATAATTTCTTTAAAATTCTTAAAATTACAATCCAATTAAAGTGTTTATTCTCTTAAAGTTCCATGCCGCGAATAATTACAACTGAACATACATAGAAACCGTTGTCTCCAGGAACTTCGAAAATGTCATAAAGCTGAGCTTTCCATTTTTAATCGTCCCATTAATATTATACTTTCTGGTGTGTTCGCGTCAATCGGAATTTAACTTTATCAAGAACGATAACTAATCAAGCGCACGAACCGACATGCATAGGTTTCTCAACCGCGTCATCATAATCTTAAGAAGTATAAGTTTAAGAATCTTTCGCGATAAAGTCAACCTGTGTCGCCTCGAAGAAACAGTTTCAATGCCAATAAACAATCCTTCGCATTCACCTTACAAATAGATAGGTCGATCGAAAGAATTCCGTGTGTTTTTTTCAAATAAAACCGCCAAGCTGTTATCCACGAATGACGTCAGCCAAAAAGTCGACCAGTTGAGAAATAGCTTCCGGGGCATTGCCATGGATATGTATCGGCTGGGCGTCACGCCCGGATTCGCGATAAACCAACGCGAATAGCGTGGGTCTCGAGACATTGTTCTTCGCGAGAGAACTGCTTTCAGAATTTCAATAACTCAACGACGATAAGTTTGCGAGGTTCTGCCAATTCTAGCACTCTGAGTTTCGAGCCAAACACAAAACGAGCGAGTCGATAGTGGCTTGATACAAAAAGCAGGTTATCACTGTTCACCAAGCTGAAGGTCGACAACGTGCTCCAATATCAACAAGATTCAATTGACTTTTCATTTATGCGTCTGTCACGATTTTCGCGGATACTTGTTTTCTCTCCCATTTAAGCTATTTTGGATACTTCACTCTCCAGTGAAATATGGTAAGGGTGAAAAATTCCTTTTTAATGGAATTCTACGTGAAAAATAATAATAGATAATAGAATTGAAACTAGGAAATAATGGTTTAAATAATTGTTAATACACATGCTGTTCATCATTAATCTATAAATAACTTCAACGTGTGCTGTATATTACGAGTTCTACGATTCTTGCTCGATTTTCTAGAATTCACATTTTCTCATATATCGATTTCTATTATTTTACTTGACCGAAATGCTCGTTAGCGATGCCTCGTAACGTTTAAGCAACTCATTGTCACCGTGGTAGGCAAGAAAATCCGGCTTTTGCTTACTAACAGATCATTGGTTTGACCTCGAACCGGGACAAAACCCATCGACGTACCATTGGTAAAAAGTAGCATTTTACCTGGTAATCTCTCCATTTACTCACAAATGTTATAATAGCGAACGATACGAAACAATAATTCTAAAAGAAATGCTTGAAGCTTTTGCATTTTCTGTTTACCATTTTCTAACTTACATTAGACCTCGTAGTCCCATTTTATTTTTGAAGTTACGTACGAAGTTCTACGTCGTAAATTTTCCACACTTCCGTAAAGCTCAAATAGCAAAACTTTAAATCCAGTTACCGCGCTTTTCCTTCGTTCTTTTCCTACTCTAATCGCATTTCATATTCGAGTCCTGTCGTTTGTTAATCTTACTGACGCAGCACAACAACTGACGTCGCTCGAAAGATTGCATAATCTATTGAATTTGATTAGACGGATTTTTTAGTTCCTGTTCCATCGTAAAATAAATTTAACGAGTGCGAATATCTGGAGAGTCATTAAAGCAAAGAATTAAGTTTAAGTCTGAATCTTCTGTTATTTTAGATCGTTTATTGTTATACATTTTTGCGAATCATCAGCAATATGGTATAATTATTGTTGAAAGTTATTAAAGTTCTTCGAATGTCATATAATTTCCTATTCGAATAGCACGTATTATATTATATGTATAAAAGATTAATGGAGAGATCAGCAATTACCACGTATAATTATAAATCAAGCGAAATTCTAGTTCATAACCTACGAAATTGGTACTTATTATCCGCAATTTTTCTACAATCAAATTGAACCATCTATTACAATATAATAACAACCTATAATAATAAATTTCCAATGGTAGTTTAATGTTGACCGATGCATTATTTATCGAATAATAATGCTGCACAAATTACAATCTGGAGACTTGATATTTAAACCGATGAATGATCTTTATGGAAAATGCTTATTTCCGGGGCTTGTCATTGATAATTAGCCTCATCACTTACCAAAGGACGATGTTTATAAGCGATGACGCTGTGTCAAAGGTCAGTGAAAGTAACAAGCATGAAGAAAAGTAAATGTGACACTGTACAACGCATTTTCCATCTTTATTCCCTAAACATTCAGTCATAGAATTTTTTAGTAAAATAGTTTTCTAAAATTCACAGAACTTCGAAAAACTATTATACATTCGAACCCTGTGCTGTAAAAATTTGCCAACATTATAGTTAAGCAGCTTATATTTGTTAGTCTGAGCGATGTCTATCCTTTTACAAATATTTTCTAAAGTCACCAAAGAAACCTCTCATAGTTCATACTCAACTACAACCAACTCTATAAAACAAAAGACCCTTAACACCTGCTCAAACATCATTATCCAGCAACTCTCTTACATAAGCTTCACTTGTAAATCAAATTAAGCTGCTAAATCATTTATTTCTAGTTCACAAATCGAGAGAAATTATCAAGCATTATATACTTTAAATTATGGATATATAAATAGAGATATTTGAATATGATATAATAAATGTTCTTTCTCAAGTTATTCGAGGTCACAGTCGCCTTAAGTCGACTAACGAAATAAAATAGCTGGTTTATAAGGGCTATAAGGGAGATCGACTGCGAAAAGAAGTCACGAAAGCTAATGGTGGTGATGTTTGCATGCAAATTATCAAAGATTCTCGTGGAAACTGCTTGAGGGGGTAGCCTTGCGTAAATGTATATGAACGTCGACGTCGTCGTTGGGACTGAACACTCGGCTACACAAATCTCGTTAACATTAAGGACGTTACTTCGCTAGTACAGTAGCTCGTAGACGACTATATCCCCATGTTGTCCTCCTAATGTAGACTGACATTTAAGTTTCTTGGATTATTTGCTTGCTTCGAAACGAGGGAAAATGATCCGCGAATCATCTGGACACAGAAAATGGAAAGTTACATATCTTGAGTTCACTTGAATGATTTTGAATGATTTATTATCTCGACAAGGTGGCAAATAATCATTCTGATTCAACACTGAAATTCTCCACATGATTATTCATTTCTAATTTTTCGTTGATGGAATTTGGAAATGGAAAAATATTGGTACTTAATAATTTTATCGAGTTAATATTGTTCTATTTCTCTAATAGCAACACGGGGTGAGAAAGTGTAAAATAATGGAACGATATAGTAATTTGAGCTTAAATGGATTTAAATAAATAGGATTCAAAATACAGTAGACTTCGATGCTAAAAGTGAACGAGTCCTCCTGTATAAAGTAATAGAACCGATAAGGTGCACTTAATTGAATTCGCTAATTGCGTATATTCGATATAATTCTTGAATCAAACTAAATGTCCTGGAATAATGTGAAATCAATTTGATACTAGATTTCTTGGGACACAGTATTATGCTTTGATTTTATAGATTTCCATTAATTACGCTTACAATCAAGTGTAACGCAACTATGCACCATTGTTAATTCAATTATTGCACCGATCAGAATTTTAGCTTTGTGTTGGTCAAATTACCAATGCTTCACAGAAAATTTAATTATCTACAATATATTAATGACAATTAACTATATATATAATATCTTTTCGAAAAATTTATTTTTCGCATAGTTTTAATTCTTTCCTAAAGAATAGTTTCGTCGTACATACAGCTTAGGATAAGGATTGCAATGGTAACAATAAGTACTGTAGTTTTTTTTGCTCATTTTACCGAGAAAGTCAGCCGCGACGTTTTATCACAGACCGAGGAAATAACAGTGGATCTGTAGCTGACATTCATTATGCTACGTCTCTGTCAAATACACGCGTATTCCATTGACTTTCAAACTGGTGTTTTACGGAGAATATCTGAATAAAAACTCTTCGGGAGGAAAACAAAATCGCGATACTTTTCTAGGATAAATGCTACATAACAATTTCATAGAAACTAGGTCTTATTTCAGTCTCACGTGAAATAGCTTTTAGCGTTGAATAGATTTAATAATTAAATTCTAACAGAATATTAACAATAAGATAATAAAATCTTCGTTTCAATCGTTACTTCAATTGCCATTACATCGACTTTTCCTAATAGCATGTTAATTAATAAGTTACAACTATCAAAAAGCAGATTTCCAAGAAACTTTGAAATTGATATCTTAATTGTAAGAGTATCATTCATCAATCCCTATCGAATGTTTACAACTGGACAACACAGTTACTTTAGAAGTGAGTAAGAAACGATGCAATTGCTAATTGTTAATGAAATTGTTTGGTCAGTGTGAAGCAATGCGTTGATTTCTCTTCGGATATAGAGGTTTTCTGAGGTGCGATTTTCCAAGCCGAGGTTGTACCTACATACGTGATTGTATATCGTGATTAATGGGCGCATGATCGACTGCTACTTTACCATGTCTGCAGGATAGCAATCATTTCCCAGTGTCTCGTGCATCGACGTGTATCACCATCGATCGGTTGGAACTGGAAATAAAAAAGTCACACAAGATTAATTTCATTCTTTCAAAATAACTGTGTTTATTTTTTCTGCCGATTTAAAAGGACTTAAAACATGAGGTGCGTTTCCTTAGTCGATCATTACCTTCGATGATTGAATCCTAGGAGAAATGGGATATTTAAATTCCAAATAGTTTAGTTTCAACTAGTTTACGTAAATTTCGACAACTCTACTGAATGAAACCCTTTAGGTAGAAACTCAGTGTATTGTATTTCGAATTTCAATTGGAAATTAGTGATGATTGCAAACGCGTGAACCATTCAAACCAAAACATCCACTTTCATACCAATGAAACAAACACTGTGGTTTTCAAATACAAAGCGTATATACGGAGTATACCACAATAATACCGTAATTCCACCGGTGACATTATTCGTGCATTGATCGTAGGACTATCGATATTCACTAAAATACATAATATTAATTTTCCATTGACATTGAGCGAACAACTACATAATAAAACTATCTAATTTATCGAATTATCTCTACAAATTAGAAAAGTAATTTCACGAAGCTCTAAGACTTCAATTTGATATTTAAAAGAAATTAACATACGAAATGGGATCTGTCACGCTATAGGTTGACATTAGAAATCATATGATGAAGGGATAAAAAGTTCGAGTCAATTGGCATAATTCATAATAGCCGGGGAGTCAAATACGCAATTCGCAAGTACTTCTAGGATTCTTCGAGCGTTTCGAATGGTTCGCTTAAGAAGGAATGCGTCCCGAGATGGAGACTTTCGCTAATAAAGATTGTTACGGCATATTAACGTTTTGATCAGTTACGTCCGTGTGACAAGAGTCAGAAAGGGTAACTGATTGACAATCCTTGCGCAAGGAGAGAAGATACGTGGTCGAGCGGGCAGATTTCAGAGAAAGTCACCTTAGGCTATAAAATCCATTTTATCCTTGCCTCCATAGATGTATTTTTTTCTTTATTCACATTCCACACTCACCTATCACGCCACACGTTGCACCCGATGGAATCGCCGCAAATTGCACTCTTCCGTATTGTCAAAGACGTTCCTTGACTTGGCGAAAGTTTTTCTTCGTAACGGCTTCGCAAAGGCCTGTCTGCCTTCACTAGGATCCTGCTGTGACTCTTCGGCTTTCATCGACAGTCTCGTGTTAGGTATCTTGATGAAGCTGTTCGTTACATCGTTAACTACGAGCTTCTTAATTTTATACACACGAGTCTATTATCCCACGGTACATTACACATTATAAAACAAGAACCTTGCAAAAATCATGTGACAACAGGTTTGGAACAAGGTAGGAAAATTATTAGGATTCAGAAACGAATCTTTTGTTGGAAGAAACTGCTCGCAGATCGAGGATCAGAGATCAGGAGAATTGTCAGATTGTAGAACGGAAGAAATCGGAATCGATTTTATGCAGAAGGTTCACTGGCGAATCGCTGTGTTCTTGCTGGTATTGGCTGATGCTGCAGACATGGGAGCAACGACCCATCGATCCCCTGGGACTACCACTGAGCTGAACGCAACTGGAACACGGTAGAATCTATTGACTGTGAGTCTACTTGACCAGTTGCAACCGTTGGTTTCAGGGTAGAATTCACGCCCTCTTGCTACATACCCTGTGCACAAGGTTACATCCACTGCGCATCTTACGCTGCGAGGAAGATCTGCTTCGACTCACAATCTTTTAAGTAGATTAAGGGGTGTAGAGTCAGACCGAACGTGATTTTGCTGACGAAGCTGTTACTTTAATATGCTTTGAACCGGTAAAACGCTTTCGTTTACTGCTTCACTGTATATAATTTTTTATAAAAGTTTTTTGGAATTATTGGTTTTTAATTATTATACTTTTAATAATGTTCTCTTAGTTATTTTTCTTAATTTTAATGCTCGCTCGTTTTTAGAACAGATTTCCACCAAGACACTGGAAAGTTGGATTGTTAAAAGAAAACAGGATAAACTGTTCTTTTAATCATATCTGGCGACAAAAATAGCTTCAAATATGATCCAGTCACTCTGCATATGCATTGTAATTTAAAACCAATATTGGTACATCTGTTTGACAATGAGCTATTTAAGAGCACTGCTTACTTTTCCCATCTGTACTTTCCGTTTATGTACAAGAAAACGAATTTGTGAAAATGATTTTTTCAAAAAGTAAACCTCGAATAAAATAAAGTTACTCTAGGTATTTTTTTCATATTTCTTTTGTAAATCGTATAGTAGACACTATACACGATGGTTTTTGCAAATATGAGTGCGAGACATATCTCCAAAGGAACGTTTTTCAACCTAATTTTCTTTCGAGCCAATTATGGAAATTAAATTGTAATTTCTTTCATTAATTCTGTTAAAAAGTCTGTACTACTTTTGAATTACACAAACTCTTACCTTTACTCGCAACATGTATGTGCAACTTTTAATTCAATCTAACCATAATTTTATACTCAACAAATTTCTAATGGTACTTTTACTATTTCAGAATATTTCATTAATCTTTTTAAGGAAAACTGCTATTTTATTACTGTTGCAATTTATTCCCAAAACGTTTTCTTCCTGTTATTTTGTAGTTCTTTCAAATGTCTTTCATGTTTGCTCTGTATTCCGAAAAAATCATATCGAATATATCATACGTACATATATCATAATGTACGGATGCGATCAGTTTTGAAAAATACATCAGGAAACGGAACTTATCTCCAAAAGATGATTTACAAAGTAGTAAATTTTTAAACGTACGGATGCGAAGACACACGTGCCTTCTATAATTAACAATGAATCTCCAAGAAAGCGCAATTCGTCAATTTTCTTCCGACACTTTTCAAGAAATTTATGTGCATACCGTTCCCCTTTTTTAAAAAAAATACATACATCATCTTATACCAATGTGACCTACGCACCATTGCCAAGCAAACACGCGATGATAATATTGCATCGGAAAGATTCCGGAACATTCTTGACATTATGAGATAATACGACGTGAGGAGTGTCCGAGACTTATTCGAAAATTCGAATCTTTACAGCGACAGCGTAATCTGACGATATTATTTTTATAAAAAATAATTTATGTTACGATCTATGTGTATAGATTCTTTTAGATATATCATATGTTTATATAAAGTTTATATCGTATTAAGATGAGAAATAATTTCGTCCCAAAAATTTAACTGCAGTGTTTTACAAGTGTTATTTTGGGGGGGAAGAAGATTCGAGGAAATATCGGATACACGTGTTACACAAATATGACAGACATTTGTGTTTGTTAAGGAATTTAGAATCTCGCCTGCTTATTTTGGTTTAAACCATGTCATTAGCGTCTTCGCGATTCACCGTTCGTCGATTTATGACTAGCAAAATATAGGAATCGCGTTGAGCAATCGGAGACAACTTTTTGCACAGTGAATTCCGAAAGAGGCACACTGCAAAGGTATTTTTTATTCATTTTTTAATCAAAATTACGATTCGTAAACTTCTATATATAACATACATTAAATTAATATAAAAAGTAATAACAAAAAGTCGCCAATGAGGTTCGGATCTCGTAATTAATTGTTCCAGTCATTTCAAGTCATCGAATCGAATTCGAATTTCCAAAGTGCAAAAAATCTATTGAATCAGCAATAGATGCATAAAAAAAAAAATGTTGAAATCATGTCCGCTGCTCATTGATCTATCGATCGTTCTTTACGCATTGCTGAAGTAAGCAGAGTGGTAGTGCAACGTGTGTGTTCGAAGGTAAGTACTTAAACACGTATGACAGTGGGCAGGTACAAGCAACTAACCGTAGAAAGGCAAGGCCTTGATATTTCGTATAATAAGCTTTGAGAATTATCTCCCATGTACACTAGTGCAGACCAGATTTCAGTTCTACATGACTCTCCCACCTTCCACCTCCTCGTTTCGCTACCACGGATAGTAGAGGGAACCGCAAGCAAGCTCAACGGACAAAAGTTTCGCGACACCGGCTCTCTTGCACTCTCATTGAGGTCATACTACTCGTAAACTGTAAAGCCAGAGCGCGGCACGACGACAACGTGCGACAAAAATATTAAACTCGTTTTACGCGATAATTACACACCACACGTACACCGACACATAACAAAGAACACCTTCAATGTACTATATATATATATTCTTTGCATTAGAATTTGGAAGATTCTAAAAATCTCATAAATCTAAATTCGCAATAACACACTCAAATATGGGAAAAACGTTCAGTTCGATAAAAGAGATAATTCGTAATCAGGAAATCGATATCCCAGTAACCGATATCGGAGATATCAAAATCAATGTTCATATTATCAAAGTTTCACTGTAATAATATTGTATCGTGAATTCTAGTTTAAGAATACAATTATCTAGGTTTCTTTGATACTGTTGATTGTGGACAGGTGTAAAAAGTACGTTTTGTAAACCGAAATTATTTTACTGTTACTTCTAGATTCAACTATCGATTAATAAATTATTCTAACAGAACATTAGCGAATAATCAAAATGAATTGGAATTTTGTTGAAATCCTGTTTTTGGATTATCACCGAAAATGGTGATATTTAGTGTCGTTAGTGTCCACTGACCACGCTTACTGCCTCGACAAATTGATCATCGAACGCAATAACTTTGCTTATCTCGAGTCACTTACGCAACGTTAACCAGACACGCTCGGTGAACCGATAACTCCGCACACGCAACGACAATTTTTCTTAAAGTATCCCTTAAGTTGGCGCAAGCAATAATTACAGAATTTTGTAGTGACACTAGTAGCAAACTCCGAGATCTCTTTCAACCATTGCTGAGATAACAAGGTTGTCTTTCGTCAAGACTCGAGTGTTTGAGAGGCGGCTGACTTCAGAAGACACTAACCGATTCTCAAAGAGAAGTATAGCAACGTATTGCAACAATGTTACATGTACCTTTCATCGGAATGCAATTAGTAGCAATGAAGTTAAAACCTGAAGTGCAGTTATTTACGTCTCATATGGGAAGCAAAAACTATATTCTTGGTGTGTCAACGTGGAAAATCAGTAATTGGACGATTGGATTTGGTGAGTATTGTCAGATGCCAGGACAATTGCTTCAATTAACTTCAATTTACGATTTATATCGTATATAGGATCAAAAACAACAATTTTAAGTGTTTTACTTTGACTTTAGGTGCTAATATTAAAAAATGAAGAAATTCACTTTTATATGTATGTGAAGTCAGATCGAAAAAGTTTGTCAGTCAGCAATGTTCTAGCAGTAGGGATCACAATGCGAAAGAGTGCAGAAAAATTTTGATTAAAGGAACCATTCGTATTTTATGCATTACGATTGGTAATAATTACTGCTTGGTAACGATTGCAGTCGATAGTCGAACGAAACAACAATTTAAAAATACATTCGCGGTCGACGTGCCACGACACACACTTCTATAATAACAGCTCTCTGACTCTCTATCTCGTTCCGCTGGTTCTCGGCCGAACGAGAAATCGGACTCGCGCTTTACATGAGAAGCCGTGCGGTCAACTAGAAACCACATTTTACTTTATTCGGGGCCGCATTGCGCAAGCTAATCGCGAAAAATTTTCTCTAGCTACGATGACCATTAATTAACAAGCAGTCAATGAATCTCACAACAACCGTGTAAATTACGATCTCAACTTGTTAAACAAGAGTTAGATCGATATGTATTCGTTTCCGTAACGAGCTCATCAAAAATCACTAAAGTCTCATATTTACTCTATTTTCAGTACTTTACGTAATGCTGACTGAACAACTGACATAAGATTTTATAGTTTGCTTTAGAACGTTAATTGAGTGATATTTATGCTTATTCTGAACTTTTATTAACCAATTTCATTGGTAAAATTGGATTATTATAACAGAAGCGAAGTATAAATTTTTTTATTTCAGGCAATTATTAACCAGATTACGAAAACAATATTATTTAAGGAAACAGTACACTACATTACTATTTTGAGAAAGTTTATTATACTTATGAATATTTCAGTATTTAAATGTTAGGAACAAGTATCTTATCGCACATTCGATGACTACACCAGTTACACCCCCAACGAATATCCATATTATCTTGGAGAAAACAACCTTCGGGAGAATATCATAAATGAATACACAATATTTGGTATCTGCGAATGCAAGTTCATGCATCCCATTTCTTCACTCGTTGAACTATAGTATTGGAAAAGTTTTGAGCTTTTCGATACTAGGGAAATTTCTTCTTGGCAGAAATCCTGTCGAAACGCATTCGAGGACGTGTCGTAGACATTATTTTTCTTGTTAGAACAATAAAGTTACTATTTGTAAGATAAAATTCGATTGGAGAATAAATTTGTAGTTTTCTAGTGTTACAAAGGGTAGTTAACTCTTCTGCAAAATAACTTACTCAATATTTTCGATAAATGATATTTCATAACTCTAACTGCAAGATTGTTTCTTTAATTCCATACTGTTTCAATATTCGCGATTTTACTTATCTTGAGAATGACCGAAAATACTTTTTAATAAGCAGAAATTCTTATTATTCGTTTTGATTGAATTTTAAAGTATCGGTGAGACAAGTTCATACGCTCAGTATCGATCTGTAAAAATTCTATTTTCTACAGTATTTTTTACTCATTCCTTAGAATTTAATAATCATTTACATAAACGTATTTTGAATTGATTTGGAGAATTTGAAAGAGAGAATTAATATTCGTTATAGTACAGTGTATAAAATAGTGTATTCTGTGAGTGAGATGAAAGCAGTAAAGGGTGAAATCGCGAGATCCAATAATTCAGAGTCTTAAAATGAAATCAATGGTCAGTACTCATCTCTTTCATGCTCATTAAAAACTTATTGAAACTCAGCAACACCCAAAGTTCAATGAAGTTATTTTGAACGTAAGTATAGATAACAATGGCACTAAAAAATGCCAACTAATGCTAAGTAAACTGGAATAACACGACAGTATCTTACGTCTATGTTACATAAAAGTTCTTTAACTCGAGAACTTAATTACTCACGAATAGTTTCATTATTATCGAGACACGACGAGATTAATCAAATTTGTACTCACAGACACAATAGTTACTATTCGGCTGTCGATATTCACTTTACTGTTTACTTTCTTCAAATTGGGGTAGATAGAGTCGACGAGCACACGACGATAAGTAGAATTCCATAACTGACCTCGCGGCACAGCCTGATCTACGTATCACCCCATATTTTCATCCGAAAACACTTTCGTATCTCCAACAAATATTTTTAACTCGAAAAAAAAGCCACGGATAGTATTGCCTTTGATTAATGTGTTTTGTTATTCGCGAGACGAGTACATTTTATTTTCTACCGTATGATTCGCGTTTAATCGCAACCTTGTTTGGCTTAAAATTGTAATTGTACATGATATAACTATAATTGTTGCGAACCAGTGTTCTATGGTATTAAAGCCTCACGGCATTCATGCTCGAGCCATAATAGCGTTGTTCATCGCGAGCAGTGGGCGCGCAATCGTTTTTAGGAAGTGAAACATAATAATGTGTCAAAGCGCGTCAACTGTGATTAAACCCACGCAAATCGTCTAGGGTACCCAAGCGTGGGACACTGATGTCACTACGCCCGCGCCCGTGTAACATCGCAAATAGTCTACTGACAATGCTCAAATTCGATAACACTCCGCCCGTATACTAACTTCAATATTCTACTGCAAAACACACGGCAGAATGAAAACAACAGTTTTTTTCTATTTGAAAGTCAATATAAAGAACATATTTATAACTCGTAAACAACGACATTTTGTAATTAGGCGAAAAGTAGTTTGAGTCACGGTAAAACCGAATATATTTGTGACTCTAAATTATTAAAATACAGTAATAATTTTTTTAACATGTTTGCTGTCTCTAACGATCTACAATTAAATCCCACAATATAAATCAAAATTTTACCCTCTTTATGAGACAAAGAAAGCTGCTTTATTCCAGGAACTCAAATCGAAGAAGATCAATCTATTAATTCGACAAATACCAGAAATGGGACTTTACGCAAACAATCGATCATCATGTAACAAAGCAGTAAGCTCAATCTACTCGATTCCTGTAGATTAAGATAATAACAGGGAAATTCCAATAGATAACAACCAGCCGTAATTTTACTCACTGTTATAATAGTTTCGCGTTACTGGGGTTCTTCGGATTAAAGCATTCTAAAAAATCAAATCTGATAAATCGAATGATGGAATAAGATTCGTGAGAATAGATGATAATCAAATCTGTGCAATACTATATTAAAAAAATGTACTTAATATCGTACTGCAAGTATTTTACAGTGTACAGATTCCCCTGTAGTATCCCAATCAGCGTCGAGCACCAGGGTCAAATGAAATCAGTGTCCAGCCAGGTCATCCATAACAGAGTAATGACACAGTAGCTTTGTTCAAGAGGACATATTATATGCCTCCCTACCGTGCATATTCTCCTGATAGAAGCGCGATACTTATTGCAAACAATACTTTACTTTTAAAACAGAATAATACAAAACAGTTTTATTAAATATCATTAAATACATTATTAAATATATTATGACCCTCTATTTACTTCCTCCTAGTAATCCGAACCTAAAAAATAAAAAAAACATTTTCAAAATAGTCGAATTTCACCCAGCACATGTAGAATTAAGAAATCATGGTAGATTAAATTGAAGATTTGTAAAGAAAAGAAAAAAAGGAAAAAAAGGAAAAAAAGGAAAAAAGAGTGAGAAAACTTGAAAAGGTTTTCCATGAGATTGCTTTACAGAGGTCTATCTTGCTGATATCAGTTTGGGATGATGCGTAGAAAGAGCTCAGCATGTGGTTGCCAAGCAACAGATTGACCCAGATCTTGCGAGGTGGTTTCGAAGAATGGTTACCCTGCGAAGATGTTGCCCAAGGCGTCCCGTTGTCGCAGGAAAACCCAACAATTAGTCGATCTTCCTCATTATAATGAGTGGAAAAGCGGATATCAGACGGATAATATTCCTTCTCGTGATATCTCTACCTCCCTTGGGCTAGTTTCCCATCTCTTCGAGCTTCTCGAAATAACAATCGAAGGAAAAATATACTAAAATTAACTTAACATTCCTCTTTTTTGCCAATACACAGCTGAACGTAATTATTTTGCTCTATCTTATTTTAACATAGATTTTGTTATAATTTGTTACGGGAAAAAAAAAAATTATATAACAGCTTATTGTGTGTTTAATTCAATATCGTGGTGGGATTGACATAACTGTATTGAAAAGCGTGCGGAGATACGAGAGAAACTTTATTATCGTGTTCAAGGGTAAAAAGGAAGCCTCTTATATTATTTATTGATCATCAGTGAAATGCGGAGGCAATTGGCAGACTGAACTTTTCGAGTTCGTTTATTTCTGGAAAATGCTATTTCTACTTTATTATTAGCGTTTTCTGAATGTTTCATTAATTGCGTCTGCGACTGTTAATAGCTGAAACCTGTAGAATCTATTATAATAAGCTCAATGCTGGTTTCAATTCAATTAATTTAATCCTGTATTACGGCGAACGCCATAAATTATTATCTTACTTAATTCCTTAACTCACACTTTCCAGGTGTATTTCCGTATTGTCAAACAATATTTAATTTTATAAATATTAAAATTCACGAAATTTATTATTTCGATTGTAGAGATCGAGAAATATAATCTATTTTATACTTCAAGTGGTTCGTTGCAATAACAAGTGCACTTCACTCATAACATTATTCCATATTCTTGTCTATTTATCTTGCTTTAACAAATATTCATCCAGGTACTACCATTTATATCTATTACGCGAATATTGCAGTTACGCAATATATCGAGTGAATGTGCCAGGAAGATTTTTCTCACATTTTTCCGCATAAACTCCCGCACTGTTTGTCGTTTTTATTTTCAATTGGTTCCACGAAGCTAGCATTCAACTAGAAAAACAAGATAGACGAATAAGTTGAAATCATATGTTCAATTTCTAAGAATCATTTGGACTGAATTTTAACAGACAAAGCAGACTCATTGTGACATTAAATCTGCTTATACCGAATTACGTCACTTTTTGATTGATTATGAGAGTGCAACACGTAAGAAAGTGGTAGATACCCAACATTACAGCGGAAGAGACAGTTCATTAATATTTCATGAAGAAGCGTGTTAATTTAGCGAGAGAAGGAAGCGAGATAAAAATAAAGCGTTCTGGTAATCCTTACGATGGAATTTATTATTCCAGTTAATAGAACCGGAAGGTTGACCCTGTCCGTTGAATTTTCTTCCTCTTCTCTTGTATATTATATCTTGTATACGCGTGTCCTCTCGTTTCCTTCCCGAACATTGATTCGCCTTTGATTAACTCTCGAGAACCTTCCTCTGCCTCCACTTCATTCCCCCCGTCTTCAGAAAGCTTTTAATCTGCAAATTTGCATCCTATAATAGAGTACCGTTTTCGTCTCGGCTCATGATGCTCACTCGTGCATCGTACCTTATCTTTCACGATCTTTCGAACACAATTCAAAGTTTCATAATACTTATCTGAATTTGGCCAAATTTGAATTTATCGAGTTTCATTTTTAAATAGGAAATTGATATAGTACAATTTCATGGAATCTATAGTACAACTGTACTTTTGCTATCATTATCCCTATTAAAGACTCAACTAGTCCACACTCTCAATATCGCATATATATATATATATACTATAGAGTCTAGATGTCCTTGTGACACGGTTTTACATATCGTAGGAGAATTCTACTCAATACTACAGTGATGAGTGTAGCGATGAAAAGTAAGTCACTAAAATGGACAAAAGGATTTTCAATTTTGAACCCGGGTCAAACGAGTCTTTGTTGAGAATTCGAGTAAATAGAATACTATATTTATACATTAATGTGTGTATGTATTGACGACACGTCGCACCGGTTGCTCTTGACATTATCGGCAAGATTTTTCGCACCTAATAATTTGCAAGTTGGTGATGCCAGTCTGCTTTTACTTCGACACGCTCGTGAGCCATGAGGCGATTTCATAATCTACATACTTTAGTTATAACGTAACAATCGTTAAATATTTGTGTCTCGTATGGTATGCGAATTCGTCACTTGATGAAATAAAACTAAAGACGAACCTGTTTAAAATCAATGCATGCGAAATATTGTTCTGATTCGGATACAATAACAGCCTACATATTCTTTTTTTTTCCTTTTCACATTTTATCCTTTATATTTTCACACTCGTATTATTTATTCTTCCGTTATACTTTTATTGTCAATGGAGAATGTGAGCTGAATTAATCGTAATGCAGAAAATTAATGTCAGAAGAAGCGCATGAAAGAAGTTCAGTATGAGAATGTATTTTAAATTTGAATGCACGCTTTTTTGTGTGATTTTAAATTTTTAAGTAGAGATCATTGACAGCTGCTAGTGAGATAACTGTTAGTAACACGATTGTGGGACACCAGTTCTTAAATCGAAATATCAACTATCTCGTAAATGTCAATATCCTCATATCGTAGGAATGCCACACCGAAATGTCAGGTGAATTTGTTTCACCTGTGACAATTGCAAATCAAAAGTCATCCAATCGCAAATCAATCTATTATTCTAAAGTAGCTTATGATGTATTTATTTTCGTATCAATTCAGTGCAATTATTTTCACTTATTTCGCATTGTTATTTCTCAATAGACGTCACGCGAATCAAGTACAATTGATTTATTCATATTTACTTTTTATTGCGATACATATTTATTAAATAGTGTCATTAGCGAAAACGAAGTGAACCGATGACTCAGAAACAATGCATTTTGGAGGATCATAATTATTTCGTTGGTTTCGCGATATTGTCACGGGTAAAATAGCTGTGGAATACCAGGTGGCAGTATCCGATAAATCCCACGAGATGCGGCACTTAATTATTTAAGTGTCCTTATCGATCCCATGGCCAGTAAGGCAAGGCCACTGGCTGCTTCGTCTCACCATTCGCGACGTATTGCGACACTACGCCTGTGGCCCGCATTCTTCGAAGATTACCTATTCGAGCTTCGTGTAACTCCATTCTATTATTTTGATTAAGTCTCTTCACGCCTTTTCCTTCGAAACACTGAAATCGAAACAAATGCAAACCTCGATACTAAAACTATCGAGGATTGTCTTACCTCATTTTTTTTAATACGAATAAAAAAAAACACAACATAAAGTTAACAGACATTGAGATCTTATTAGTTAAATAAATCACCTCGAATCTTCTGTGAAAAACTGACACAATAGAACACTTTTATTTTCTAATGTTAAACAGTAAAAATAAACTGATGGTTTGCACTAATAGCTACAGCTCTCATAATCTGAACTCCAATGTCCATATTAACAGTGTAATAAATCGCAGAAAATCTTTTTTGACACGCATTGCGTATAGAAAACTGGATATGAGCTAATAGATGTCCTTTACGTTCAATGGTTTAAACTATAAGTTAGACACTAGACACTTTCATATATTCGAACATTTTCGTAATTTAACCGGTTGGAGGTTTCTGTCTTCATTGATTTATGGATCAATGTAACAAACTACTTATTACGGTGCACCCGTCAACTTACTTAGCTTCTTTACAATCTTCACGATACATCCAGGAGAAAGAGATTGCGTATTAAAAGCTCGTAGAAAATTGGTAATCGAACAGCCTTATACTTTCGATAGTTACCGGATTATCATATTATACTGTACCTGTTTCTAGTAAATGTAACTCAACTATCACCTCATCTTCCCTTTCACCATATATATGCATCTCACTAATTACGTAAGGTGACTTGATTTATCGTTGGAGCAAGAATTTTTAAAGACTCCTTCCAAATCCTACCAATTATCCTATATTTAGCTCTACCTTCGAATTCGCGTTAATATCGAAAATAGAGGATTTACGTCCAGGAAAGAAAGGTGGATTAGTTGAAACGCGGAAGAAGGCTTTATACTTGTGAAATAGAAAGATCGACGGAAGAAAGAGTTTTCATTGAAATGAAAGTAAACTTTGAATAGTTAGTGAAAGGATCCTTTTATATTTCTTGCAAGTAATTATTATTTTTTGTTTATCATTATTTATACAATATAGTTAATAGTAACTTTCGCCTAACATATTTCATGCATCAAATGTGGAAACATGGGAAAAGCAAGTTTTCGTATAAGAACAAAGTTTGTAGGAAAAGAATCTCTGAAAAAAAAAATTGCAAGCTGCATTAGCAATCAATTAAGCGAAAAGAACGGGTCGCAGATTTATCGAGCCGCCGTGAACGCAAGAATTCGCCTTTCGTTCGAAAACGGGGACAATTTTAAGAGTCGTTCCTTCAACAATTCGTTGAAGCAGGTAGATAATGGCGCCAACGTGAATGTAGTCAACCTTGTGCATTAGCTACCACACCCTGTTTCTGGATGCAAAAGCCGCGTGAGCTCGGTTTTCACGAGTTTCGAACGCCGTGGAAGGTCGCGAGTGACAGGGAAAATCAGAATTTTTCTTTTCCAACAGTGTATGTGCACTGGTTTCGTTTATACCTTTTCCCTTGCGAAACTCTGCGCATTAATACCATGAGACTTTCATCCATCTACCGATGACAACGCTTACGCAGTTCCACTCAAGCTTCGTTTCTTCTTCTTTTACACTGTTTCTGCACCATTAACCAGTTTTTCACCTGAGATCAGTGTTTTTCAAAGTTCTTCATTTGGAAATCGAATTATAATCAATGAAGTATACAACTGTAGATGATAAATTCCACAAGAACTTTATTGTTGCATCAAGAAACTGTGGAACAAGGAAACTTCATTCTTCCATTTTTTCTCGTATTTTGTAGGCGAAAAATCGTCGCGGAAATTTTCTCTCTCTCTGTCTCTTGCGTTCGTTGACATACGAACAATTCGTACACGTGTACGAAGAGCGAAGAATTAGTGGACTGAAGCAAACATTACTTCCTCAATTATGCCGGAGACACGAAGCCATTATAATCGCGACACGCGCAACAATTTACGGCTGATTGTGGAACCAGTTTTGGAGGAAGAGATAAACTAACTGTCGACTTCCGCAAGGAAACCTAAAATAGTGCAAAAAAAATCTGGGGCATAATATTCGTGTATTTGGAAATCAGCACTTCCTACGCGATTGTTGACTCAGTTTACATTGTTTTTCAATCAGTTGTATTGTATTATCATATTTTTTATATCAAACGTAATATTGTAGTTGTAAAATTGCGACATATCAATACTACTTGTAACGATTTAACAATAATAACCGAAGTTCGTTGTTGGAGTTATTGTATACATCCGCAAACTTTCCCTAAAATTGGTCGTATGCAGAAACCACTCTGTCAAATCCCACATCCGACGACACATTTTCCAAACTTCTAAAAGAAACATCGTAATCGCGTCGTTATCTCCATTCGCGGGTTAACCACACCGTTGTCTTAATTTTTTTAAGCGACGAATCCTTAAAAAGCCGTCGATAGCAAAATCCAGGAAGTATTTCCACGGACTAGCGATATGCAGACCACCGTCGCACGCAATTTCCAAAGGTTTCATCAAAATACTGGACAATAAACACGTTAGAAACACTTTAATACCAAATATGTCCGCGGAAATCGCAATATAATCAGATAGCAATAAGCGAAGCTTTTATAACGTTTTATGACAGAGCTTCATTTATGATGCTCCTAGTACCAACATATTTCCCATTTCACTGAAAGATTACAGTATATCTTTACGACTTAAAATTCTTTTTCCACTATCATCAATCTTTATTGAATTTCAATTCGTATTATACAATTTTTATAATTCTCTGTATAACACATGTGTTCGTGTATCTATTCGCAGTAAAATTCTTTAGGAAAAATTATCCAGCTAGAAAAGACTTTTCTAGACACGTAAATGTTTCGATAAGACTTTTCCTTTATTCGTGTAGGATAGTTAACTACTGTATCTGCGGTAACATGTAGGTAATAATCTCTAAATGTTCGTAAAATCTTCGTACAAGAGAGATTTATGTACCCAACGGGCTTTAGTAAAATCCTCAGAGGTAAAATTGCATTTAGCTCTACATATTAAACGTGATGTATGATACCCGAAACGCTGTTTGGACTTATGACTATTTACGAGCTAGATAAATTCCTGATTTTAGACTATTTTCCCTGAATTGTTTCTATATATGATCTCTGAATAATTTGCAAAGATTTCAATCGAATTTTAACATATTTAGCCGAAAGTTTTAATATTTCAAAATCTTTGGCCAAAACATTTCGCTTATTGTTAGACACAGAGTAGATCGGAAATACGAGACGATAGATCGAAGCATGTAATCGTTTCCCCAATTCAAGTCTGAAGAGATCGTAAGTGGGCCAACGTATTGCCATCAAGATTATGAAGAGCAACAGGTGTGTCTTGAATTGAGAGTCTCACATAAATACCTAAAATCACTTCCGTTTCGCAGACAAACAACTATTATCCTTTAATCTTCCAAACTGTTAAATCTTGACAATGATTAGAATTGGTGATTATATTGTATATATCGAGCGGGTAATCAGTATCCGATACTCTTCCAACTAATTTCATTGGAATTAATCCCTATTTTGCAGAGGATATTTGCAACGAGAGAAACGCGACTATTTGTTTAATACTGTTAATTCACAGTGATAACTACGGATCGGTAGCTCGAGGTAAATGATCTGCTTCAAATAGGATTATTTCTGATTCATCCATAAGGGTTATAAATAGATATATATGTACACGGATTTCCTTGCTACTGCTTACTAGAATCCGGGTCAATAAGCAACGGATCAAATCGCCAATCAGAGTCATTCAAAGCTCTTATCATTATAATCAATGTCCCTTTTCATTCTGTTTTATCCCTATCTATTTTCCAATACAACGAATACGATATATCTATTTATAGTATCCGATTATTATCGATCCTATCTGTTACTGATTAGTCTTTTATATTAAATATTTTAAACACTAATACACTCTTCGAATACTTTTCGAGATAAATTTATTTTTATGAATATAAAATTCTAATTAATTAATTCTTTGCATAATTAGCACTTGGATGTCTCGGAAATAGTCGTAGAAAGTTCGCCAATGAGATACTTTGCCAAAATGAAAGCTAACAGGTGGAAACATTGCTTGCTGATTCGGTCGAGAGATCTTCAAATACCGGGAGAAACACATGTTACGAATGTGTCAGAGACGTAATTTTAGTTACCAAGGGGGTTGAACGTTACTCTGTGGTAATTAAATCAATATCGAGCGACCTTCCAAAGAAAGGTCGAAATGGTTGTTGCCTTGGTAACCGCATACCATGATGAGCTCGACCCAGTAAGAGTATTACACATTGCGTCTTCGAAGCAGCTCAATTTCTCCCTTGTCAGGAAGATAGAAGGTGAAAGCCAATATGACAAAAGTTACACTCTGCTTTTTGGTAAAATGAGAAAAGTGCTTGATGGAGCTGCTAAAATAAGAGAACGAAATACTCTGAGAGGATAGTTGGAAAATTTCGAACAATAATTCTTGTAAGAAACATTGATAAAAAAGGAAAACCTAGTCATTTCATTTTCTTTTTTAATTTAGTATTTGTAAGATTTTTATAACATATGTTTGAAGAAATTGGAACTTTACAATCGTAGATTTTCAAAGTTAATTATAATACAAATAGCTTGTTGAAGTACAAAGCGAGTAATTCCGAAAGAAAAATTGTAATACCTCATTCGATTACGGAATCGATTATTCAATTACATAGTAGAATCATTGCTTTTTCATTCGATGCACGATGTAGATTGAGCAGCATACTAGAAGAACAAGAAGAACGAGAAGAGGAAATACACGTTTGGCAGGATTTGCTTAACAGTTATTCGCGAGCAGGATCGATTTATTATCTCGATAGCGGGTAACGTCAGGATTGATCCCGTAGCCGATTATCGAAAGCGTGAGGGTTATTGCATAGGCGATTATTTTTCAATCACTATTATCTCATGGCAGACTTGAACATACAGTTAAACTTCCGCGATACAGTTCAATTATTGAATATTATATTCTTTATTATTTTACGTGTATCTTTTATTTTGAAGTTAAAAAGTGCGACACTACTTTGTTAATAAAAGGTAGAAAAGGTGTATAAAAATCAAATTAATGATTGATTCGATTTAAAGATGCATATTTTTACGATATGTGAGTAACTTAATTCACGACGAAAACAACGACGCATATTGCGTTACAATTACATTGTCAGTCGATTATAGTCACGCCTGGTGAAAAGGGTCGGTTTTTTTGTACTATTCGAGATTGGCCCAGGGCTCCGATCGATAACTCGGTGGCCTTGATACGACAAACTTCTCTAACGAAGTAAAAGTCGCACGAGTGCCTTCGTCGTGTTCCTAAAGCCGATATCTACGGAACAAGATTTTCAAGAATTACTTCAGGATCTCCAGCTTCTTCAGCTAACCTCTCCTATTGATCGACTTCTCGTTTAAAAGCGTCCACTTGTTGAAACTATTCTTCTCTGGTAACAAGTTTTATACTGTCCTCTGCGTGTTCACTGTCGATGAGTATTCGGACCTTTACAATAACACTTTTTTCAGAAAAAAATTGAAACAGTAATTTTTACATATTTCTGGGATTTATTTGAGATTCCATCAGAGCACAAGAATTGAAATTCACTGACTTGGAACATGGTCCACAATCTTAACCACGATTCCATGAAAACCGTTGAGTTCCATGGAACTCTCGCTTCACCGAACGTTTCCACATCCTTAACAAGCGTTCTCCAGAAAAATTCGAAAATACCAGGCAAGCTTTGCGAGAGGTTAGAGCGTCGCAATAGCCCAAGAAGCAAGCAAGCAAGCTAAGTGATCGACCAAGCAAACAACCAGTCAAGAAAAGCGGCTTAGAAACTCTCGATTCGCTGGTGGATATCGCGCTCGAATTCGCAAGGATCAGGATCAGGATCACGCGGCAGTCACATGCAGCTCTCTAGAGCGGGGTGTTACGCCGCTCGACTCCACTCCAGGCAGCTCCAGGCCGTCGCTTAGGCGACCGTCAAGGCCGTTTACCATTCTGGCTTGCCAGAGAAAGAGAAAGCGAAAGCGAAAGCGAAAGGGCGAGAGGGAGAGTGCGCGCACGATAAGCACTGCGTTCGTTTCTGTGTCTGTTAGTGCTGTTACGTAGTGCCGTTAGTGCACACTGTTAGTGGTGCTGCCGTTGCCGCACCCGCAAATTCGAGCCACTCGAGCGGCCTCGAGCGGCCTTGAGTTCCTGAGCCCTGTTCTGTGTTCTGTTCTGCTCGGTGACTGCCACCTGTAACGATAGGGTGGAGCGCCACTACTCACTCTCTCACATCAGTCTTTATTCTGCCACTACGGTACCCTGTTGACCTGTCGATCATTTAACTCGATTTCTCTCAAAATTGCAACATTTTATTATTCAGCAACTTAGCTAAATTTACTTAACATTTTGAATTTTATAAAGGGTCATCGTCAATTTGTCCTTACAAAGTATATTGTCTTCATGTATTACAATCGTTTAAATCTTATGTTTACCCATTTTTTTTTAATCTGTAATTATAATTGGATCAGTTTTAGTAATAAAATTCATTCTTACAGATTCTTCTTTTCTTCGTCTATTTCTTTTCCTCTGCTCAATATTACTTAACGGAAAATATGATTGTATTCTGCACTGTTGCTAACATAAGAATGTTGAGGAAAAGTTAACTAAATCCGTAAACCCTGTAAGCTGCGGTACACACGTGGATTTTTGTTCAAGTTGCGTATTTCCTGAGCATACTATATCCTTCTTAACCCCGATCAAACATTTTCTACTTTTCCACACTGTTCATACGGCTTACCTACTATGGAATCAAAATCTACTAGCTAACAGATTAAATAAACCAAAATTAATGTAGCTTTATACGCAGTTTTGCATGTAATAATCTTGAAATTGCAAACGTATTGGAATATTATTTTCTAATTGCAATCCTGTCAGGAAACTAAAACATATATTTGAGATTGAAAGCTAATCAAATTGACAACGCGTTTGCTCTGAAATTATCTTCCATTTACCGTGAATTTTCCCTGGGGACTGTTATATTTTGCAAGTCGCGACATCACCAGGCGACTGACGCGAAATTAAATGAGCGAGCTTTATTGACTTCGGGGAAAGCTTGAACTTGAGAGATCCGTTAAAGAAGATACTTCAGAATCATCCCTAGAATCACAATGACAATAGCAATTATGGTCTTTTGCAACTGTGGAAACTGATAAAACATATCGTTTCAGCTAAAAATCTCTTAAAGAATTTGAAAAGAAAATCTAAAATTTAATTAAGAAAAATATACAAATATATGATAAAAGTGCCAGGTATTTAAGAAAATAATATATGCTAGAGAATATTAACAAGAAAATCCTTTTATTCAAAATCCTTTTACTTACTTATCTCTCAAATACATAATGTGTACACGTCATACACTGTAAGCAGCAAAGAAACCTAATGTACTTATTGATCTAATTGTAAGCTCTGTAACAAAGGAAAATGCGATTTTGAAGAGATACATAGATGATTAGAAATAATTGGAGAGGATATGTTTCATAGATCGTTTTCTGCAGCAGAAGGAACAACGCTAGCAGATTTGTCCCTACGAAAGAGGCTGACTAGGAGGGTGGCAATGCAACATATGGCAGAATAGGGAGATCGAAGTAATTTCCTACTGCGGCTGACTGCTCACAGAGCGCAGGCCAACCAAGTAGATCTCGATTGCTTGCCCCATACGTCACCGACACCTTCACTTCACGCGCACGTTGTGTCTGCGACACTCTTACCTTATGTTAACTTGCCGATTTTAGAATCAAACTATTGCAAATTGCTCTTGAGAACAGTTTCTACTAGCTAATACTCGACAGTTTCCTTCCGAATACAGATTTGGAAGGACATCTTGAGAATATTCTGAGACAGAAATATTTTAAGTCAAGGTGTGCAGCCCTTAGAGACTCACAACTCCCACGGGACCATATACTCCAAGATTATAGTCAATTTTACACTTTACAGCCAATAAATCTAATATCTCTTATTTTCTTTATACTCGCGCTATTTAAATTGATTCTTTATACATTAACCTAGGATCAATAACTAACGTCTTGATTCTTATTTTGTTTCAGGTAAGATGCAATCGAGAATAGAATATTTTTGGTATGTCGCAAGTTTTAATCTTCTTCATATTATATTTCCAAAACTATACGAAAAAATTCGGTTTCTTGGAATTATTTATATATCATGATGAATTATAAATTTCAACTATCGCAATTAGTAGCAAAGACTATTTGCATCTTATAGACATCTATGTTCTTATTTTTCCCTTTTGCATACGATTAGAAATATTCTTACAAAAAGAATATTGCATGACAGTATATTCATATGTATCAGTGCGTTCGAAAGGCAGTTCGAGTATCTCAATTATGCATTGGTAGCAACAATGAAGTAGGAAGAGATCTCTTGGTTGCTTTCTTCCACCTGCCAATGAATGCTACGATCGCTACGCTGCCGATGTAGCGCACATCCGAGAATAGATAAACCACAGCGTTCAGTTAAAAGCACGACTATGACCAACACTATGACGTGAAAGTAACGATCTGACGCTCTCAAGAGTCAATAACCCGCAATAACTGTTTGACCTAAAAATGGCTTTCAGGTGCCGGTTTACGATTTTTCTATCGCATCTTTGCAAAAGCCTGTCATTTCGTACAATGATCTCCTTTGGATTCAAACTTTTCAACATTATCGGACTTGAGTATAAACCCACAATCGTTTCCGCAATGAGTCTCTTTCGATGTTCCAATTCCGTTGTTGTTGTGGACACGCGGTTTCCTGAATTGTGGTTTCTGTATTTTTTTTTTACTCTCCCTCTCTTTCTCTGATATTTGGTTCAAAGCTTCGCGCATACCGATTGCTGAGCATCCGAGTTTCAAAACGATCTTGTGTAATCAGATATTTCACGTTACGAATATAGTTTCCTTTATACGCTTCGTGCTCTGTTAATCTCACAGTATAAAAACTGAAAGTGATTTGAAGGTGAGAACTGATATTTTTTTTTCTTCTTCTTCTTTCTTTTTTTTCTCCCTTAAGTATTCAAAGTTATTTCTCACGATTTTACACATTAGTAAAAATTATATTTGCATAAGGATGTGGATTCGCGCTATCAGACATCAAAGTCACGACGCGGTGTAATTTTATTCCGCAGCACTTTCGATGAAAACGTTGATTATTCGTTTACGACAAAAGAAAATTTGCTGAGTGACGTCTAAATCATACGCAAAGAAAGGATGAGTAGTTGGAAATGTTTATCTTTATAGCAGTCGCGTAGATAGGTGTACTTGACACTCAATATCGCCGGAAGTGTTTGCAAAAGAGTCATGCAAACTGTGACGCAAAACACCGTGTAATAATGTGTTATCACGATATCAATCCGATATTCAAATTATCAAACAAGTAACCTCTAATGGACAATGCTTTTCTCACTAGAATATTCAATTTTCTTTATAACGATATAATGTATTAGTTATTTGCCTTTTATTCTGACTTTTCACCTAGTTATCAACATTTAAACAATCTTTGATTTATAAATCGTTCATTGATTCGAAAGTTTTTCATTCGGTTATTTATTCTAACTCTATTGATTTATTGCTAAGTCAGTGATTGGTATTAAGAGTCACTGAAAACAAATGGATAATCAAGAAAACACAATCCTGCAATTAGTATAAGTTAATATCTTAATAGAAATCTCCTCTAATCGACCCTTTCACAAATTAAGCCGTATATTGTTACAGTCTATGATAACAAATAACACCCAGTTACGTAGCTAGTTACGTGGTCTTACGTCATTTTAAAGTCCTCAATCGAATTCTCGTAACGTAGTCCTACATAATTTTCTATCTGGGGCTAAGTACCGACAACGTAATTAGTTGCATATCCTTTCACGTATACAATAACTTTAGTGTTGTAGCTTTGAAAATATCTTTCATTTATATGAATCAATATGATACTATAGAATGTTCCTGATTTAAGCAGCTTTTACCCTCATGCTACTTGTTTTATTTTCTATTAATTTTAATTCTCTAGAACATTAAAACACATTCATATTAATGTTCGTTGCACACAACATTCCAAGAATCTTATTTAAAAAAAAACCAACGCGAATGTGTTAAATATTCCAAACGTATCCTTAAAGCATCGTGTTCGATTCCTTCTAGCACTTTCACCAGTCGGCGAAGCTTGATCTTCGCGAAAGACCCTGTAGATGCGCCATTCATCGATTTCGACCAGGGCAATTGCGATCGTGGGAAAAAAAGCAGCACCGAGGAGTCTAAAGAATTCCGAAGCGAAATGTCCACGAGTAAAAGTAGAGCGATAACTCCTAGAGAGTTTCGCATACATATAGCTACCAGCATTTAGACGTTCAGGGGAAAATAATTGGCTGCTGCGGATGCGCAGTTTTCTATAGACAGAGTTCTATACTCTCTAGTATAGCTATACAGTATAATTCGCGCGAGAGCTCTAGAATCCGATCGAATGCCATCGTACATCACGGAAGCTCCTTGTTTCGTGGGAGTTATAGCCCTCGCGGAACCAACAGGAAAAGCGAATGCCACCCGCTCGATTTACTTATCAGTGGAAATTATCGTTACGTAACTCCAACGACGACGGTTACCTTATAAATGAATATTTTCTCTTAAAGAATAATTCGAAAAACATTGCAATTAATAGGAAGAAAATACGATTTTTTTATTTCCTTTAGAGCTGTCTATACAAATTTCATTGTGTGACTTTTGTATCACTGAGAAATTCTTCGGTTCTTCCTACGACGAAGGTCGAGGGTCGGACGAATTATTCACGATGGGCGTGTCGCAACGATCTCATAAGCTTACACGATAAGCCTTAAAATTGTATGCGACTGTATCAGTTGTAGCAGCAAGTATCAGACAAGATAAAACTTGTTGCAAATTCTTAATGATGCAGTCTTTACCGCACTCTTTTTTTTAAAAAAATTGACAAATAGTAGACACAAATCTATAAAGTATTTTATGTATTTAAGATTATATTTGTGTGTAATTATTTTTCTCAGTTAAACTTATGTAAATATGTACAACGGATGCTGTCCCACGTTAACCAAAGAAACGAACAGTGAACAGTGGCACGATCGTTGCTCTGTGTACAGTGTAGCAATGTGTACATATCGAAGCTTTAGGTAGATCAACAAGGATGAGGTAGACCGAGAAAACAAGGGTTAGCACGAATCCTCAGTGCCTTTACTCATTCTGCCAGTAATAAAAGTCAGTGGTACTTTAATACTTCGTTAAACTTACTCAAATATTTACTGCCGAATAAAAATTTGTCATCCTCGCAATTTAATGCCTTACTAAGTGCTGACGAGTTAATTTCACATTCCCGAATCTCGATTGAATTGTGGCTAATTGTCCTTGAAACTCTCGAGAATGTATAACACAAAACAGGTAACTATCGAAAAACTCGTTGACAATAATGAACTATAACTAAATTTATTTACAAAGGGAATTATTCCGTAAACTAATTTTGTGATATCATAATAGTGATATCAATTTCGAATTTAACAGGTACAAAGTCTCGCAAGACTATTCGAAACTATCTTTCCCGAATTATTTCGAAGAGCGTAGCTAATCAGTAAACTTTGTTTCCTGTTGGCACTAAGAATACGTACTTATCGCTGAAACTACGCCTAACGCAGTAGAATTAGACCCCCAGAACTTGCCAGTATGCATTTGCATTTAACATAGAATTCACCGTAGATACATAGGTATCACGTAGGTAGCACCTGCGTCAAGGGATAAGGGCCACGCAATATGTACAATACAACGCATAGCGCAACGCAATTCAGCGCAATTCGTGCGAATGCAGTTTATGCAGTTTTGCACGTTGCACCGGGAGCGCGAGTTGCGCTCGCGATAGCTAGCACGTAGACGGTTATGCATAAGTTGAACGAAGATAGTCTTATGGATCGGTGAGAGTGCAACAGCAACGATCGTATATCCCGCGCGTTAATGATGGTGGGGATTCGAGTAGTGGGATCGGCCGGCTTACAGTGGGGGGGCGCTGTAGTGCGTGCGCGGCGAGCGCCGCCGGTGTTGTCAGTGTCAGTTCGTCCGCCGCGGTGACTTGAGTCGTTATCGTCGATGTGCAAACTGACATCCTCGCGCACCGCGCTAACTCTTTCGTTCGCGTTGTCGTTGTTGATTCCTTCGGGAAAGAGGCAAAATCCTCCATAAATATCGCATCTCTCGAGCGTTGCCGCTCGTGCGTTTCGACATAAGTGATGCGCAAACCGGCGAAGCGCGTCGTGTCGATTTTATTGTTCGAGTAATATTGAAGAATCGTAAAAGGGAAATAAGGAAGCCGTTCTCAAACTCTTTCTCGATCGTGAACTATCTTCGTATTGTGATCAGAAGCGACTTACCTCGTCTGAGTAATAAATCAGTGACTAATCTAACGATCCGGAGTGCCTCTTTGACCCCACAAGGAGAAAACGTGTTTAGTCGCGAGTTTAGCTTCGCAACAACGCAATATCGTCACGTGTGGTGCTGGGGAAACGATTTCTCACGGTTACCGGTAGCTAGCTGATTCGAGATTTCAATCCAGCTGACCGGATAATCGGGAAGTTCGAATATCGCGGAAAAGGCTAGTGTCGTTCTAGTACACACTTCCAGTGTCCATCCAGTGCCGTTCCAGTGACGTTTTGGTGGCCCGACGAAGATCCGAGACGCTCTTGCAACACGTGAGTACTTATAGTACAAATGTACACGTAATATAGTATATCTCGGTTTTGTCTCGATCTACAAGTGCTCGATATATTCGCGTGAGCGAATATTCTCGGCAGGAATGCCTACTACCCAATTCGATCAATTCCTTGACACTTCCGCTATTAAATTGATTTGCGAAAGAATTACGATACTATAGTTATGAATACTAGAATTTATAGGTGTTAGTAGACGCGAGGCGTTGATATAATTTTGCGATCGTTAGCCTCGTCGGCGGATGGTTGTATTTACAAAAGCGAAAGACCGAGTCAACCGTGTTCTAACCTCATGAATGTGAGTCTCTTAAACCAGTAATTCATTTTAGCATTAATTATATTCGCTTTAACTCGCAAATTCGATTTTACTGTCCGTTTCAACGAGGAACATTTTACGAGAAAACTCGCGGCGGCGCCAGAGAATTCTACGCTTCGAGTACGCGTCTCTCTCGAAGTTTCTAGAATTTACTCCGTTTGTCATCGCGTAGATTTTCCCTTGAAATTCGTTATTCTTGATTTCAAACGAGATCGTGGGCCACTTTTTTCGTACGTTGCCTTGGTAGTCTGTATACTTGGTTACCAACAGCGTGATCAAAACAAATTGCTCGTGTATCTGGGTCTGTGAGCGTGTGTTCGTTGCCGTGAATGCGGATGTCGGCGAACGAGCGCGTTCTTTCCAGAAGGTATCGTGCGCGGGCGCACGACCTTTCGTACGGTCCTTTTCTTATGTCAGTCGTCGTCGTTTTTTCCTCTCTTTCGACTCACGTTGTCTTGTGCGATCACGTACGCGTACAATTTGATCGGCGCAGATACAAGGACTGTTTACAGTCCTATTTTTTTCTTTTCTCCGTTTACGTTTACATTAGTCGACGTTCTCTGGAGAACGGGAACAGAATGGCGCGCGTTTCGCTACCACTGTATTGTTACTAATGCGTTTCTCGAATGTGTGCATTTTATTATGTACGTTTTAATCCGCGGGAAATCCATCCCGTAAGAAGTCGTCGAGACTTTTTCATTTCTCCAGAAAGGAAACGTTGCGCACACGAATCTTGATAATCGCCTGGGGCGCGACACGTTGGAAGACGTGATGCGAATTCGATGCCTTTTTTTTTAGACACTTGTTAGCACCGCGAAAATATATCGTTATATTAGAACCTGTAGCTTTTGATAATTACTCGACTCAATTAATTTCTCTGCTTTTAACTCGATAAAGAAAGCAATATGTTCGAGATAAATTTGATTTTGACGCATATTTCAAACGATGTATTATGACATAATAGATGTAACGGCTGCTAGTGCGCAAGTAACAGTGTCACTCAATTGTCAGTGTACCGATCATTAGATAAGCGTAAATAGAGGGATTAGTTTGAGACTTCCCATAAAGGTTCCAGCTGTTCCTCCAAACTACTCTCTACGTAACCGATAACCGGCACTATCCATAAAGTCACGCACGCGAGCAAGAACGAACTACGCGATTAACGCCGAAGTCGTTGCGATTGCTAATCATAAATGCACGGAAACGGAAACAAAGGAGTCGGGGTGTGTATTCTGTATGTGTGAGTCTGAATTGTACTTATTTAACTGCTGCCTACGCGCCATAGTCTTCTTCATGATTTTATGTTTCACTTTGAAAGACTCGATGCGATCAAGGTCAAGAAGCAAATAGTTCCCTTGCAACTTTAATCTCTGAACATCAACAGCTCGGTTTTAATCGCAATTATGCGCAGAATTTTATACAACTTGTGCGCACGATTCTACGAAACTGAATTGATTATGCTTAATACGTTGTTCTTATTTTCAATTCGTTGTCCTTTTTCCGCGAATCATAGTACCAATCCATTAATAATACTAGAAAGGAAATGAATTTCGTGAAAAAAATCAGATAGAACGAGAGATAGGTGTATGCAAAAAATCCATAGAGTAAAGCCAGGCGGTTCGAGGCGTGGATTTTCTCGCGAGAGGCGCTGGTCGCGACTTCTATACCGACTTTGCTACTTTTTCTCCCTAAGAATTCCCCTCGAAGAAGTAAGCAGCGCGCATTCTATATTCGGACCGTTCGTTCGTTCTACTGTGAAAGTATATCGCACGGCCTTGGCTCCACTCTAATTGTCAGTACGCCATCGACTAGGGACAATGAGTAGAAATAGACATAAATCGCGGAATTCCTCGAGTACATTTTTTTATTTTCCCCTAAATTCATCCCTAATATTTAGCATAAAGTTTATGAAAAGCTACGATAAATTTTGAACATTTTTAACAAAATATATTAATACTGATAATTAACCGATAATAATTAAACCTCGTATATTTTTTTTAAATTTTTATCACTGGAGCTTTGACGGAAAAACCCTCTCATGGTAGAAGATGATTAAAACATTTCGTATAGAGCTTAATATGACAGATGTCGATAAGATTATGTGATTTTCTTGGCCGCTGAGAGTCTACCGATATTTATATATATTTTTTATCCGTTAATCTTTGTACTGGGAATCCCCGATAGGTTTGTTAAACTTTGCTAATGCAAGGAGCCTCTCATAATCGGTGTCTTAATGCGCCTATATTTATTCCTCTTATGCTGCATCACAATAAGACTACAATTTAAAGGGATTTTACGATTGATTAGAATCTTACAACCGATACACGATGATAAGATTTAAGAAAATTCTACTTTAATCTACTCAGTGTTTAATCCTGCATTTGAAACGTCAATTCGAATTATAGAGAATTAACGAAGGTAAAATTAGAAATGAAGAAAGCTGTGAATCGATTGACTACAGTGAAAAGAATTTGAAGTATAGCAGCTTGTTGCATTAGAACCTAATACATAACGGTATATGTATAGGATAACGATAATCGTAGCGAAAGTATTAGAGGTATCGTTTGCAGCGTGAGTCACGAAATTAAACTTTAGCCGCATTGGAGCAAAGTTTCGGGTACCCTATTGTCGCGATTGCGAATTGCGACACGGATTTCGGAAGAACTATGTGGCATGGCGCGAATCGACGCCGGCGCAATGTACGATTATGACCTAGGGCAATGCTGCCACGTCGAATAATGCAACAGGCTGTTGCTGCTGCTGTTGCTACCACTACCTACTGCCATCACTGTCACTATGCACTACTGCCATTACCTTTCCCTTGAAATGAGATTTTATTATATTTATTTTCCTTAGAATTAATTCTTTACCATCCATTTATAAATACGAACGATTCGATAAATTAACTCACGATACGTGTAAGAATTTTTTATTTTAAGAAGTACATACATACCTCTACGTTTGGGATATTAAATCGTTTAGCGCTTGTTTACGCACTACATCGTACGAATACTAATGCCAGTCGTTGTACTCTCTGAATCACATCGTCAAAAGTCGTTGCCACGAGTCGCAGTGTGATGTAACCTTTGGAATGTTGGGAATTAAAATAATCAATCCGCAGAGAAGTTTATTGAGTAGCTATTCGAATAATCTTAATTCTATTTTTATTGCAGACATAAAGAAACTTACTTAAAACGTATTGTAATATTCAATATGAAAAAAGAAATGTGAAAGATCGTTTTTGGTAAAAGAAGCATTGTTAACAATGGTTCATTGTGTTTTTTGTAGAAATATTGCCATCGCAAATGTTCTTCCAAGTTTGAAAATAAAGACTGGAAGTGGCTATCGATATCAATGAAACTTTTCCGTAAATTTTATCGACTCTCCTCATAGAACATTGTGGAGATTCGTAGTAAATATTGGCAAAGATTCCGGAGCGTGACGCGATAAGACGAGACTATACTTAGCCGCGACTTTTACCGACGGATTATTTACATTCCAGAGAACCCACAGTTGTGCAACGGATGCTCTCAGATATTACCCTAACTCCTATCTGTTTTAAAGGGGCTTTTGTACATATTTTGCATAGGAAGTCTATTGTTTTTCAAAATTCTTTTTTAGTCTATTTGTCATTAACAAAGAACACTCGGTAATTCGAATTCTTACATTTTTTCTTAAGTTAAATTAGTATTCGGTTAAATTCATGTATTTTCATAAATTTTTTATGAAATTTTGTTCGAAGACATTTCCAATGAATTTAATTAGTCGAAGTATGAGTTCGACAAGTTTCATTCGTTTAGTGTATAATGTAGATGTAACGTTCGAAACAGTTTCAGTTTTGTTCAGTTCTGTTTTATTCATTGTGTTATTGTGCTGTCTATAACCAACCGTAACAATGATGCTCATCAGCCTTTGTGTCACTCTTTTGCGTCATAACGAATGTTGCCATATGCAATCAGCTCAAATACACTCAATTGCAGTCAATGTAGTCGAATTAAACGGTCTTTTTTGTCGTATCATTTCTGCAGTTTTTAACCAAAATCAACACTAAAACTACGGAGCAAGATGAAAATGAGTAATTGGGACGAGATTTTTTATTCACCAATACGAAGCTAGTGGAATTGATTTCGTTACAATGACGCGCATATTGTTTTTTTACTATTACCAATACATCGGATTCGTTTTATGTCTAGACTCTGAATCGTATCATAGAGAAAAAAACAGGATAAATAGAATTTTCCTGAAAATCCTGTTTCTCGGAGCTTTGCTCGTTTTAATCCATCCTGTCCATTTTAATCCACTCCACTTTAATGTACGCGAGGATTTTAACTTGCATTACTCAGGATAAAAGTTGAATACAAATGGAGACTTATTGTCAGTGGCAACTAATGCTAACGGAATCAACTTTTGTATTTTCGATGCGAATCATTGTCTTTTACTTACCTAGAGCCAGATAAACTATAGTTAACGTAGAATTTGCACCTTGAAGTTCTTCAAACTTCGCGGAAATGACATTCCGCGGAAAACAGTTTCATAATCGGTGATCACCGAGAATATGCGAAGTATGAATTGCACCAATTATAGCTGCAATTTACGTAAGATTTATTAATAGACGGACAGTTGATGTAACGAATATGAGAAGAGTTCAGTGAGCCAGAAAAATACATGTGAAGTTAAACGAGTAAATTGACTACGAGGAAGTTGAATAGAGAACGAATTTTTTAAATTGTAAAATAACAAGATAAATTAGAGGTTTGAACATGAGACGTAGAAAAAAATACTTTGAGAGATACATATTTCTAGTATTATACGAAACAAAGAAATAAATTGGAAAAAAATGAAGTTTGAATTTCACAAGAGGGGAAGTATGTAACTTTGAAAGGAGCTTGATCGGTCAAATCGAAACTATTTCGTGACATAAGAGGTGTACACATTGAGTAAGAAGCGAAATAATTTGAGAAAGATTACTCGGTGATTTTCACTTACGGAGGGCAATCGTTCGAAACGAAGAATCCATCGGGTGACTCAAGAACGATTTCTTTGAGAGTCTCTTTGCAACATTTCACTTGGCAGAAATCGTGCCCGATTCCCATTGGAGAGCGAATCGCGATGTTACGTGAGGAGATATGAGACCCCACGTACTGTGCTGCTGGTACACAGAGTGCACACCAACCACCAATCCCTCCGGTGAATTTTCCAATCACGCCTTTCACTCCACTGCCACTTCCTCCTTTCCTCCCAATTTTTCGCGAGATTCTACATTCTTCGGATTTTTCATCTTTCTCGCGACTTTCTTTCCTTCTTCGACTCACAATCAGACAACCATCAATTATACTCGATTGTTGCATGTAAAACGATTGAATTTTATAATACGAAATACCCGACACATTTTTATTGAACAATAATTGAACGAAATGTCAAGAAATATTTTTGAAAGTCGATCATTTTCGTCGACGTAAGTGTAGCTAATTCCTTGATTCCTCGGTGATCTCGGTAATATCAGCTCTATTATTCTTCCTTCTTCTCCTGACTTATGTAAACGGTCAGTTGAGGTCAATAATAATCGGGTTTCGTCGATCATGTGCCAGCAATTTGTGCCTTACTCTCTCGTGGCGATACAATTTCAGATTCTCACCGTGAAGTTGGCTTGCTACCTTTTACCGTAGCTTGAAAGCATGATCCCAATGGAGCACGTAACCCGCAACGCGACTCAACGCGACGCGACCCGACGTTATCCGATGAGATGTGCGTGCAAAAGAAGGGAACCTCGCACTATAATCTCTTGCGAGGAAACGTTCTAATTTTACCTTTCACCGCTCAAGCGCTTCCTGCTTTCCTCGGAAGGTTTCTTCTTTCTTTGTATGGATCGCGAGTCTTTCTCTGTTTCTTCGCGTAAAAATTTCAACCAGTTTCCAATTCTAACTAGAAACGTATTGAAACTTTTTAATATTTAAACTTATACATATATATATATATATATATATATATATATTATACATATATATACATACATATATTATAGATATACATATATATATATATATATTAATTGAAAGGATTTATGTATTTGGATAAAGAAAATGTTGAAGTATGAAGAAGTGATTAAGAAATCGTACATAATCGTAAGTGAGGAATGTACAAAGGAAACCGTGTGATTCTATACCATATAAAAAATGATGAAGTGAAAGGAGGCCCGGATGGATCTTTATCACGAAATTGTGCACGTTAACAGAAACGAGGAGGAACTCTCGAAAGGATAACGCTCTTACGTAATTTATATTTCATTCTTTGCTCATGAAACTCACCTAAAGGACTACACTTGATTCCCGAGATGCTTGCAAAGTGAATTACTGAAATTCATTTTCCGTCCGAAGGGAGTATTCCTACAAATGGAACATTTTCAGAAATTGAGTCTCTCTCGATTCTCTGTCATAAGCCGTATTCCTGTTACTTCACTACTCCATTAGTGGCGCTAGTGGTGTACTAACGTACTCGATTCAAATCAGCACCATCACGAATCAAGTTTACTTTCCTGTTGGGGAATTCTACGCCACACGAATTCAACCTCCGATTGGAAGCGATCTCATAAGCTAATTCCACACTTCTGTTGATTTTTCGATTTACGCAGTTACGTTTTGAGCGGGTAAAAGTCGTGTGAAAAACTTCGTCAATATGAAGAAAACATTCCTTCGAAGAGTCAATATTTTTCAACTTTTTTTTTTAATTTCAAGATCAGAACCGACAGTTAAAACTCTATTAAATTGTGATGAGTGGAAAAGTTTTGTAGCTTCTTCCATATATTTATGAACAGAAAAAAAAATATTTTAAAATTCATTTTGTACATATTGCGATTGCCCGGTGCAATTATTCTTTTATTCTACTCTTTTCTTAGTTAATCATAACGCAACGTTGCAAAACTATCCACAGAAGTTTTACACGTTTTACTATCGTAATAAACAACACGGTACAAAGGAAAAAGAGTTCTTTACTTTATTAGGTATACGTTACTCTGTGAGACTATGTTACTTTAAAAGTATATTCAGTTACTTTATAGGATTGAAGTTTGTGCGAGACGTTCGCAAACAGTATTGTAGAACATTGCGAAAGAATAGTTTCGAAAAGATTAGTTAGATGACAAGAATTGAAAAACTTTGGCTTTTAAAAAATCAAAGATCGTAATTCGTGACCTTCTACGAAGGGTTTTTTCTTTGTCTTAGGGAAACTTTCTTGTTTGATATTGATGACCTCAGCCCGAAAACAGTGGC
This sequence comes from Trypoxylon attenuatum, assembly GCA_963989405.1. NCBI lineage: Eukaryota > Metazoa > Arthropoda > Insecta > Hymenoptera > Crabronidae > Trypoxylon > Trypoxylon attenuatum. The sequence goes on along the minus strand of OZ022491.1, from coordinate 24,672,018 downwards.
ACGTGTAATGTTTTTTTCGGGATGCGAAGATTATTTTAACCTTGCTGTCTGTTGGCTCGCGAACACACCCTCTACCACATACGCATGAAAAGTAAGCGAAAGAAATTTGTGGCGCTGGTTTATTTGTTTTATTTTAAGGAAACTGAAAATATTTTTAGTTTGCGAGATTTTGTTGCTGGACGAATATAATCTTATGACTCTCGTTAATTATAATTATGGTAGGACAACGATTCTTCACTTTTTGAGGAGATATTGATATATTTAGAAAATCGGATTATAGCGAAACTTTCTTATGTATTAGATTTAGAGCTAGATTTGGATTATTAGAGTAGATCTGAAGTTTTCCACTCGTGACACGCTACTCTCATCATCCATCACGGGTGAATCATTCATGCGTGGTACACGTGATGCGTTTTTGCTGTTAACGCACCAGAGGGGGAACATGTAAACGAATTCGAAACGATCTTGGACGTATGTGTCTGTGTATCTGTTTATATCGCATCGTGAGTTAACAAGTGAAACTTAAAAAATCAGGATATAATTTGAATTATCATGAGAATCTTGTTCATTTATCCCCAAGCCAATAGTTAGAATTTATATATTCTAGAAAATTAAATTCGAAAGAATCATTTTTTTACGCTTTGTCAATTTTTGACTAAAGGAGATGTGTTGATATCGCTGAATTTCTTCGGAAGATAAAACTCATCGCAAAATATCACTCGCAAGGGTCGAAGGCCGATTTCGCGATGATTTTAGTATTAGTGTCATCGTAGTTCGTTTTTTCTTTTCGTTTGCATCATCGATCACTGCTTTCAGATTTGCGTCTACAGGGTGTCGCAAAGCTTCTCGCATAACTTAGAATAGAATTTCTCGTGACATTGTGCAATTCTGTTAATTAATTATTCTCAATTATTTAGATAGCCATTTTCATAAGGATTTTTGGCTTTATGTTTTGCGGATCATTTTAATTGGAATTCAAATATTTAAATTGGATCTTTGGCGATTTCAACAGAGGAATGAAATTGTAATAAAACACTTTTTATTTCCTCAGAAGAATTTTCTTAAATGCGACCTTCAACATTATATTACTAATTGTAAGCAGATACTTAAATTTATGGGGGTTTCTACTATCGATTAAATACAACTGAAATTTCTATTAACTTTAATAAATCGCAGAATAAAAGCATAAGTATTAGTGTCTCTTTCTATTCGGTCTCCTACGGTTATTCAATTCGGAGAAGATCCAACGAGGATGATGAGATTGTCTGAATGATCTGAGTACATAGATATATCTATACATATACATACATACTGCGTTCCAAGGAACAGGCGAGGTATTGCAGTGATCGTAACGCTGTACTGCACGGAATCCACAATGAAATGTGGACGGTCATTGGCACTGATGAAACCATCCTCGAGTTGCGTTGTTTCTTATCTCTGGGATGTATGCTAAAAAAACTCACTCGACTCGAGCGATATCTTTTGCGAGACGCGTGTTGCTCTCTCAGCTTCCCAGTCAGATAGGTAGATACACATCCTCTTTTTTTTTTTGTCTCTCGAAGGTTCTTTTCGCGTGTGGCCATTGACCAAGTCGTGGTTTTATTATTCATAGTTTTTAAGTTTCCAATCCAAGAATTGGATCTGTTTGACCTCGAAAGATATAATTCTTTCTTTTTATATCTATATATTAATAAATGGAAGATTTATCAGTAAAAAAGCAGTTCCTGTAATTCTTTAACGTGTAATAAGGGAAATTCTTTCCATCCGTGGACTCTATAATTAGCAGTGGAATTGCTAACAGTTAGGCAGATGTTCTAATTCCAGCGGATGTAAGTTATTTGAAAATGAGTGGAAAAGTTAAAAGTCTCACGTCAGAGTTTTTCAAGAAAGTATAGAAACTTCCTTCAATATTATCCGACCCGTTAAAAGTGGGTCTATTCAGATACGCACTGCCTTTTCCGTTTTCTATATTTTTCCGCAAGAAATACAAATAGGTAACAAATTAACCCGTTCCGTAATTTTGAGACAATAATAATACTCTTTTCGTTATCAAATTCAGACACGAGAGCTACGGTACAGTAATTATAGTATCAACTTATCCACGCATTTACTAACTTTAATAAGATCATATTTAGAAAAAACTCTATAAGTATATTATTTTGCCAATTGCACTAATGAGACAGTTAGTGACATTCGAATAACTTTACATTTTTGTAATTGCTTATGGCTTATGTGCTAATATCCGACGCGACTTTTTTAACCACGCGACACTTTTTTCCCCCTCGAAGAAAAGAAGCAAAAGCCTGACGTAAGTTTACTTCTTTCCGAGTGTACGAGCAAAGGCAAAAATAGGACCGAACACTCGAGGCTTCTTTCTTCCGACTGTGAAGTAATTGATTTCTTCACTGCTTACGAAGAATGAATTTCATCTTAGAAGAAATTAATTGCGTTTTGCAATGTCTTGTGGAATTTGAAGAACGTGGCAGGAAAACAGTTTGCTTCGTGGCAGCTTTATTATAAAATCCTTCTTAGTGGTAAATGTAGGTTATTTATAAAGTTATTCCATCACAGTGATGATATTGATCACTGTAATTCGATCCTTAATACTTTAAACTTTTTAAATTCGTCAATTAATTTCTTTACCAGCTTTTACCGATTAATGCTCATTAATTTTTAATTATACAAATTGTTTTGTTAGCGTGAAAAATTCTGATAATAGAAGACTAATAGAGAGTGATAAGAAAAAAGAAAATAAATGAATGTGTGTCGAAAGAATTAGAGAAAGAAAATTGAAAATTTTCGGGTTATTGGAGATAACGTTGGTTAAACTTCAAGACAGAAGAGATATTCGCTAGACTGGTAGATCGAGATGCGCTTCGAAACGGGTCACTTATCGCTGCATGATGATGCTGTGGGCGTAATGGACTCTGCTTCTCGAAAATATCAGGCATGCATATCTGCCATTGTGTAATGTCTTTATTATAACGGTGATATTGTGTCATATATCGGGTGTTTGTTGCAAGTCTCCGCCTGGACTTTGATTTTTTACCATTCTACCCTACTTTAAAATTCTATCTTCACGTTTTTAATTCACTTCGAATTCAGTTGAAGAATTTTTTTACCAATTCACTCACTCGCTTTAATTAAACGGAACTTTAAATCACTTATCCTAATAGGTTCATTAAATAGGTTCTCGACTGTTCAAACAGTTAAATTGATAATATTTAATATTTCTTAACTCTTTGAAGTCTAGTTACTTTGCGATTCAGTTTAGATTCCAGGATGCAATTTAATATAAAATTACACAGCAGCCAGTAGTATACGTGAATCTCGTTGAAAAACCTAGAGCGTCGTTCCCTTGACATTAAAACGTGTACTCGCGACGTGCGTTTCATTCCAAAAGCCCAGCTTTTCCCTTATTTCACCATTCCATAGGTTTTCCATCTTTTTTCAGTATTGATTACGCGAACTTATTCAACACTGAAAACGCAAATATTATTCATTTTTATCTGTACTTATCTATCTCTACCATTATTGTAATAAAAAATATCTATATAGTATTCTGGCTGTAAAATTCAATTAGCCTCATTTTTACTGTTTAACATCAGATTCGCAATAAGCTAACAGCTTTTTTAAAGGATATATTTCAATATTATAAATTTGCCAACGAATAAATCTATTTCTTAATGAAACTATTTCACCAAACTTTTAATAAAAAATATTATATTTACATAATTTGTTCTGGACTAGTATTTATATCAGTCGCTTAGATTATTTAAATCAATTAGACTTGAAAATTCTAGCTAAAATGATGAAATAACACTTGGTCTAATAGCTCTACTTTTCTGGGAGTTTCGATGGTCAATTCTTCCTTGTCGTTTCCTTATCGCGATTGGCTTTATCATTCGCGTTACAGTCCACGTATCGGACAGTGAGCAGGTCGAGCTTTGCTATCGGTTATCATACTCTTCACTTTGGTTTTCCAGCCTTATCGCTGCCGATTGTCCTTACTCGCAAGTTGCATATCAGTTGTAAGTTTCTTTCGTTGTATGTCCAGTGCGAGAGATCAGTAACTATTAGTTTAGTTGAGATCCGACTGATCTTGAAATTTGTAGCTACGTGTTTCATCCAAAAATTAGAAAGTTGCACAACTCCAAAATCAATTATATCCCTTTATAATTGAAAATAATTGAAAATAATTGAAAATAATTGAAAATAATTGAAAATAATTGAAAATAATTGAAAATAATTTCAGCAGTTGATTAATATTTGCACCTTTAATTGGAATATACAAACATTGTTGATAAGCTAGTATATGGAATAATTCTCTAATCAATAATAGTTAAACCGTTAGTCATTACTTTTTCTGTAAGTCTAACGCATCTGTTTCTAATTCCAAGCGGTCACGACCGCGACAAAGTGACTTGCTTATAAGGTCAAGTATGCCGCGTATGCACGCACTCTACACTGTCGTCGCCTCTTCTTCCGTCTCTTTTCTCTTTCGTTCCGCGACACACCTAATTAGCATTGTGAAAGGTGTTTACTACCGTCGAGGCAAACCTTGGAACATTGATTGCTCGAATAATACGCGGATATCCGTGATAAATCGATCACTCGGATTTCCAATTGATTTCTTTACCAATTTACCAAATTTCTCTCAATTTTCGTTAAACACAAAACTCTACTTTGTTCGAATCTTCGAAATTCATTATTCTGGGAATAATTAATTTCCTTTTGGAGAAGAAACTTCGAGTGAAAATAATTAAATATCACATGTAAAATTGGAATACAGAAATTGATATAGTTATTTAATCGTGTAAATTTGTACTTATTCAAATAAACTTATTATTCGTTATTCGAGTAAAACAGCTTTTAAGCCTGATATACCGAAGAAATAATTTATTATATTTGATATTTTTCTACTTCTTTCAATGTCATCGCGAATTAATGCAACGAAAGTAAAGTTTTTCAAGCTCGTAAGATTAATGCGATCGGCACGATAACGGAAGTGTTATGCGAATGCAGTAGAGATAATAGATTTACTCGCGCGATTGCAATGTTAAAGAATGATTATGCGAAGAAGCACGCGACAATCATGTTCGGCGCCAGGTCTGAGGATCATTAACTGTCCTTGGTTTCAGACACGCTATTTACTATACACGGAACAGACAATTTCTTCGTTAAAATAACCTCTACGATATGCATTAAGGGTAACGAAAATTAACGTTGTTTTTTCCTTAAGTTCACGTTCCTTTCGGAATATTTATAAAGATTATCGCGAAATACTCTTTCCAAATTTCATACGAAGCAACTTTGGAATTTGTATAATTCATAAAAAAGGAAGTCTTCTACCTTGAATTCAAATTTCTAATATTATACAAATCTATCAAATATAGCAATAAGTACACGTATACAGAAGTTATACATATGTATTGTGCGTATATGTATTTATATGTAGATGCGAAATGCTTTCTCCCAATAGAAATAACCCAAGAGCTTGAAATATAGTTAATTTGAAGCCTCCCGGCTCCGCAAGTCACTTTTCAAGCCGAAGCGGATGATCACTGACACTCCGACAAATCCTATATTTGCTGGTTGTATCAAATTGCAAGTGGCACGTTTCCATTTGAATTCCTTTCAGTGTTTGTTAAGTTCGTCGTTGGTAAGAATAGACTGGAATGGACGAGGAACGAGTTGAGGGGTAAAGTCTCTTCTTAACCAACGGAAATAAAGTATTTCTGATCTTTTTCCTAATAATATAAACCTTCTACTTAAAGTATCTTTCAATGTTTATTAAGTCAATGGTACAATTTTTTATCTGTAATTTCTTTTGTCGAAGTAAGAATAATATGGAGTCAATGAACTTCTATTAATTAAACTGTCTTGAGTTCCAATTGATTGGAATGTAAAAAGATTTTATGGTACTGAATATTTATGTAGTAATTAGTTCTACTGAACATTGTGAAAAAACGAGCAGTAATCATTGCAGTCGATGCACTCTTCTCTGCTACAGATTGTAATCCGACGGCGTTACGTTTTAATGCAAATGACAGTGGCATTGCTCTGAACAGTGAACACTGGACACACGACAGACGTTATTCATTCCTGCGCAAAGAGGCTTCGACCGAAGGATCATTATTGCGCAGTCTCGCGCATTATTGCGCGATCATGCCTATAGATAGTGTTCCATTGCAGATAATTTATTTGTACTAAGTACTGAGCCGCAATTTTCGTCGCGCTGTTTATTCACTGTTTCTGCGAGTCATTGAAAATTTGCATAGGAACGTTGCGCATTCGTTGTACTGCGAACGAGAATATATAAATTCATTGTCCAAACGTTTTGCGGTTCGCTCTCTGATGCGAATACAATTCCTCGATTCTTTTTATGCCGACAGAAAAATTAATAATGCCAGGTATTAGACCAAATAATTGCAATTGATACGAGCGGTTATTTTTTTTTTTTTTTTTTTTTTTTTTCTTAGGAAGTATGATGATGGTAAACACTGCAGTGTTAATTATTATTTAATGACAATCTATATCGTAATTCCGAAGAATTACGCTATTTCACGTTTTAAAGCGAGAAATATGACAGCTTTATTGAAAGCTTTGATCCATCACCCGATAGTTAGACAGTTCCTAGTATCCATAAAGTGCATGTGTGCACGAACTGCTATCACTTGTCTTACGTTTCACTAAGATCACGAATGTTTGACTCTCCGAGAAGAATATTCCAGAAAGTTGAGCCATTCGAAGAATTGTTCCTAAAGCAAATGAGCATAAATTGCCAGGAAACTAATAAAGTATCGGGTCATAAAGCTTCGATCAACACTCTATATTCAAACTATTACGTACCGCTTGACCAAACACGTAGATGAGCGTCAAACGTGGAAAAGCATCTCATTGTCTTTCGTTCATATTTCTTCCCAATGAAATATTCTTCTTTGCCAAGATCAACGTGTAGAGTTTTGAAACAGGGGAAATTAAGATATTTTGGAATAATAAGGATACGATAGAAAATTGTATTAAAGCGATGCCACTTGATGTTCGAATTTTAAATTTCAATATAGAAAGTAAGTACATATGTACTTGTTAAAGATACGTTGATGGCATTAACCTTGGCCATCGAGGCGAAGTATCGACTTCGATTTTTCGATCGGTGCAACCTGGTACGGTATCTTCGCGGATTATGTGTGTCGTTTACGTGCGACATATATATATTCGAAACAGGTGACTACCGACTAAGGCAAGAGCGCATAATTAACAGGCCATCTAAATACGGCACGATGCGACGCGAGTCGAAAGAACTACACTGTCGTTGCCAATTATAGCGAAAGGAGGTCTGGAAAGATCCTGGAAAGCCTTCGGGATTCTTCCAAATCCTCTTCCACGACGAAAGAGTCGAATCATCGTATTACTTGAGATTCGTATTAAATTATTCAAATGAAATCCTAAAATATCCTTATACCCTTCGATATTTTAAATACTAGTTCATTCAAGATATTACATTGTCTTAGTGAACGAATTTCGCTTCGGAGCGCTAAAATAATAATTATTGAAATTATAACTTAAACTACAGTTCGCTTGGTAACGACTCGCCAATATTGCCTTAAAAACTTCCACTAACCATTTTCCAACTCTACATAAAGTAGTCGCGCGATCTTGTCGACAGTATTTTTCTATTTTTATATCTCGCAGCCAGCGTAGCATGTAACAAGCCGATACAAGCCGCGCGCGAGGTACAAGATCTGTGGATTGGCTGAGAGCGACAGGAAGGTTTCACTGGTTGCTCTAGTTGAGCCCTGCACAAGGAATGCGACTCTAGTTTTTCAAGGTTTTTTGCACGCGTGCAAACAAGTAGCAGGGCGTGGTGTGGTGTTCTGGAAATTCTAGGATCGAGAGCAATACAAGTCAGCTAACTCTTCGCGATTAACAAGTTACACACTTTTTTCTCGATATTTTTATCAATAAGATTTTACAGCAGAAATTTGTTTATTTGAGCCAATCAGAAATTAGTTAATCAGTTAATTATTCCTGCGACGCTTATAATTGTTTTTGTCGTGCTCGGAACAATATGTGAATGATGGAGATTGAAAAAGTAAGGTTGGGCGAGAGATTTCGTTAACTGGTTGCGTGGTTGGGTGAAATCGGATTTGTATCGATGCGGATATAAGAGAGAAGATTGGCTGCATCGATACTAAGCGGCTTAAAGGCGAGATTCTCTGACATTGAAACTGAAAACCGATATAAACGAATCCATGAATAGTGTTGTATTGTTATTTTTTATTTCTTCATATTTCTTTGCATTAACAACACAGAGGTGTTAAGAGAGCTAACATTCTAATATCCTAATAGTCTAATTGTTGCTTCATTTCGTAAAGGTCCTTTAAAACAGTCATCAAAGTCGTGAATATGCTCGAGACGGACGGCGAAATCGTTTGACCATCTGGAAACTTCATTCGAATCAGACTAAACAAGTACAAAAATTCTAAAGAATAAATTACGCGTTACATTTTACAAGATTTTTCAAGATTAATTTAATTTAATCTGCATCAACGTCTCACTGGAAGAAATTTAAGTAAAGTTTTAAGACGGCTGCTCCTCGGTCTCGTTTCAAAGATCATTTGAGTCTTGATGCACGAACTCTATTGAATTAGTGCTTCATTAAAACTAATTTATAGACTTAAGACTCTCGACGAGGAATAATCATACTGAAAATTTAATCCAACTAAATTACTGACAATGAGTTACTTTGCCTTCGAGTAGATCATCTTACAATTTTCCATATCCGCAACAGCTGAATTTCTTTATTTATTTATTTTTTTTTCAAGTCCTTACACCATACACGTGTAGCCATTTTTCTTGAAATCAAAACAATAAAATGTGCAAGAATATTATTCCACATTTTCATTACAAGGTTACAAGGATTAAAAAAGTTGCAAGTTGCCTCTATAAGAACCATTTGTAGAGCGATGCTACACATATTCTATGTTTTGCGAAAGAAACGGATAAGGAATGTCGATGCATCGACAGATGTTACGAGAGTATATAGATATATTCTGAGAGCAACTGTTGGACGACGTGTCAGCGTATGCTGAACACGAAGCTGGTCAATCGTGGGAGGAGTCGCCTCCTCTGTCAAGGTCCTCGCATATTCTTATCGGCAAGGCGCGCAAGTAGCGACTGACAGTGGTGGCCCAGATCGCCGGATGTTCGAGGCCACTGGCTCCGCCACCACCGTTTGCGTTCGCCACGAGAGCGCCAATTTCAAACGTGCCCCGACGAACAATACTCCTTGTCCCAGATTTCACGCTTACCCAATGAAAGCGAATCACTTTTTCCTTCGGTTTTCAATGCGTGCTACTTGAGAAATTGCAACAATCTTGAATTAATGGACTAGCTGTTCTTCTTCTGTATTTTGCAAGATGTTTTTCGAGTTTAGAAATACATCTCTACGATTGTCGAATCTAATTCAGATTCATTGTTTAAAAGGAACTGATTAATGATACTTTTAATTGGAATTTCAAGATAAGTGTTCACCATAACGATTGGAGATAAAGAATAATCATTTTTCTAGAAGCTTCTAAGGTAATTGAGAAAATAATCTACGGCACATCCGGTATGGTTTCAAATATACAGACCACAATTCATCTTAGTACCAAACCAAGAAACACCATCCACTTACAGTTCGACTCGTTAAAATCTACTTATAGCTTTCCCATAAATTCTCCGCAACCATCCACCATTTATCCCATGTCCATTGACTCGGAATCCAATCGTTTCCTGGAAATTATCAAGGCGGCGCATTGTGTAGCCCTCGGTTCAAATACCAAAGCACAATTCAACGCGGTGAACGAAGACAATGGTACCACAGTCATACCAGGATTCGGCACGAAACTGGACAACATCGATAAAAACGAACCGTAGGCGGAACCCACTGAATCTGTCCGCAGATAAACGCGATGATTATGAAAGTGGTCTAAGTCAAGCTTCGAGAAAGAAAAAAATGAGTTTATCGCTTATTTCATGCTGCATCGTTTGCCTTGTCACAATATGGAGTAATTTCTGCCAAATATTTCTTTAATGAAAAATAAACGAGTTAAGTTACTTATTAACCGATATATACGTATATGACAGGGTAAATTGTATTAATAAGACAATGGAGTTTGGAGTTGAGTCTAACTGTAGAACATAACTTGGAACCGTGACATTATTCAAGTTCGTACTCAGATACCTAGAACAGCCACTTCTAACCGAGTGATCAATTCATCTATCGTTCCATTTCCTTTGTAAACGAGGTACTCAAATTCTGTACTGACATTCTCTAGTACCATTCTGTTCCTCTCTGAAACTCGTTCCTCTCAATTCTCCTGAAATTCCGCAAACGTTTCACGTTGCGTAGTATTCGTCGAGTAAATGAGTTAAATTGTAATTCATTTATTTTCCGTGTGTCATTTTTTACTGGGAATTTCCGTCCTCCGCTTTTCGAATCGTCATCGATTTCCAATATTAGTCGAAATTCACTTTATTCACATTTTGTGAGAAAATATATTTAATGTTAATATTGACGTTGATACGAGTTGAAAAATACGAGTTTTAATTTAGAATTGATATATTCACTTGGGCATTAAGAGAGAATCCTTTTATTGGCATCCCGTTCGCAAAGAATTGTGCAGATGGTGCCTCGAGAATCCAGGGAGAACGTTTAACCCAATTTTAACTTGGCATCGCCTTTTCACCTTGAGACCCTTCGAGGTTACATTCACTGCCTTTTTCGAGGTCTCCCGCGTTTTCGTGAAGGTTCGCGATGACAGACTGTTAGTTGCTCGAGGGACAAAGAGAAAGATTGGAAAAATCTTGCTGTTGAATCGCTATTCCACAGCTGGCATTGCTTGGCCAATGGCCATTCACCGCTGATAAATTGCTGCTGAAAGTTCTGCAGTGTTCTATGATCCTAATACGGTCTGCGAATCTCAGACGATATACATATATCTCGATGTATATCGAGTATAATATCCTAAGAATTATTCCAAGTAAAATACTCTTTTCTCTGGATTATACCCTTAAAGTTTGTTGATCAGCAAAACTCGATTCTCCTCCTTTTACTCTTTCGACAGAAGCTCATAAGACTGGACGATTAAGTTGACGAAAAAAAAGGGTTATAAAAACGTAGCTCGTAAAAGTAGCAGCTGACTCGAATCCCGAATCCTCGGCGGAAATTCGCCGGACGGTTGCATCAACCATCACGAAAGCCGCGCTTACGCAATTCGCTTGTGGCAAGCCAATGAAAACTGCCCTATTTAATTACCAAGCCATTCACTTTTTTGCCCTAAAGCAACGCAGAACGGCACGGTAGTGACGGCGATGGTAGGGCTCCGGGTTCGTGGCCTTCAAAGCATCGATTCTTACGATGTTCTGCGCTCACTTTTAATCCAAACCAAAAATACCGCGGTCAACAGTAAAAATAGGCTGTCGTGGATATTTTTATCCTGAATGTTACGCACTTTGACGATAAAAAGCGATCGATCTATTTTCTTTCCCATTCGACGATTCTTTAAAGATTGAGAACTTATAGCGTTAAACATCATTCACTCTATCAACTTGGAATTATTTCCTGAATATTTCATCAGAAATTTAATCCAAGTAAATAACTCTATACTTCACAGACTTACTCTTACACCCTAAAGCTCGGGAGCTATCATTTAACAAAGAAAACTAGGTCATGGCACCATTAAACTTATCCACACTCGACTACCCCATGCTCAGTCAATCCTTTCCAGATGGATTCGCAGATTTCTTTCTCGAATTTCTTTTCTTTAGCTTCCACCAGATTTCGAGTAACTTGACTAAACTGTCAATAGAAATCTCATAAAAATTACAGATACGATTATCAACAAAATTAAATCTAATTGTTTTTCACTTTCCCGCGAATTACGTAGTCTTAAAAAATTTAATCCTTTTTATCAACTGACTCGTTCCGACAACAATTACTGTTAGAGTAGTAATTACCGTTCGGTTCAAAGTGCTTTTTCTATTGTTCTTTGTAGTTTATCACGAGTTCTATAACGCGTTGCAATCAATTGTTTAACGACTGTTTTACGCGGTTCTTTTTTACACGTCTGCATCGATCGTGGAAACAAAGTTCCAGGTGTACTTGTTGTAAGAAAAAGATGCTTGTTGATTATTATCAAACCAAACGTCAAGACTCAATTGTACATACATACTTGTAAAGCAATAATTTTAATTTACTTCAATTGAAAATTGACTGTTTTACCCTAAAATCGAAGCACAATGGTATTTATGTTTTTGGACACTATAACTCTATCGTATGTAGGGAACTGGTCGCGTGGACTCGTTACGTAGAGATATGATGACCGGCTGTCGTGAAAGTATTAGCAGACGCATCCGAGAAGAGAGCGGGGTATGTACGTATCGCGTATCCGGCTGCGGACTCACTGCTCACTGCGAACGTGACCTTTTTCTGGTATTTAGGATACAAGAGGAATTTGCAGGCGTTCTCGGCTTGAGTTGCGCAGCTCTTGGAATCAATTCTGCCTCTCGCACTAGTGACAGTGATCGGTTTTTCTTCGCCCACTCACGATCACTAGATTAAATAATGCGATCTACCTATCTCAACTTCCTTAACACTAAATAATTACCGGAACATTAAAAATAAATCCTTAGAACATTTTTAAAAAAAATTTGAACATTGTTCAAATTGAAATTTCAAAAATTTGAACATTGATCAAATTGAAATTTCAAAAATTTGAACATTGATCAAATTGAAATTTCAAAAATTTGAACATTGATCAAATTGAAATTTCAAAAATTTGAACATTGATCAAATTGAAATTTCAAAAATTTGACATTTTAAATCAAATGAAATTTGAAATCTGGAAACGAGAATAATTCCTTGAATTCACTATTAGTATTTATATTCGCATTGTTGCTGTTAATTGTTCGAATTAAATACAATTTTTGATTTAATATGTTTTTAACAAAAGGCAGCCGTTTCCAGATAAATCGTGCCAGTTCGCGGAAGTTTTTACTCGGTTGCACATTACACATTGCTGCAATTTGATATAAGTGAATAAGGAATTTAAACTCGTAAGAGTTTGCCTAACACAATTCGAAGGAGAATTCTTAGTTGAAAGAGAAAAAGAAGGATAAAAATTCGAAAAGTATTCAATGCAGGGACAAATTGGCGGCAATGTTAAGCTATGCTAACAAATAAATCGCTGTCATACGTGAGATTCCTCTTGAAGTAAGCTTTAATCACTACTGGAAAGGCTGAACGTAATGCTCACAATTCCTTACGGACTAATTAAGACGAATTTCTCGAGCGTTTGAACTTAATCTGTCGTGCTATCTTATATTAACGCACTTGAGCTGCCGTTGGGTTGCAATTCCGGTTCAATTTCGAAGAAACACAGTAAACAACCTTTGTAAAAATTGTCTGATATATTTTCGGCAACGAAAGAAAAAATATAGAGAATCAAAATTGATTCGAAATTAATGGCAAGTACTTCAAAATTCGCAAACTTAATCAATGTGTACGTATCAATCGTATTGAGAATGTTGCTAATTTGTAATACCATTTTAACTGAAATTTTTTAACTGATCGCATTTTTCTTATTTTCACCCGTAAAATATGTGAAACGTTTGTTAAGGGGAAAAAATCAGACACCCTGTATGCACTTCGCAAGTGAATCAATGCGAGTCGCGTTACACCGAGAGCAATATTGCAATTAGCATAATTAACACCCGACAGTTCGTAGCAGTGAAGCGCGAACGCGTGTGCAATTCAAGCGAAATCAAGCAAGCAATGCTAATCCTGGGGATTCCCAATTAGTGGCATTAAATCCCTCTAGCGAGTAATAACTTCCAGTATTGCCATTCCACATCGATGATCGCGAACGGAGGCTTGTTATCAGAAAGCGAGAATCACGGTTCGACACGGTCATCGTTGACGTTATTGTTAACGATTTCCCCCGGGCTCGTGCCTCCAGCTGATCGAAATGATAGATTAAAGCGTAATTGTGCACCACTGAAAGAGGAGCTCTACCATTTCAGTATAATTTGTGGTGGCATCTTTGTTACTGAATTCCTAGAGACCCAGGCGAAACTAATCGCACCCTTTCGAATCGTTGCTTCTATATTGATTTTTCGATGATCATTTCAATGCTACTCGTTATCGTTGCCTTCGCGTTCTATCTGAACAAAATTACATATACAAATAGTATATTAATACATCTGGTATATTTATATATACGAAGATTTTACATAAAGTATTTTGTTTAATTTTTATTCCGTTTGATATTTGTATAAAATATCGTAGATTTATATATATCACCAATATTGAGAGATAAAAGGGAATCGTGTAAAATGTGATCGCATATAAAAAAAAATCACTTTGCAGACTAGTGCAAAGTCGCGAAGCATTAGCGAGGAGAGCAGACTACAGAGTGCACAACAATGCTGGCGGAAGAGAGCTGTCCATGGAATTCGTCTCGTCACACGGTCACAGTCGGTGACAAGCAGAATGAAACCCAAGGTGTCGGCTTTCACAACGTGTTTACCGCGCTGGAACATACTGCCGTGTTACACACCAAACTCTGTGTTATTTGCGAACCGGGCAATCCGATTCCCTTTTGTCGTCTAATTCACCGGTTTATTCGTGTTTTAATACAATTGTGCAATGCACGCAGACTGATACCGGTGCAACTGTGCCAAGTACACCTGTTCTCCGATTTACGCTCTAATTTTTATACCTGATATGTCCTTTTCATTTCAAACATATTTCTTTCCTTAATAATAAAAGATGGAAAATAGGCAAATAGAAAATAGAAAGAATAATAAATGGAAACTAATGAGACTTTACTTGAAAATTTATAGTTGTTGTTGTCTCGGTACAAAGATATTGTTATTGTTGACGTTGCTGTTATTATTCATCATGGAAGGGTAAAGAGGAAAAGAAAGTCGAGAGAGTAGAAGTGGAAGTCGACTAGTCTGACCAGCGGCTTTTGTTTGATCACGGTACCGCATCGTGCAACATTGTTGTATGCAGCCGTGTCGGTTCAAGTGATATTTCCTTGTTACCGTAAAGACAACATTTCACCGGTTCTCGTGTTCTCGACACTCGTTCCAGTAATGTCGTTGCGAAAGATAGTTCGCTTTTCGAAGTGTGTTGAGAATTTTGTATTCAAGCTTTACTGCTTTGCTTTTGAATAAGCCACTAATGGGATAATTACTAGTTGGACTATGGAAACAAATTTCTTGCAGCGTGAATAACCATAGTATTAAAGTATAATTTGTCAACGCTTCGGGTTTTAAGTTCCTTCAGAATTTCGAGTATGTCACAGATTTATAGTTGTTTATAAATTCTGAATTTACAAAATGAAACTAACAATAAGCTTGCATGATGATAATACGAAGTAATTGAACGAAAAACACTTGTTTTTCCGCATAGACAGAAGATAATTGGAGGACGATAATATCGAGTATTTCTCATTCAACGAAAGATTCACAAGATAAATGACTATGTACTTGGTCATATTGAATGAACGTTTCATAATTCTACAAAATACCTGAATATTAAACCTTTCTTACAAACATCATTCTATTTTTCTCGTCACCCGAATGACACTCGTTAAAGAAAACTTGTTCAAAAATCAGACTCACAATTATAAAAATCCTGTTTCTAGAAAAACTTGAATTTATGCAGGACTTGAAAAATAAAAGAAGAATACGCGTTAAGAAAGAGGAAAAAATGAGAGTGAGAAATTTAGTCACAATAGGAAAAGAGTAACGCGAGTCATCATAGAAATTCTAATGTTGTCACAGTTCGCACACATTCGCGGGATCTCAACATTCATTTTCTAAACGTTGGCTCGTCAGAATGCTAGCTGGACGGAAGTCCGATAATCGCATACATACGTCAACAACACTCATGAACAAGATATCTGACGGTTTTTCCTTCTGTGTATATTGTATATATATGACAATGTATGTGCTACTATGCGATCGTCGAGAAGTTACGTAAGTCAAAGTTCCACCGGTACAAACTACGATGCCTACTCGATAGCTCCAGAGGCTTCGGTTAAATCGATTATATCGAATCTATATATGTACATGCATATGTCGACCAATATGTTGTGTGTATGTAACGTTGTTTTCGTTGCGTCAACCAGCGAGCCTTCCGGAAACTTCGGAAATTTAACTGGTTTTTGTACCTACGCGTTAGACCTTGACCAAGGTGATTCGCTTTTTAGTCATTTTAATATAATGGACTCTATTCGGCTCGACAACATACAGTACTCATTACTGATACGAGTTAATTGTATCTTCGAAATTGTTGAATTTTTATTTAATTGTATTTAATCGATAGATCGAATTCAATCAGGACTATTAGTTCCTGATTATGGTTCTTAGAGTAGTCCTCTTACATATGACAAAGGATTAATAAACTTTTTTGGGATTAATAAACTTGGTTTTACGAGAAACATATGTTTTACAAGGACGATAGGATTCTCGGTAGGAATTAATTGTCGCTTTTTACTTACTTGGATCGAGTGAATCATTCGTGCGAATCGGAGGTTGACAAGTTTCTTATGTCTCGGTGAACGACAACATTGAACTCGTTATGTTAATCAGTCTTCTTTAATCGTACTTACGTATTATTCTATGACAAAGTTGCGTAAAAACTTATCAGAAGAATATCGCTTCACCCTTAGTTTCCTGTGTTAGGAATAGCTCTGTTGTACTCGTTACGTACATCATTGAGGATATTAACACTTTCGTGATGAATCACGTAGTATGTAATACGTCTCTTCAAAGACAAGTCTCTAGACAAGTGTTTCGAAATTATCCGTGCTAAAGCCCATTAATTATTTGAATTACTTAAACCATTGCTTGATTATTTAATTCCATCACTTTTGTTTCATTTACTTCTCTATTACAAGTTATTCCTTTTTTTTTAGTAAAAATAGATCCTCGGATCTATTAATCGTGAGTTATAATAAGGTTTTCTTCTCCTCTAATTATTTTTCGTACGATTGTCGTTATTCGTAGTATTCGGACAATATCTGCCGGGCAGAATAATCGGGCGAGTATTGGAGCCGATAAGCGGTGACCTTTCGCGGGGAATCATAAATCGTAGCCATAAATAATCGGTATAGTAAAACGTGACAAGCCTTCTAATCGCGTTTCTCGGCTCCACGTACTTACTTACGCTTTTCTGACTGGAAAACTGGAACATAAGTACGTATAACGCGAACCGCAGAGCTAGCAAAGATTTACTGCGAGTAACAAAATATTAAACTCGGGACAGTTGGCAAAAACAGATGATTAAAAGAAATATTGCACATTTTGAATCAATATTCCACGATATTTTTATTAAATTCATAAAGATGATAACTTCATATTTCCTCAACTAAAATCTACTATTTTCCGATACTACTCTTTTCGAATCATTTTTACTTTTTTATTCTCATCGCATGTTGTCCCTCTACTGCTATAAACGTTAAACACAGTTGTCGCCAGTAAAATCCAGCAGAGTCAACTTTAAACGAGCTACCTTTTTAGAAAACGACTTTTACAAGGAGATAAAGAGTGCAGATAAAAATAAGTGCAGCGTTTGAGACGGAAATTATTGAAATTCGTTATGGAAGTGGTAGTACACAGGATTTGGAGGAATGACATTGGCAGAGGGACGATTATTTCCGTCGCATTTTTTGCGCAGCGAAGGAATCGATATTTTGAGAAAAAGTGGCGTCGCGTTGAGAAGCGTGTGGGCGTGCACGTGGAAGCAGTTGATAACCTCAGACCAATGAAACACCGTGACAGGCTATATAGGACATAGGTCGAGTGACATACGCGAAGGTACTAATATGTACATACAATTACGCAAATTCAAAACAAAGGTGAAATAATATCATTGCATCTCCTGCGAATTTCAATTAACACTGTTAAATAAATATATAGAATGTCGTAATAGAAAGTGACAATTTCAATTCTTATTTAGATATTTAATCTTGCCAAATCTAAATTTTAGTATTTCACGGTCGAAAATTTTTTTAATTACGTTTGTCGGGTGGTTAGTGTTCCGTGTATACAAATTGCAAACGATTACGCAAACTCGAATCATTGTTTGAGCAGTATTTCATATGCCATAAAAAATGAACCGTTATAGATTTTATGCCGGTCGTAACGCGTTTCCCAGAATACTAATGCTGCTCCCGAACTGCTATTGCAAAAAAAGGTTTATGGAAGGTGCGGAGAAAATTAGTGGCACACAATGCGTACAGAGGAAGATATACATATAAACACATATATATAGGTGAACGGAAATGGCATATAATAGTATTGTTACAAATTTCACACTTATTTACGAGATATTACACCCTCATTTAGAAAGTGAGACAATTAAAAAAAGCTTGTTTTTGGAATGAAGCGATAAATTGTCTTTGAATAAAATTATAAAAGTAAAGACGATAAATCGAATTGAAATAAATTTGATTTTATCTCTAATATATAATATTTAAAAACGAACGTTAAGAAAAGATAGCTTATGTATTAAGTTTCTTTGGAAATACTAGCGCTGAAAACGAGCTTTCAAGCAAACAAGATTACACGACGTACATTGTACAGTGACGACTTGGTGTCACCTGCAATTTTGTTAAATAACGTCTGTAATCTACCTGAGAACCTATTTAATCTACTCTAATTGGATGTGTTACTCCATCGAACACAATAAAATGACACTGTTGGCTTGATACTGATTGAAACATTCTCTCTACGCCAAAGTCAAGTTACAGAAGTTTCGCGGATAACATAATGAAGTATTCAAGTATTCAAAATTAAAGTATCTGATGAACGAATAATTTACTATTTAAACTTTAACTGGAAATAATTGAAAAAATATACTTTATAATTTATTTTGTATATTTTACATTAATATTAGTTCAGAAAAGCCAGACGTCCTTTTATTCACAATCACGATTCAATTAATATTCATTTAACTTTAAGTTAAACTATCTACTGATACGTAAGGTGTATACATATATATACTTTGGTATACAATATACTCAGGGTAAATATACACGTAAACAGGATTACTGTTAGATCAAGCCTTCGTTATCCAGCAGTTTATCTTCGTCGACCACCTCAACCCTATCCTGATCCTCTCCAAACGTAAAGTTCAACTCCCCTCGAACCAAACGGCTAGTGTACTTTTGCAAAAAACCTTCGATGCTTACAGAAAGTTCTATCGACTCTGAGGGTTCGATTAATCTGTACCACGAGAAATTTGTAACTCGTTAAGCCACGTGCTGTGTAAAATAAAAACTCTACACTGTAATTTCTTCTAATTATCCGGCGAGACCAGCTGTGCCAATTTACCAACTTTTACCAATATCAAAATATTTCTCTCTTGACCCTTTTTCTTTGATATTTACAGAAATTCCGGAACAGTTTTTTTTAATTATTTAAGCCGTTTCTGGGGTTAATATTAAAAAAAAAAGAAGAAGGGAGTGGATAAAAACTGGTTTAATGAAACTAGAAATGTAAAGGTCTGTTATAGAAGTTAGTATTACATAGTTTGTGAAATGTGGAGAGAAGAGAACTGCAGTTTGTCAGATTTGCTTTTGAGTTGACTTTCGCGTAAGTATCTTGAAACTAGAGGAAGCTATTTCACGTTAAATCGCTTCGTTTTCAGAAACTTCATTAATTGTAAGCCGAAACGCAAGTGGTACCTTCGAAAATCTTGTAATTTCGCAATTCGCAATCACGAGAGCTTAATCAGGTTTTCGTTGAGCGCCTTGCAGTGTTATCGGAAGGACGAGGCAGGTCGCGAACTGCTTTTATTTGCGCTAATCTCTTATCTGCTTGTTTTATACCCTCGAGGTGAGGCGGCTATCGTACCGGAAGTGCGATTTTTTTTTTTGTTGCGTGCAAAACACCTTCGTTCAGCAAAAAAATTGATAGAAACTATTGGATTTATCGATTCAGTCGATTATGATTTATGTGGATAAATAAGTACATTGTCTCCGTAACGTTAAAAATAAACAATAATTGAGTAATGATATGATTGAAGATACAAGAATTGTATATGTTCGATTAATCACAGAAAATCACGGCCAATCGCGGTTGCAACTTTGTTGCTGCAACATGATTTTCAATGACCCGATCGAATTACTCGCGAATTATCATTCTTGTTGCAAGTCAATTAAATGATTACGATGATGCCATTAGCAACCTTTGCGTCCTGTTTACGCAGAATTATGTATTTAATGCTCGTCGACGTACTTTTCTTGTTATGTTCAAAGCAATATTTCTTATCTGGTTGAAAAGCTTGGATACTTTGATAACTTCTTATAATAGTTGTATAAATTATTGTAAATTCTTCTATACAATTTCTCATATATCTAATGAGAAAGTTATATTTGGCAGGATTTAATCTTCGAATCATATTATTTTTGAAAACTGGTTAATACTGTTGACTTCATTAACAAATATTTCGAAGTAACGAAAAAATTGCTTCCAAGAATATTTCGCTGTCTGAACTCTGAATTATTTTGCACCATTGTTAAAAGAGAAGAACGGAAGAAGAAATTTGCAAGGCAACTAACAAAATGAAAATTGTATATCTACTTTTACTTATTCATTTGCTTCCTTTGGATACGTCAGACCTCACGTGACCAGAGACTGATTCAACGTGAATATCTCCGAGAGTAGAAGGGAGAATCGAAAGCGTTCGTCTTGGCAACGCTCCTCGATGTAGTATTACGTAATGCGCAACAAGATTCGAAAGAGACTCGTTAGAGGTTCCGCACACAATCGAACATATTCTGCAACCGATATTGTTTCGGCTTTGGGATTCTTCTTCTTGCGGTTCACGAGCACTTTCATGCTTCTCACGCACGAAGGAAGAAAACCATCTCCACTCCTCTTTTCCTTTCAACGTACGTATGTATATTTTTCGCGAATCATATCGTTGTAATAATTTTGCGTAATGAGATTAAACTGAAATATTACATTTCGGAAAGCTGAAAATTTTAATAATGGAGAATATTCTACGTATGTAGAAAAATTGGAGTTTGAAACAAAATGAAGAATATTCTCTGTACTTTAAGAATATATAGTTGATGGTGAATCCAGGTGCTTCCTCTGTTTCTACATAACTAATTCCACCCGCCCAAGTCAAAGGCCAGAGTTCTGCAAGCAGAATATACAGACTTCGCGAGTGAAAGAGACACGAAACACAAATGGAATACTGTAGTCAAGAAAGCCAGGTCAATTGGCAGTCAAGAGGTCAGACCGTGGTCACCCAGTCCCCCAACTTTTTTTTTTGCAAGCTGTAGAAAAGTGGCAGTGGCCAAATTGAAGTTTATGAGGCTGCCGTCACTATTATTTCAGCAGAACTCTCGCTCTAAAAATTGACCCTAATCGAAAGTGCCGGCGAGGAAAGATCGTCACGTTGCGAAATCTTACTATGCTGCACCGTGCATCGCTGCATCATACAAAAGTGCGTTGAGCAATGTCCGTCTTTCCGATCTGCAACGATCTTGCTTCTACCAATGAATAGAAAACGCTTCGTAGAGATTTCTGTTAACAAGTTACAACTCGAAAAAATATGTTTTCCGGAAGATTTTGTTAGTCAGGAAATTCGTGCAGAATTATAAAATATGGAACATTAAAGATATCTACTTTTTAGATGATTCAATAAAAAACGTTGCTCGTAAACATTTATTACGCAAGGTGAAAGGAAGAGGAAGGCAACGAAATGGGAATGTGTTGGATGAAAAATCGAGCATAGAGACCAAATTGAGAAGTTTCCACAATCTATAAGAAATATATACGGTAAAAGAGAATATCAACAACTTAGCAACCTAGACACTTGGAACACTCGGATCACTTTGCAATAAAACGAATTTTCTCAGCTCCACCTATAGAACGTTTGTTTTTCAATTTGAGACGTGTCACCACCTACATTCCCTTAGTCGAAGACAGGCGCGTCCCCACCGGAAATTTCAAAGAAAAATCCTAGAAGTTCGTTCAGTTTCAGTTTCCCTATAACAAGTTACGAACAAAGTTGCAAATTTCCAGTAAACTTGTGTATTATATAAATCCCGCGAGCTAAAATATTATTTCAAAATCATCGAATATGTTAAATCATAATTGTCCAAAGCAGATTAAAAATAAAGCAAAATTTGATTTGCCTTTGTCAGTAAGAGGAGTTGATTAAAGTTGTATGAAGGTATATAAATGCATAAGCTAAGGCATGATCCATTATATCATTATAAGAGAGCGAATCAAGAGTTAGTTACGTGAGAGGTGGACCAAGCGGTCAGAGAGTAGCGTGCAAAAATTTCGCCGTACGAACGCGGAACAGGCGTTTCGAAGAGACGCATGTCGTAACGCAACGTTAATTTTAGAAGGCGAGTTCGTGCCTTGGGCCTCGTGCTTGGTGGCTGGGGCGCCTCGTGTCTCGCGCACAGACGTAAGCGCGTAGCTCACAAATCGCAATCGGTTCGTACGTAAGTATACTTACGAACTTGCGAACCGATACACGTTAGTTGTATGTGAGACGCGGTATAGTCTACACATGTGTGTGTGTACGAGTCGCAAAGTCGAGAGACCCGATCGCAAAAGTGGACGTGACACGTGACCCCCGTCACTCGAATCGCCGCGAGTGCGATGAAGATCAATGACCAATGACGTCAGAGCACTGACACAAACACACACACACAGACACACACATACGCGTGTGGAGAAACAAGTGCTATAGAGATAGAGAGACGAAAGAGACCTTCGCATCGACGCGCGTGAGTGGAGAAGAGACTTTATCCACTGGCCACGTGCGATATTCTCCGAAAAAGTCAGTCTTCTTTCGCTCGAAAGAAGATTTTTATTTCGAAGATAATAGTAGTGCTGGAATTACTACGTATTCAGAGGGTTTCTTTATATTAAGGACACAAAGTCTGAGAATTGTTATATTTTTAGATCTATGTAGTTCTTTTGAGTAGCGTGATTATTTTTATCGCTTGACCATTTTCCTTAAAATTATTCATTTCGATTTCGGTGTATAATGGAAGGTAGAATTGCATTGCAATAGGTTAGAATTGATAAATAAGAAATTCCAGGAGCGAAAAATTTCAAAAGGGTCATTTTGGTAATTCTGCTGCTGAGGTGAAACGCTTGGGGCTGTTCTTCAGCTTGGAATTCAAGAGACCAGAGCAATGGTAGAGAAAGAATTCTTTCTTCGTGAAAATTAGTGGAAATTGGGTTTTAAACAAGAAGGAACTTCCAAGAGAGCTTTCTACTGTAAATGTCAATGGATCTTTTTAATACACGCTAACTAGGTTATTCCAGACCACGATCTAGTCACTCAAAGTTTACCGTCTTTTATTAGGCTCTCGTGTTACTATTTTCTAAAAATGAAGAAACATTTACATGCACACATTGTTGCTAGCCGTTAAAAGTCTAAAATTGAATATAGTGTATAAATTAAACAATTACATATCGCAAAGAATTAAAGTAATTATTTTCGTCTCAAATTTAGGTCGATTGTAAAGAAATTATTTATCTGAAGCTTTAGTAAAAATAGATTCGCGATAGTTACTAGACTCCAGTGTTAATAGCAGTGGACGTAAATATACTTTAACCCGAACTCCATTTCCTTCCTATTGTCTCACACTGTCGTTCACATATGCCAGTCGGTCAACACATTCGTTTCGATGATTGGAAGTTCATTGTCTTTGAACTTCATTTCAGCGCAAAAATCTACTGCCTGTCTTACGCAACTTCCAAACACAGTATTGAAAGAAAACTCGTCAGTGACGAAGAATATTATTTAATCGATATTTATTTATAATTTAAAGTCTGATGAAAATTAGAAAACTAGAATATCATAGAATCTAATAGAGTCAAGTGCAGCTTAATATAATCTAATTAAAGAGACGGATCATTAGGCGATCGTAGAAAGGATCGTGTTAAATCCGAACTCAAGACGATTCCTATACTATACACTTACCGCGATTTGATCGCGAAATCGAAACTGTTTGTCTGTCTCCCTCGCTCTCGCTCAGAGTAATGTACCGAGGGTCTCGAGTGCAATGACCTCGTGGCATGGAACTAGGACACCCTCGACGTTGCAGCGACGTTGACGCCGATGCTAACGTCGTCACCCCTTTCGGGCCACCAGAGTCTACAATGTCTACATTCTATGTACAGTTACTTGCTTACTTACTTCCTTTCTTCCTTGCTTACATAGCACACAAGAGTTCTCAAGCACGCACACATCGATCCCATTTTCCAGTTACAGTCTTTATTCCCTTTTTTTAAAATTCTTTACTAAAAATACATCCTGGAATTCGATCACGCAAAAGAACTGAAAGTGTAACGGATCTTGGATATGTAATACATAATAATTTAACTAGGTCAGTAATGTAAAAGAAAAAAAAAGAAAAGAATATAGATATAGTATGTAATTCAAGAGCGTGATATTATTATGATCGCTCAAGTTCAATCACTAGTTCAATGACAGTATTTTTTGCTCTGGTTGATTTCTCGTTGACATGGAAAAAGGTTCAAAGTAAGATTGCGATATCGCATTGAAAGCGGTTTCGCAGTTTCGCACTCCGTTACAATTTCACACTGGTCGAGTGAAAACGACATTTATTACGGGGATTTCATTCATCTTTCTTGCCGGTTGATTCACGCTCGCACTTATTGCCAACAACTACCCACGGGGGTTTTGTGTGATTATCAGCGCGTGGCTCAAGACAGAATCTGCAAGCAATGCAGAATTATTTAAAGGCATTGTCGCGTGCAACCTCTCTCTTTGAAACAGATTTTGAAAGAGGTTCTCTTGCACCTGACACGCAACTCAAATCTGCTGAGCAAACAACGAATCTTAATAGCGTTGTTTTTTTTAGTGTTAGCAGCGAGTTTGTAATAGTATTAAGTTTGCAAGTGTGGAAAATTGTGTAACTAATTAACAGTGAAATTATTGAAAATTATTAAAGATGAAAATATTGATATTATATTAAGATTAGTATTGAATTAATTTGTGGAGTGATCAAAAATATCGTTCGAAGTTAAAGTGTTAACCATTTTGGAGTTAGAAGCAATTTCTCCTTGTTAGTTAATTACAGTAATTATTTCGTAACCAGATTCACCTCACATTTGTTACGTCCGCGTATTCCTTCGCTGCCATTAAAGACAATCACCGTCGCTACATTGTTTGCACAGTACTGTTCAACAATTGTCAGCTCCAAAATACGGAAGAAATTTAAGAGCTGAGAATTTCAACGCTAACGTTTTTATTCTATGAGGCCATGCTACTCTGAAATACCTGCCAAATAGTAATTAAAAATACAAAGAGACGCCTCGACTATGCAATCTTATGGAATGTTCTCAGATCCTACTTTTATGGATTTTAAACTCGTATTGAATCTTCTAGTACTTCACGTGCAACATGTGCAACTTTCCTAATATTTTATAAAATTTCAAAATAGTTCGAATTTAATTGCATAAATCAGATACAAAGATTTAATGATACAATTAATCTTGTGATACACGTGAAATATACTTCAAGTTCCATTCCGCTCTATTCGCTTTGAATACTGATGCAACAAGGTAGCAGAGACATGCATACGACGATAACCCACCAGGTAATTAGAGCAACTCTGTTTTCTTGTTAGGTCCGCGGCAACGAATTGAAATTTAATTAGGGTAATTAAGCTTATCGTGGGTGCTGGAGATATCGGCTCCTTATCTCGCCTTATTAATCGAACTTCTTGGAAAAGTTGCCTGAAACCTGAAAGGTATCACTCGAATAAGCCTCACTGTTGAGTTTCCTAAAGATGCCTGTGGAAGTAGTATAAACGCAATTCGCCAAATATTTAAATCCCTAACTAAGACTTTGATTACTCAGTGAAACTTTTCTTCATTTAGTTTTCGAACTATACAATGAACTTTATAGAGCTATGGAATCAGTTAGAGTAACTGTTTTACAGTTTCTCCTAAGAGAGAATTATTCAGAAGATTTCAAAGAGTCGCCATTTTTGACACCCACAGATATAACGATGAAAATAGTTTGATCGTAGAAAAGTACTAAAGAAAATGGCAAAGTGAAATACACAAAGTTCATATTTATCATTTCTCCAAGTAAATTGCAACATTCTAATCCTACGAGTGAAAGGAAGACAGAACTGTTATATAATGTTGAGCTGTAATCGTTCCGTCACGAAGTTTAAAGTCTCTAGTTGTACCGATGCTTCAAATCTTTGTAAATATAACTCGGAATGCTTAAATTCTCATTTCAGCATAACGTCCTTGTACCTTGGTACCTGTTTGACCGCAATGTAGAACTAGACCACAAAGTATTGGAATAACTGTCCGACAGTGTGCAATTTAATCAAACCTCTCATGTCGTACAAGAGTTAACGCAAAACTATGTTTTTTAAGGCAACGAATAAATTCGTACGTTTTCATTTCACGAGAGAGTCTTTTTCAACAATTCTCCATTGCAACAGTATCGCGTTACTATTTCTACAATGTTCTACTTATTTCACTGACCACAGTGCAACCGATTGAATTTCAGGGTAAAACATGCGCATATTTCACTTAGAAAAATCGTTCGATTCGCAGGGTTTCCTATTTTACGGGATATTCAACGATGACTGGAATCGCGTATAAATTACAATATTGCAACGAGCAGTGAACACAGGAGAATACAAAAGCGAGTGATTTTCTCGCTGTAGTGATAAAACCATGGAAACTGTATTAAATCAGACCAATTTGTTTCCCTTTCTTTCATGCGGAAAACTGTTCAAACGTATCTTGCATTTGCGAAATTTATATTCGCATGACACCTGCTGCTATTCACAATTTATTGACTTTGTTTCGCTTGTTTTTCTCCCTTGTTGTTTTAAAGTACTAAATTCCTATAACAGGCAACATTGACAAAATGTCTAAGCTACATATTGTTATACAAACTTATATCTCTAGATGTCGTTTTTTTTTAATCTATTTTTGCACTGTTGAAGCTGTGCGCGATTCATTCTTGCGTTGCAAGAGTGTCTTATTCAGATGTAAAAACGTTAGACCCAGACTTATCATTACGTTGTCACGATTCTTTCTCTCATTGTTATTCGTTGGGTACTGCGAAATCCTCACGTTAGCGAGCTACGAGAAACGTGTCGCGACAGAGCGTCTTCATTCTCCTTTGTCTTCCCCTTTCTACTTTTTATTTTACCGTGACTTGGTCTCGTTTTCTCCTCGCACTTTCATTCATCGAATCCTGCTTACAATTTCGCACTTCCGGTAAGGATTTTATTCAGAATACTATTATGGAATTAATTGTATTTATAAATTGCAATATTAATTTTGCAATTAGAATAATAATTGTATGCAATTTGTGCATAACTAATGCTGTCAATTTCTTCTGATTAATAAATCTTCCGTTCATTAGATTGTTTGGAGATATCCTGCTCATTAAGTGGATTCTCTCTTGAGCGGAAACAGACTTTTATGGGAGGTGATTAAGGCACCCTCCTCTATTCGACTTCCGCATTGCCAGGCGCCAGTCTTTCTTTCCTCTTTACTCGTCGTTCCGTTCCACTCCGTTCTGTTCCGTCCTGTTCCGTTCTCTTCTTGAGTTTCGCGAGATCGAGTCAGTGGCGTTAACGAATCAGGGTCAAGGAAAGCTTACTTCCGCGTTGAATGCTCATTGTTAAGAGTACGCATAATGTGACAGGAATTTTATTCATTATTATCGTGAAATACCGAACATTTTTCGGAAAATATCAGAACATAGCATTTCCATTACAAAGGAAACTCATTATATCTATTCGAAAGCTCATAAAAATTCTATAAATCCTTCAACTTTATTGATTATTCAAATAAAATTCTTATCAGCGTAATATTCGGTTTCTAAAATTCGATATAAAATTTCACGAATCTTTATTAAATTGTAATTGAAGACTCTTAAGTTCCTTTATCACGTTTATTTAATGAAATCTATTTTTAAAACTTCTTGAATCTTCTTTCTCCGAGATTTATTATTTTAACTGAGTTTTGTCGCTATACAATTGTAGGAATTTCTCAATTGACGCGTTCATTTCCTTCACCACCCGGTGTATTAACTCATAAATTTATATCTGTCGAGATAGAAGCCTCCGCCCAACGTGCATGAATAAGTTTCAATGCAATAACGATAAAGACACAATTTGCAGCTGTCCACACAGTGTTATTCAACCGATCGCAATGATAATTCCGCGAGGCTTCACAAAGGCCGAAAGTAAACTCGCATGCGAAGTGTCGAAGCCATCGTTTGCATATACGCGCGTACATGCGCGCTCGTGTGCACATGGAGAAAAAGTCGTTGCGTCAAAAATTCCCAATGATTATGATTAACGTGCTCGACGAAGCGTGAAAGAAAAAAAAAAATTGCCAGAAATCGAGAGTATTGGTTGATCAATCGAAGTATAATACATAATTGATATCTCTCAGTTTATGAACCTTCGAGATATCCATTCCTCGGTTTCGTTTTCGAGAGTTAAT
Organism: Trypoxylon attenuatum; assembly: GCA_963989405.1. Taxonomy (NCBI): domain Eukaryota; kingdom Metazoa; phylum Arthropoda; class Insecta; order Hymenoptera; family Crabronidae; genus Trypoxylon; species Trypoxylon attenuatum. Next base: position 24,643,455 of record OZ022491.1, on the reverse strand, counting down.
AGCTGATAACGAAACTAAATTTAATTAATTAGATTGTTAATAAGTTCATTAAAGACACTGCTATTTAATATGAATTAGCTTTTAGTGTGAGTAAGTAAGTGTAGTAACGTACATTTATACTTTCTCATGTAAAACCACTGCTTTGTCGTACTGCTACAGAAAACCACAAATCAATTATTTCGCGGAGACACCGTGTCTTTTATTAGATTCCTTGGTAACTTCTTGCCCTCGGCATCCTCGCGAGTGTTTGTCAATAGAAGAAAAACTATGAATATGTGTTCCTGTTGTGACTATAACTTGGAAACTACTTTGTACTTACCGTTGAATTCGAATATGTATTTCAAGAGCCGAAACTATGCAAAACTTCGACATAACTCAAATGTACAGAAAAATGTTAATCTAAATATTGTTTACCGTTCTTTAAACATCGCTTCAAAGTAAGTTTTATTTTTATCCCTTTTTTATAATCAGAAAAATAGAATTTTTAAGTGAAGCGATAAATTGTTTTCGAATAAAACTAATCATTAATCCAATTCAAGTATTTTTTTCATTTTTGACTTTTAATAGTACAAATAATCGTTGGTATTTAATTATGAGTATTTGATTTATTTTCTTCATTTGATTCTCGATTATCGTAAGATTCTTATTGCCACATATCGCAATCACTGTTGCAAACCGCACACAAGGAATATTTCCCATTTGGCCGAGTTTTTCACTTAAATTGCGCCAATAAATCGTGAAGCATTCTCTTCCGCGTACATAGGCACCGAATCGATGCTGGTATATGAGTCACAATTTAATGGCAACGTTGTGTATCTTTACATATCTTATCAGCTATGCAGATCACCATTTTGCTTTCGTCAAAGGGAATATCAAACCCATACATGTACAATCGCATCAAATAAAAAAACAGTAGATTTAAAAATTCCCTCGAGATTTTCAACATTGATTTGCACTTTCTTGCAAATAATCTTTATCGAATCATTATCAAATTTTACTAGTTAAGAAATTATGATTCTGACCTTTGTCTTGCAACATTGAATAATTGATTTTCATGTATTCTGCTACATACCTTGAAATTATCTACTCTGAGGAAAGTCGAAGGAAGGACGCAGTACTTTCGCGAAGGCGCAAGAGGTTTCTCGACAACGTTACAGCAGCAGTTTTACTCATCTTCTAGACCTATAGAGCCTAGAATAATATTCACAGAAAATCTAGGCCACGAAATGACTCGTAGTGTGGCATAGGTATCGCGCCAAATGGTCACTTTAAATTCTTTAACACATCGATGCACGGATCATTTATTTATCAATTTTTCTCCTTCGGCATGTCTATAGACCTATGGACGATCCAACATTCTGCTATAAACGATGCTTGTGCCGCAGTTCCCTTTCACCTCGACATATTCACTTTGGTTCCCTAGTCGTGGCTGCACTTCTTGCAAACACTTTGCGATTCGATTCTTCTTTTTCCGCTTTTCCTGCTTTTTACATAATTTATTTTAATCTGTAAAATTCATCCCTTGTGCTATTATTTTTTAACAATATCCAACTTAAGAAATTATTATCTCATTCAGTTTCCTATGACTCATATTATCATTTTATATTGAAGAATTAATTAATTGAAATTTGCAATATTTGATTATTTTATCGGATAACTTTGACAAGAAAATATATTTAACTTGTTGTTTTAACATTTTTATAGTCCCGTGACGGTCAGGCTCTACCAAATTTGGATTTCGTCGGTTAGACGCGATTTACGCGCGTCTGACGACACGCCTCGTTACTTGGCACGTGTTCAGTAGTGTTCGGTGTGACCACAGTGACCACGTTCGTAGCACGAGGCAAAGACACTAACCTAACCACGATACCTCGAAAGTTCGAGTCCCAATGTGCTCTTTGCCAAACAGTGAATCACGCGCAGAACATCCAGACTCTTCAGCACCCCGAGCGAACGCGCTTCTTACCATGCTAATCTAAAACACTTACGTTCATAGAGCGCATTTTTTATTCTGCGAGTAAAGCATCGGTAGTTCCTGCATTAATTCCTTAATTAACTTTTATACCCAACTAGATCGTTCTATCGTCAAACACTGCTCGAATTTTACTTTTTTGTTTTCTAAACTGAACTTGATTTTTATTATGAATGATGACCAAGTAATTGAATCACAATCACGAGAATTGTGTAAAAACTATGGCTTTTGCTATATAAAGACCAATTTTTGAATATTTTTTCCTGAAGGGTAAAGAAGCGTGAGAAATTTGATGACCGCGTGATTGCTACTTAGGATGATGTTTAAATAGCAGATCAATTCCAAAACATGAGGTCTAGTGTTACGCGAGTAACTCCGGTTAAAATATCTAGATACTTGCCCAAGCGAAATGAATTTAACTGGAATATTCTAGGATTCTCTCTATCTATTTTTAAACTTTCAACGAGTCTCGAGCAAAGGACAACGTTCCAACAAACTAATAACTTAGTGATACATAATTCCATAAAATATTTATTTCTTAAATTCTAAGAATCGATAAGAAGAGTAATAATTGTGTGAGACACCCTGTATATGTACGCTAGAATTGTAACAGAGACATGGTATGCGGATCAGCAGTGTGTAGGTGTAGCGCTATAACAATTACGCGCCATAGAATGTGCGATAAACCTCGAGAGCAATCGAGAAAACAGTGGAGAGAACTCCGAAGAGAGAGGAAGCGAGAGGGAGAAGGATGGATACGCACGACTTGATCGTTTGCGAAGGCGTATACGAGAAACGACTGGAAGCACGTAGCACGCGCGTTGCGAGTCAGACAGAAAGAGAAAAAGAAAGAGAGAGAGAGAGAGAGAGAGAGAGAGAGATATCGATGAAAATAATACGCTTTGCCATTGTTCTTGCTCTTATTAGCTCGTGGGTTTCAGTGTGATATACAAAGACTGTGTTTACCCCTTTTTATTAAGAATGTGTGTTTCAAGGATCTACATTGTACATTGATACTACGAAAGTTGCAGATTTAACTAATAACCTCGGTTGACGAATATTTAAATCGAGATTGTCAATTTTAGAGTGTCAATTATCGCTTTACTGATGTCATCAGAAATTTGTCATCGCGAAACCCGTAATCGAGATTCAATTATTGCGTAACTCGTTGAGTAATTAAATAATTGTACGATGTGGGAAAGAATTATTCGGAAATCTTTAATTTGATTCTACTGATAAAGATTTAATTGTTATGGTTATATTTGTCGTAGTAAAATATAGTAAGATATATATCTCTGGAAAAACGTTTAATTGTGTTTAATTAGAAACTGGAGGATGTTACATGTTTCTTTCGTACCGTGGTACCGATGTAACTTTGCTTAATTGAATTCGCGTAAGTGTTTGACACGATTCGCAATCCTAATCTGCCACGAGCTGGGCCTTTTTCGCGAAGCAGATTGGATGGAGCTTTATTTCGAAAGCGGACTGTTTGAGGCATTGTCAGGACTCTGGGTTAGAACGGAGCGGCTGAGTTTAATTAAATTTGAGTAATCGTCTACCTCGATTCAGGACTTCGCGCTTTAACTGCGAATAAATTGACTAAAGCACTATCTTCTCTTGATTGATTTATCATACTAACTTACTAACTATCTAACCAACTAATCTATCAATTTTCCAAAAACTAAACCAATCGTGTTACGATTTCTTTTAAATTATTCTAAGTATAGGTTTCAAATGAAAAATATAAAATGTATAAAAAATGGTTGTTTCTTTGATTTCTTCTATGTAAAAATATTTTTTGCAGAATAAGTAATAGAGAAATTTCGTGATTAAAATATCAATTTGTATTTGTCTTATTTAACTATTCGTTTAAGTTATGAATAATTTGATTCAGAATTAAGACAGTGAAACAGAAATAGCTAAAGAATTTTTCCTCTGGAATAGTCCAGTAGTACAAATCCTCACTCTTACACTCGCAAGACCTGAAAACTAGCATCTCTGAGTCCATATGTAGTACGTAACGTATGAATCATCCTCCTTCTGCATAGTCATAACTACACGGCGGCGTTTGAACATTGCTACCATTTAATAATCGAGTATTTTTCCATTCACAGCGTTCGTTACGCCAAATAATGTAAAATTGACCAAAACCGTGAAAAATTGAATCGTATAAAAAAATTTTTTAATCACATAAATTCAAGAATAAATTGAAGTAGTATCATCATGTTTATTTTTATTGAAAAAGGTAAATAGAGCTGCGCAATTATTGGCGATGAAAAAGTGCTGGTGAACTTGCACTACCTGATTCCACTGGCCAAGAAACTAGCAAAGATCATTCGTTGACCCGAGCGACTGCTTCCGAGACCTTCTCGGTCTTTCCGGGGCTTTCACGTTTTAACTTCTCGAGATCGACGCGGTTTCACTGACTGCTCGCTTATGGAACTTCCTGAGGCCACTCAGCGACTCAAAAGTGCAAATTAATTGGGAACTTGCTAATCAAGAAAATCTTGTGTACACGCAAGTTCATATACACTTTGGTTTATCGTGTTAAGTGATGTGACGTGTTACTGTTTCAAGAACAGTAATCTTACTTTTACGTAAAAAAATAATAAAGATACGTATTGAGATATTTAAATCACTGGAAACGTATTTTTATACTTGAACATTTGTTTTAATATAATGAAAAGAAATTATTGCACAATAAGGATTTTAATACTTGATCAAGTATAAATCTAATATTTCATAAACATAGAGTTTTCTTTCAAACTATATCCATTATAATTTTATTACTATGCTACATCTTTAATTGATTTTAATCATATAGTATAACAGTGAAATTAATGAACAGCTTAGAAGCTGTTGCAAAGAAACTTTATTCAATTAAGTTAGGAAACTTGAATCTCAATATTACGGTTAATCCGATCATTAAAACTCACCCTCTCGAAGTAGACCATTATTCGATAATGTTTATCCAATAACAGTAGGTCGTATTTCAGAAGTCGAAGCTTCGGTTGTGAAATTTTTCAACATCGCAGTTTTTTTTTTCTCTCTACAAACTACATATATTCATTGAACTCGATGCTTATACAAGCATTACATAAAAAGTCAAAGTTCAAATCACCCACGCGTGCTCCATCTGGAAACTTTAAAGCTTTTGAAAAATTAATTTATTCTACTAACAACGTTGTAAGCACTTTACGCACAGTTTTCGCAATTTCATTTCGTTCCATTACCCCTTGGTTTAAGGAAAAAACTCCAGGACTTTTCGAGATAAGGTTTTATTGATACAACTCGTTCAATGAAGCATTAGTTGTGAGTTGGTTTTCGGAAAATTTCTGACTGGCTTTCAATTCCGGGGCTAATTACTTTGAAGAGGGCGAGACGCAATGCAATTTTGCTCCTCGATGAGAGGCAGTCGTTATTGCGAAGTTTCAATATCGGCTTTCGCGAGATTGAAAAGGATAGTCCGATACTCAATTCTAAGACGTAACGAACATCTGCCCTCGACTTTACCAGTCAAACCCACCTCAGGCGGAAGTGGAAGCCATTGTTAAATGCAGTCACTTTCTTATTTCTCTTGGAATTCTTCTATATCATTTTTTAACCCTTATAATATTAAGCTATAAGTCCGATTCCAATAAAACAAATTAAAGAAAGAGCAATTAAAAGAGTTATCATTTTTTTTATCGTTACACTCGTATAATTTTATAAGTACAAAATCACATTTACAGCATTATCCTTGAAGATTAATTGGAAATCAGTGTATAAATGCTAGTCATGCAAACCGTATCAGCTATATTTTTTTACATTTCCTTATCTTCCAAAGAACCTCGCCATGGACCTTCATTCGCGTATGCATAGGATAAAAATATGTTTAACGCAGAGTCTACGGTTTCCTAGAAATCATATTTTTTTTTAATGGCGATTTCACTATTCGAGTAAAATCGTCTTTTCATCGATCTATCTGTTGATATCATTGATCTCACTAAACTGTTTGGAAAAAAATTTTGCCACGAGGAATGCATCAGTGACAGCAAATTAGGGATCCCTTTAAATATTGATTCTTCTTCTTCACTGTTTTCGACACTCTTATCAACGCTAATCGTGCGTCATTTCTTGGCCAGGATTGAACGCGTGTGCACAAACACACGCGCGCCTCCCTCGTTCCACTTATCACCTGTTGACTTATCAGCGTGCGACATTCCACTGCTTTAACTTGGATTAATTACGTAGGCCGTTGGGTTATCTTCTATCCGCAATAACGATCATGATCGATTTCTCTCTCCACATTCACTCGATTTCTGCGAACCTTCCAAGAAAAACTCCAACGATTTCCAAGTTAAATCTTTAGTGTGTATTGTTCGCGATATAAAACTCGGAAATGTTACTGTCTCGCCAACTTATATAATTTCTAGAAAGCAAACATTTACTCGATAGTAATCCTGCGAATCGAATACAAAAAGAGAAAAGTTGATAAGAATTTAATTGGAAATGTCAGTTTCCTCAATGAAAGAGTTCTCAGCTGTAAAGTGTTAGTTGTACATATTACGTTCGAGGTCTTGAAAATCTATTATCTCTTATAAAATAGATAATATAATGTAATCATTATATTTTCGGTAGTTAAATTGTGTTCTGCAGATAAAGAGATATGAGAATTGTAGTAAGAGAGCAGTGACACACGGGTAAAACTCCCTAAATTGAACTTATTGGCGTGGAGCCAAAGAGCTCAATCTTCTTACATCGGAACCATGATCTCTGTCAGAAGAGACCCCTAAAACTATAAGAATCCAAGCAACGCCACATCTTAACTAGAATCCACCAGAACCAACATCAGCCAGTGAATTACAGACTGAAATACTCTTGACTCCTACCGATGCGACAAGTTGCACAGTCTGGCGCAATAGTATCTCCCGCGACATCCAGACCCACAATCTAAATCAGGCCAGATAAAACACGAGAACGAAGCCGGCTAATAGAGTGTACCGGTTCTCTCTCTCTCTCTCGCTCTCTCAAGTTTGTTCTGGCGGCGAGCACTGTTATCAAGGTCAGCTGCGTACAGAGAGGCTCAATAAGAATTTTCAATGGGCCTCAGTGCTCGATTCTCAAGTCCCAGGGAGGTTGATGACGTGAGCCGGAGGACTGTAGATAGCAGGAAAATCGATAGCACTTGTCGACCCTTCTCGTTGGTCCATACTCTCAACGTGGGCGTTGGAAAATACGACCAGAATCCCTCCAACCCCTGAGAACCACCACCCACACACACTAGAATCACCACACACCAATAGAACTTATCCCGCTAGTGAAAGAGTGACGAATATAACGCCACTACCACCCCTCCCTTCTGTTCATTCAGAGACGCCCACGCGATCTTCAGGATGACGTCATAGAAAGTACTGGAGCACAACGTAGTTTTGAGAGAGGTGGGGAACTGGGTGCCGTACTGCTGTCCAGCGTTTCTCAACTGGTGGTTCACCGCGAACTTTGACACGAGCTAGGTTCATTGCAATTTAGTGGAATGGAACTAATTTGGGAGGTTTCACCCTTCAGAAGTGGATTCTGAACGATCGGAGAATAATGGTTTAACGTTTTGAACATTTAATTGAAAAATCAGCAACAATTTACTCATAAAATTGAATTTAAAAAAGTTAAACATGAAATATTTCAATGATTAATATTGATTTTTGAAGAAATTGATCCGAAAGAATGATTGAGTAGAATACGCGAATCTCTTTTCGTTATAGTCTTCTGTTTTTAGAATGATTACGACTTGCGTGCCCAGGTGGTGTATCATTAGGATCGATCACACTAGGAATGTTAAATCTTCCGCCTACCAGTACAACCGATAAACTCATAAGGAAGTCTATCAGAAAATCCTCGCGATTGGTAGGTAGGTAGCACGGCGTATTACAATTTACAGAGAATTCAAGAAATTCTATCTACGATTGGCTCGCGTCTCCTATCCATACTGCGTCACGATGTCGCATGTTTCTGCTAGTCTCGAGAATGCTCGGCAGTCAGTGACGTCGACCGGTAGCTAGACGACGACGTTGTTCTATTACGCGAGAGCCGTGGATCAGGTCCATCCGATGCTCACTGACAAAAGTTGGCGAATAATAATGATAGTAGTGTGATGTCGCGCGCTGGCAATGGTAGCAAAGTAGCAGTAGCAGTGGCGACAGTTGGAACAGTAGTGGCGCTGGTAGTGGTAGAGGAGAAGGCAAAAGCAACGAGTACGTTCGTCTTTCGCTGCACTCGCGGCGCCGCTACTGCTTCTACTGATTGTGTCACTGCCGCCACCGCCACCGCCACCACTACCGTCGTCGCCATCGTTACCACCGCCGTCGTTGCCGCCGGCGCGGCGCACCAAGACTGCCTCAGTCGCCTTTCACTCTTGTGGCCTCAGTTCGCTGGTGCCCCTCATCAGCTGCGGACCTCTTTTTCTTGTCTCGCTATCGTCGGAACTTGCGAGCACAAAGTCCGCGCCACCTTACACGCACATTCACTCTACGCGCCGTTCTCGCGAGCAGATTGCCTCTATCGAGCAGAAGGAGAGCTCACGGGAACCGCGAGAAAGGTACGCGATATCCTCATAAGGATCCTCACCGGTGACACGATCCCGACTCGCTTTTTCATAGCAAACTTTTCTCAAGATCGATAGGAAAGATAGACGGAGAGTTTTTCTGCCAAGATAGGTCCGGGGTGCATTTGTGTTCTTGGGACTTGGCAGTAGTCGAAGTTACAACTCGTTGGTATTAACCAGCAGTGTGTCAGCGGCTCGAATCGCTCTTAATGGTAAGCTTGAGTGTGAGCATCGTCAGCGGAAGATGATCGATACGCTCGTGTGTATCCGTGGCACAGTACCGTCGCGTCGCTGACGTAGCACGACAGACCGCGATACCGAGCCATTACACGACGAGGAAATCGAAGTGCCGTGGACGAAACGCGCGTGTCACAGCCGCCACCGCCACAGGTGGCTACTGGCTACCCGATGGGACGAAGGCCCCCTTCTGTGTGTGCCTGTTTGCCTGACTGCTTGCTTGTCGACGAGCGATGACGTGCGCGCGCGCGCGACTCGGAAGCTCCGCGTTTCTTCTACCAGTCGTGTGACGTACTAGGATGATGCCTCCGTAGAGACCGAGTGAAAGTTCATCGCTCGGTTTGGTGAATCGCGAGGGAGAATCGTAAAGCGATGCACTCTAATTGACTTAGAGCGCTAGCAGCTTGGATTCTGGCTACGACCCGGCCCAAAACGATCGTATATTCTCTATTGGGATCGGTCTCGATACATTTGCGCGTTTCCAACTAATCGAATTGTTAGTAACGAAGCTTTTGCAAGTTTGAATCTTGTTTATTCCAAGTTGGTGAGACGTGACTACGGTCAGTCACCGCGTTAATCGTGGCATCGGTCCAGGTTTGGCCCGCCTTATCGCGCTGAATTCGGAGTGCTGAAACTTTCGGCGATGATTGCAAGAGTAAATGAGGCTATCGGTGATATCTGTCGAACGCGACATATTGCGAGGACGTTTAGTTCAGTTTTTTTGAAATAATATTCGTGAATCGAAAACTTAAAGGTGACGATGACCGTGCAATATGACTGTCCATATGGTCAGACAATTCACTCGTTAATCGCTTAAAATTGATCGCGCCTTCAACTTCTTCCACACACATATGCTTGCTACTGCGCGCGTAGGTAGTCCTGAGTGTCATTTGAATAATTTTGCGTTAATTGCAGCTTCTCGTGAATTTGTAGAATTGAGCAGCATCGTGACGCTACAATTTCAATGGAACTCGCTATTAGCCTCGTTAACAAAGTCACTGCGGCACATCGGTAATTTCAATGCTCGCACTTGAAAAAAGCAAATGCGGTTTGCAAGTGGTGAACTACATAGCTGTGCAGTAAAACAGTGAACAGTAGAATGGTGCGGGGAGCAGTAGTGAAGCAGTAGAATTTTTAGGAAACTCGTAGTTTATTCGAGTACTGTTTCCGCATCGTGAAAACTATTGCTCGTACATCCGAAGCCCAGTCGTGAGTGAGAGCTTCGGATAGCTGCACAAGTTACTCGCGATCGTTGCACACCCGGACGTAACCTCGTGGCATTTGTGAATGTGCACGCGTATGTTTCGTTCACTTTGTAGCACACTTATACCGTCGAAGGGGCGCGTTCAACCACGGTAAAACATTTCGCATACATTTTGCACTCGAATTCTGTCCTCGGTTCGCGAGCAAGTATTTTTACAAAACAAAAAAAAAACGAAATCTGCCATCGCGTTGCCGCATTTCCGCAGTGAACGTCAAAATGAAATATCAGATTGCCTGGTAGCGTTGTACAAGCAGACGGTTTTATACGATTCAAACCCATAGAATAGAGTAGCAGAAGTGAACGGTAAATCACGATAAACAAGTTTCTTCTTTGTTGCTGTTGCAGTGTGGCTCCCTGGAGATCGGCGAGGAACGCCAGCGTCGGGTCGCTATGATGGAGTCCCTCTGCCAGGTGAACGGCAATAAGATCAGCAGTGCTAATCGTGGCAGCAACAATGAAACCAACAATAACATCACCAATAGCAACAACAACAACAACAACAGCAATTCTGACTGTTCCGATCCTCAGCAAAGGCTCGCGGTACTCAGCTTCGAGCAAGTACGTCGATTGAACGATGTCATGAACGAAGTGGTTAGCATCCATGGTCGAGGAAATTTTCCAACCCTTGAAGTCCGTCTAAGAGACCTAGTGACTGTTGTACGCAGCAAGCTGGAAACCGATCCAAGCAATGGCGGTGCTGGAATGAGGGTACGCGATATCCGGTTGAACGGGGGTGCGGCCTCTCACGTTCTTGCCACGGAGTCTCAACCATACAACGATTTGGATCTGATATTTGCCGTTGAACTCACGAGTGGACGAAATTACGACAAGGTCAAGGCGGCAGTGCTCGGCTCTCTCTTCGACCTTCTTCCGGAAGGTGTCAGTCGCAAACGTATTACCACGTGCAGTTTGAAAGAAGCTTACGTGAGCAAAATGGTCAAGGTCAATAACGATGGTGACCGATGGTCTCTAATCTCGCTTGGAAATTCGCGAGGACATAGGAACGTGGAACTCAAGTTCGTCGACTCAATGAGGCGGCAGTTTGAATTTTCGGTCGACTCCTTCCAGATTGTTCTGGATTCTCTCCTACTCTTTTATGAGTGCAGTAAGCTGCCTATTGGAGAAAATTTCTACCCTACGGTGGTGGGTGAATCTGTCTATGGAGACTTCCAAGAGGCGTTGTACCACCTTCACAAGAAACTGATCTCAACGAGGCATCCGGAGGAGATTCGTGGCGGTGGCCTTCTCAAGTACTGCAATCTCCTCGTTAAGATGTACAAACCTGCCCAACCGGAGTATATAAAAACCCTCGAGCGGTACATGTGCTCGAGATTCTTCATTGACTTTCCCGACATAGGGCAACAACGCGCCAAACTGGAGAACTATCTGTGGAACCACTTTGTCGGGCCTGAAGAGGAAGCCCTCAAGTACCAGTATCTAATGCTGCTTCACAGTGTGGTCGAAGAGTCAACCGTGTGTCTGATGGGCCACGAAAGACGGCAAACCCTTGCGCTGATCGATAACCTCGCTTACCAAGTCCTATGCCAGGACCAACAGCAGCGGCTTACAAACCACCAACAAGCACCGCATGGACCACCAGCTACCTATGTGTATGCCAATGGCTTCTACTACGCTCCCGTAATACCCACCGCGTGCTACACGTGCACCTGCAATTCTTGGATGGCGTGTTCGTCGTGATGCGACGTGACCGACGATGACGAATCCATCCTCGCCATTAGTACAGCCACTACCACCAATACCACGAACGTCATCACCACCACAACTACCACCGTCACCACTACAACAACTTCTAGCCGCACCATCATCGCCGACGTCCATGACGTCTCTTCAACCGCTACTAACGTTACCGGTCCTGCGGAGACTGACACTATTATCACTACTGATTCGGCGGGTCTATCCCCGAACGAAGGTGCCAACTTAGACAACAGTCTACTTGGCTGTGACAATTACTGGCACCTACCTTACATGTACGAATACGATGATCACTCCTGCTACCGTGGCCATCGTTCTTGTCCGGTCCATCACGTTGGATTCGGCAATTCCGAATATGGCGTGGGCATGGCGGCTCTGTGCGGTTTGGAGCCAGCCATGGAGTTCCTGGTCCTAAGTTGACGCCCGGTTCATCCGAACATCAATCATGCCAATGTTCAGTAATTTGGATGAACCACTAGCGTCCGAAATTAGAGCAACCAGAGAATACTAGAATCGTTGATAGTATTGGCAAGACTGTTATGGACGTTGTGAAAAATGATGTTTTCTCATGCGCTATATTCACGCGACAGATCGCGCAGGAAAGACTGGGAAGCTGGGATGACAGTATAGGTTGTTCGTAAGGGATTCATTTCGGAGGAACAGATATTTCTTCAGGGAGTGGATATTCTAATTAATGTGCTGGGTGATCTGTTTTTCTCTTTTATTCTTTCTCTCCTCTCTCTCTCACTCTCCCCCTCTCTCTTTCTTTCTCTCACTTTCTCTCTCTTTCTCTCTCTCTCTCTCTCTCTCTCTCTGTCTCTTTCCGGTATGTTAGAAGTACATTTTTATCGCACTGCTTAACGTGGTGGTAGCGGCTACGGTGGGCTAGTACCGACCATCACGGCCGAGGACCAAAAGGTGGTACTAGCCATGGTCGCGAATTGTGTCGACCAAGAAACCAAAAGACTCACAAAAACAATGTGTTGTGCCTGAGATTTAAAGAATAACTATTGCAAAAATAAGCGAAAAAATATATCGATCCGGGTTGGTTATTGAGGTGCGATTTGGTGCGCGCCACAGCACAGCGCATGCAAGAAGAATAATAAAATCCGTAGCTGCATAATGAGAGAAGAATTGCTGTGCGTCTCCTGCGCAGCCAACTATTTTGACGTCCACGATGCGGAGGCGGTACACACACATCACTAACCTTTTCGAAGTCATTCCGTGCGAGTCGCATCATCGACGGAAGACGAGAAGACGAACGGATGGGAAGAACGATAACGGCGTTTCCGGGAAAAGCTAAAGCACGAGACAGTATGACTATAAAAAAAAAACGTGTGTCAAGAGATGGAATCAAAGGGACTAAGAGCGAAAAGGTGTTAAAATATGTCAGGCGACTTAACAAACGCAACTTAAAAACGACTTAAGACAAAATATACGCGTATCTCGTTTTAGTCGCCCTTTTTTTTCGCGAAAAAAAAAAAGAAATATTTAGAAAAGTGTATATGAGAGAAGGTAGAGGGAAAGATAATTTTTTCTGATTTGCTATAAATATTATATATATATATATATACATATATATATATATATATATTTAATTATATGAATATATGTATAAATGTGGCTGTGAACACATTTCATTTAGATACTACGTAACGTGATAAGAATTCTATTTGAGAAGGACGAACGAGAGCAACAGAGAGGAGGGGGGGGGAGACCATATTTCCATTTGTTTCTTCAACTCCCGCGGGGAAAAAACCGCGTAGAGTACATACGCGTTCACGTACATGTAGACCATTTCAACGCACTCATACAAGCAAGCTCACTCACCGATTAACCCAGAGCAACGGGGTAAGCGCGTTCTAATGTATGTGCAGGTTAAACTTCGGGATCGAAAGAAGCGTATTCGTGGTAGAAGAAATGTGCTTGAGGCAAAGTATAAGATTATTCATAATATATTTCGTCTGCAGCCTGAATCTCGTGGCACGAGAAGCTTATACCTCCACTTGCTCCACCCTGAGCTTCTTTCCTATCCTCGAATCGAGTGAGAGAAACTATTCACGAGGAGAGAAGTTCTCGCGAGTGCGTTAAAGACAAAGAAAGAATTTCGAGGAAGGCGAAGTTAGCGAAACTAAAGATGAGCAAGCGGAGAGATGAGTTTATCGAGCAGTGTAATATTGAGAAAAGCGTAAAGTGCGATATCCGACGATCTTCGTTAACGATCCACGTAGTCTCTCTCTGTCTCTCGCGTAAGAATCGCGGCCACCCGGACACGACGGTGGCAACCAAGCTTGCGTAACTTTCTTTATTAGATACCGTAATTATTTAATACCCCCGGCGAGAGAGTGTCAGTGCACGCCGACACTTAAGCCCAAAGTGTGCATATCTCTGTATATGAAACATGCGAGCGTGATACTGACCGTCTGTGTTATACAGTGTCTGCATATGTACAACACTATACAATAGTGAATATATATATAGTATATACGGGTGCAGGTGTGTGTGCCACAGAACTTTTAGTCAGGGAGCATACGTTGCATATAGATTTCCTTCGATATTTAGTCTCCAAGTTCCCTTTGGAATTAATCCAAATCGTTTTTTCTTACAGCTGCGATAAAATTATAGTCGACTTTTGAATATCCGTAATATGAGATTAAATTATAACCAAATTGAAATCAATATTATTCGTGTCAACTTGTCTGCCACATGAAACCACCTGGCCTCTTTCACCAATAGCACGATTAAGTAATCGAATAAGGTGAAGTATTACTTTCAGCCTTTTTGGAAGCAATAGCCGTAATAACCGAAGCAACCCAAAATCCTTATATTTAACATTTTTTTAAATACTGCAACAGTTTATTCTCGATAGATTGATTTTTCTTAATACGATACATTTGATGATCGATTCTTTCTCATCTTCGACCTTCGAGGTCGATACAACTTTGGTCTCTACCATAGTTGACCTAGAGTGAATTCAGATAAAAGTTGACGTACCACCGACATATACTATATCCTGTATATCCAACATGTACACATACAATCGCAAGTGACACCGCCACAGGCTACGGATCTCCATCTCGATTGTGCGTGTACTTACGTACGTGCGTAGAATCTGTGTGGCTGGTATCCCTCTTTCTTTTTCGTTCTCTTGCTCCAAGAGAGTCTCCATCTCCATCTTATTCAACGTGCGTGTCCGTATCGACTGGTGACCCCGTTAGTTAGCTCTCAGTCACCCACTCTGTTCACTTGCTTGCTAGGCTACTCGCTTACTCGGCCGAAGCGAGGTTCACTCACTCGCTCGCTCACTCTTCCTTTCAGTTTGCAAGCGAAAGTAAAGGCCTAATAAAAACTCAGCAAACTGGTTTTTCAGGTATATCGCGTGTTAATGCTAAGGAGAGCTTGGCCGACTCTTACGCGTGCACCTAATGTGCCTCTATCGTCGGCCTACTACATACTACCTATTGCTCTACTACCGCTACTACTCCTGCTACCGATCACTATCGTCAACCTTATTGTTGCTTTTACCACTACCACTCTTCTTTACCGTAGCTAAGCGTAGTTTGGTCATCAGCAACTTACCAGTTACCAGTAGCATCATCTTCGCTCTTCTTATAGTTCCTTCGTTAGAGACGCATAGTCCTAGTGGTAGCACATCTTTCGAGACTACTGTTCTTTTTTCCTACATATTAGTGATCCACATTGTGACATAGATATTCGAAAAGAGTAGTTCGCATGCTACCCTCACTACGTTTCTCCGAGTAGTGTTATTGCTTCTTTGGGAGCTGTTCCACGCGATTCCTCGGACAATGAGGTTGCATAGTTTAAATTGGATCGTTGGTGAACAGAGGCAACATCGTTTCACACTTGGTAGAACTATCTAAGTTTCGGCCGATGGTGAGCACGCTTCTATTGATTTCGAGACTTTTCATCATCGCGACAACCGTGGATGGTAATTTCCGTGCAAATTTCGAATCTATCCTCTTTGAACTTAAGGATGTGTCGGAGATGACAGTTGGGTATTCGAAAGTTAAGCAAACAACGTTCAGATTCGAAAATATGAAAAAGTCCTTTGTACAATGACTGTAATTAAAGACTCTTGAATTAACGAAGAATAACGACGTTGTTAAATTATCGAGTATCGTTCATCGGTTGTTGATCGAGTAATTAAATCTCCTATGAAACATCACTTTTTACACAGTGCTCCTACGGCTTCTCTCTCGCTTTAATCCTAGCCTTTGCCATCAGTATTTTGGAAAATGATGTCAGAATCACAAGATGTGATACACATCACACTGCCAGTCGCTGTGATGTCCGGGTTCATTCACGTTTTACGTGTTCTTCGCATCGTCATCCTGATCCCTAAGGTCTCAAGGGACTTATCAGAATTCTCAGAATTTTAGTTAGCAGCAATGTTGATTTTTCCAAATGAGCCAACACATTATTATTTGTATATGTTGCGCGAGTATTTTGTTCATTGTAAAATAAGTACAAGTCACGTTCGCGCATCTTTCCGTGTCTTCGTTTAGCGCTCTCGTCTCCTGTTTTTTTTTTTTTTATTTTTCTTCTTTCGGTTCGCTTGGCGATAAGTGTGCTATATTAAGCGGATGATCTCCTCGACTCTATGAATGAAACATGACACGTTATAAGTGCGAGGGATCTCACGGATATGATCGTTCCAGCGAGTTTCTACAACCGATTTAAATCGATCGTCCCAAATTGTTCGTTTTTTTTTTATATATCGAAATTACTGAATTAGAAAATGAAGAAAGTCATATTCGGATATTAGATCAGGAAGTTACATAATTTTAAATGTCTGGTGGATAATAATATGGTCCATGAATTCTAATTCGATTTGAACGAACAAGCTAAATCTTGACCGAACGTTGAGAACCAAAGACGCACAATTTTATCCGTGGGCGTACGTGTCCTAGAATGATCCTCATCAGGCGAGTATCGATTCTTACTAGTGTTTTTCTCGTAGACGAATGGTCCAAAGTCTGTAAAAAATTCTATTGGGTGTAAGAATAATAAGTATCGATTACTCGATTGCGTTTAATTCTTCAGCGACATTTCGTAGATCCAAAGACGAGTGATATTGGCGGAAAGTGATAAGAAAGTATATATGCGAGCTGATTACGATGCTCAGTGTAGTGTTTTCAATTGAATCAAAGTGTTCGACAGTTTTATCGGATCCTTGCTTTTGTGCGGTAGAAGTAGATCTTATCGTTCGCATTTTTTTTTTCCCCCCCGGTGCAATAACATTGCGGAAGACCGAGGTTAAAGTCGATAATTGAATCATTAACTATTATTGATCGAGTGCACATTTGTTTTACGTATTAGAAACTTTGTGTTTCGTGTGATTATGTTTCTTCATGTATGTTCCAAGTTCCTTGCACACGGCATCGTTCAAAAATCCCCGGAAAAGTCTCTATACGAAACCTCCTCGTTTCATTCGATTTCTCGAAGAATTGTAAATAGTGACTTTGTAATAAAATTATAAGTCGTGTAAAATTAGATAATGACCAAAGCAAATCCTGCTGTTATCGTAGTAAATGCGCGCGAATAAAGCGCTTCAAGGAATCACGTTTCGCGATTGAAATTTTCTCGTTATTATCAACTTTTAAGAACTATCGTACGCTCAAGTTGTTTATCTAGAAAAAACTGCTGCGTACAAGTCGTTAACTACGAGAGCAACGACCTGCCCGAAATTAATTCTCGTGCGATTTCATCGACCCCCAATGAGGATCGTTATTCATTGTCAATGCGACAATCCTTATAAATAAAAGTGTCTAAAATTAATGAAAAATGCTCGATTAACTTTGAGCGAGAAAAAACGCGAAAAAATAATAAAAATCTGTAAATTATGTCAGTACTCGTAATACTACAATTCTTATTGTTGGTAATACTTAAGTACGTTAAATCGATTCCGAGTAACTAGATGTTCACGTACGAAAGTCTTAAGGGCGTCGTCTCCGTATGGCTCAATCAAACGAGAAAAGTATAATCACCTGTAGCAATAGAAAAAACACTGACCTATCTAAGACTGCTCTAAGGAAAAGCGAGATGCATGATAAGTATAAATAAAAAAAAAAAAGAAGCATTTATCGATGATTGTGCCGAAAGATTCAGGCTGCATACAGCAATTGACGATTCGTTTTCCTCGAGAACGAAGGAACTCAAGTTCAACTATGTCGCTACCAAGGATTGGCTGACACTGTAATTCTGTCTAATACTAAAAGACTCCATAGTCACTTAAGTTATCCTTGTCGCGCAAGGATGAACCCAGTTCTGTCGAGAGTCGCTTAACAGCCGCGACTAATCCGATCCTGTTGTCACTGGTTCCCAGAAACCAAGGGTATATTGCGAGTATCTCCATTGAACAATTGTCATTGATTACTGGTGTCTGTAAGATTTGGCAGACGTATGGTCTGCGCACTCGAAACTTAACTATCTTTTGCTTGCACTTCCACTTGGTTTCTGCCTAGTGAGAGGCTTGGAAAAGTGCCAATATGTGAATTCAAAGGGTTGCCTAATGGTGAACCATCCTGGTAATTAGGATAAACTGCTCAGTTATTGGCAGCTTCGAAAGTGAAACCCAAAAACGTAATTCCATTCTCTCTATTTATAGATTTCATCGTAAAACTTAAGAGAATCAATCGTAAGATTCACTTTAAACAATAAAGTCCCAATTACCGATCCTTTTTGAAATCAGTTCTCTTGCGTTTGTGAGAAACAAAATATGTCGATGTCATTCAACGATCCAACTTTTTTGTCAAGAATGTAACTGACAATACTTTAGTGCTAAAATCCGAGCGGTTTACCTTAAGCTTGTTTTTTTATGTACGTGCGAGTGTCTGTATTATTCAACGCTTGCAAAAAAAAAAAAAATAGGACACATACATCAGTAAAGTTAAGCGTAAAGAATGCGTGAGCGATCTCAGGAGAAAAGTCAAATTTACCAATTTGCACCACTCACATTCAGAATATTTTACTCGGCGATCGCGTACATTCACATGATACAACAGGCGTAAACCGATGGCGAGAGACGGGCGCATTTCAATGAGATTCGCGGCAAAAGCGATATAGTACAAGAAAGAAAGAAAGAAAAAGAAACACACACACACACACACATACACACACACATGAATGTGTAACGAGTTACAGATCGTCGCGGATCGTAACGTCGGTCTCAGGAATACAAGCATGACGAGTTGCATAATTTAAGGGTACTTAGTTAAGTCGATAGAAGCGGCCTCGTAGCGGAAAACGCGCGAAACACGAGGCAAAGAAAAAAGAAAGATTGCGAGAACAACGACAGACGACAAAAAGAGGCGTTAACGAAAAAACAAAAAAGTGGATAAGACGAAGGAAAATGGCAACGACGAATATAAGAGAAAAATTGTATAAAATCTCATAGCGTCTAAACCCGAGCTCCGAAGAAGCGGGTTTCTTCCCCCTCTCCTGATATCTTTCGTTCGACCGTATCAATTATGAACTTCTCTTTCTTTTTTTATTATTATTATTATTATTATTATTGTTGCAACTGTCTTTCGTGGTCGATCGAAGTAGCCCGGTTTCACTAAGCGCTTAAAAACATCCACCTTTAAATATGTACCTATCAATGTATGTTAAAGATATCATAGATTACATTGCGAGTACGCCGACCTAATCTACACGCAGCAGATAGACGTACACACACACACACACACACACTTAAGAAGAAAAAAAAAGAAATAACAATACATACATATACTGGAACACGTATTACTCACGAAAGAGGAAACAGACGACACAGTGGAATTGACACGAAACAAGTCCCCCAATGCTAGATATATACTATCATTATATTTTAATACAGATGAGAACGGAACTAATGAATTTATCTGTCTTATTAATATGTGTAACGCCTAACGTAACGTAATTAATGCACAGCCCGCAAGACGAAAACTGTGTGTCTCGGGGAGCCATCGTTGCTCTTTAATGTTTATTACGTAGATTATCCGTACGACTTTTTAATCCTTTAGAAACGGATTCGAACGAGTGCGATTGCGAGGGGGGAGGGAGACTGGGTGCCACGTTGAAAGGCGTCCTAAAGCGAATGAGAGAGAGAGAAAGAGAGAGAGAGAGAGAGAGAGAGAGAGAACGAATGCATCGTTGTAAATCCGCTGGCTTCTTCTGGAAGGGTTCTAAAGCGAGAGAGGGAGCATTTCTGAGAGAAGCTGGAGAAGAACGAGTCGTGCTTTTCGTATCACACACCTTTTTCAGACTGAAAACAAACCGTGATAGAGGAGGACAGCATCGGTGATTTTTTCTTTATCCGGGGAATGGCCGTGCGGGGCTGATCTTGCTCCACCAATGTTCATTCGTCTTATTATATTGTTCAGTATAAAATTAAAGTGAGAAATAAATTTCATTAACTTTTAAATCTCTTGTTTGTGTTGTCCAGATGCACCCTCGATTACTCGTTTCCTTTTCTTCCATCACCTTTGCTAGTCAGTCGCGTGTTAGGAAGAGAGTAGATCGCTGCCATTTGTGGAGCCATTTTTACCCTGCTGAGCCATCCTGTCTTGAACGAAGCATTTTGAATTCGAAAATCAGGTGTTAAGCAGTAAATCTGACAGTTGATGCAGCTTTTTTTTCTTTTTTTTTACTTTCCATCGTTGGGACATTTTGAAATATCGTGTATATGGCACTACAGTTTGTAACTTTGCTCGTATCCATGTATATCTCACGTTACGTTAGTCCAGTTGGAATAGTCGAAGATTTCCAATTTTTTCAATTTTTCAGTTTACTCACATATCGGTTTCGCTAGCCACTAAGAATAGAGGGTCGCATCCCCAATAGTAACCATTTTAGACAATAAAGAGAAAATACTGTGCGAAAGATAGATCCTTAGAAGGTGAAATATTTTAAGCGATTTCCACTGTTCCAGCAGAAAATTAGGAAACTTGCTGTAACCGAAATACTGGAGAAATACAAATGCTTTAGAGTTTTAACGTCACTTACAATTAACAACATGTGCATGCAGGAAATTGTAATCGGAACGTATGTAATTGTAGAGTTTAGGGTAGTTTTTTGCAAGTGTCGCATTATGATCAAAAGTCAGTTGTTAGCCAGTGCTATCTTTCTAGCTATCTGCATACACCAGAATTTCATACGTGTTATTAGAAATTTCAAGATCCAATTAACTCAAGAAAATCAACGCGCGCATAATATAGCGCAATGTAACATGTAAATTCATAAATCTAACATAGATATAGTTGCTTAAAAATTGTGTGTCAGAATTAAATCGTCGGAGAAACGAATCTGCAAAATACTTGTTATTGAAACACAAAGAATCTTGGTTGAAAAATAATTCTACATATAGTTTATAAATATTAGCTTTTTTCATATCGTGAAGTTTAGTGTTATACGAATTTTAAATAATCTCCAAAAAACAAAAACACACTTTTCTCTAAACGTTATTACTATTTTCATTGTGACTTAATACAGCTGTTTGTTGACGTAAAAAATCTTTACTTGCTTCCAAAACTTTCCTAAATATTAGATTGCGAATTTTGTCACACTGCTTTAGATTCATTCCATGCAGTTGTAGAAAATACGATTTTCTAATTAAATACATTGAGGTTAATTATAAGTTAATCATCCGAACGAGTGCGATGAAGAATCAGAAACCAGCGGTCTTCGAAATCCTTTACCGACATAAAACTGACTGTCCTAAGCTAATCAGTCTCGAAACTAAAGGAAAAGAAAAAACAATGAATTGACAAGATATAAGACACATTTGTCTTGTAATGCATAATGAAGCATTGAAAACGATAGCGGAGCTTTGTAATTGTTTGTTGAACGACAGAGAAGGAAATAGTCATTGAATCGTATTGAAATTCACAGACTGTCTCTTAATCGAAGCACAGTAAATGATTTATTATAAATTTATCGGGAATGGTAGAGGAAGAAAAAAGTAACACGGATCACTTGTCATAAAATGCTCATTATATAAAAAAAAAATTCTGTCGGATTTACCAGGATAAGTGAGATTTTTTGGCAAAGTCCGAATTTTTACACTGTGATATTGTTTGTCCTTCCAAGAGATTGTACCTACTAAGAATTTTAAGCGCAAAACTAGAAATTAGTAAACAGTTGGTAGTAACTATGCTGATGCATTATGACGAGTTATTGTTTTGAAACTCGATCTACTGCAGAATATACATAGACGTGCACCCCTCACCATCTTCAATTTTATGTGTCACCTGGCGAAAATACACGAGGAATACTATCAAAAAAAAAAGAAAAAGAAAAAACAAAGAAAAACTCTGGGTACAACATGTGTTTGCAGCTTGTAAATATATCACTGTCGATTTATGCGTAATTATAAGTCTAATTGGTTATACGTTAAACGCTAAGTATTAACGGTAACGATGTTACACTTATTCAATTACTTTTACGTGTGAAAACGTATAATGACTCTATTATACTATACACCTATTGCAAGGACTATTGATGTGCAAATATCTTTTTTTATTGCTCTCCTGCGTTCTCCGAGGATCGTTTTGCATTTCCAGTGAGTTATTCGCGGTGTCGCTTATCTCGTTCGGCAGCAAAACGTTTTGAATGACTATTAAACGGTAACGCAAGGTAAATTTCGAGTTCGATATCGATGGTTTGATGCGTCAGGTCATCCGGAAAATATGAGCGGATATCCGCCGGTTTCCGATTTGCTGCCAGCAGATATAGTGGGTGTTTCACAGTATACATGCGTCTAGAGTATATTCGATAGACGGAGTGAAATCACAGACTTAACATACAAAAAGAAAGAAACATCTAAACTTCATAATCGACATGACTTTTTTTTTCAATGTTAGATTTCAAAAAAACTTTAAATGATCGTTCCAGAATATTTGATGATTTTCAGAGTAAGATGGAATTATTTCAAATGAAATTATATTTCAGATGATTGATTCGGAATAAAAATCTTATACCACAGTTGACCGAATTTTCCAGATGAGCAGCTAATCCTTTATACGTGCATATTTCGCACTCTCAGTTAAAAAGTGACACAACTTAAAAATCTCTATAATTCTTACGATATAATTATTAGGAAATGCTTTGTCTAAGAATAAAACGTTTGGTAATGATTCACGGGTCTACCTCCTTACTTACGTATGCTTGAGCTTTTGCAGGCTCTACTAACTCTCGGTCGACAACCTTTCCACGCTGGATGGCGATTTTTGTTAGCTCTCTGGTGCGTGAAAGCTTGCGCAAATATGAGTTTCAGATATGCCCGGCCTAAATTGCAAAAGACCCGAAGTTCACTGAGGTTGTTCCAGCTGCAAAAGACTGTTTATTAGCAAATTCCTTAAAGAACAAGCATATTACTAAAAATATTTGTAAAAATTACGAATAAATTTTAAAACAATTCTAAATACAGTTACGAACCACAGTTTGAATCTTTAAACTTATTTAAATAATTAATTAGCATAACGAAGAAAACTCAATAACTGTTCTTAATTCCATCCATTATTTGTTCTGTTTATTTTTCAAAAATTATTACATATTGTGGACGGACATAATTAATTTTTCATTGTACAATATTCTAAATAATTTGGTTATAATAATAGTTTATAACAACTGTGTATTACCAGAGACTGGTGCGACTTTCAGCTCGGTTTTATCCTTGTTACGAACGAAATAATACCAAGTACTTTATATAATCTAAATCCATTGCCGTAATGTCTGCAATACTACTGTTGCAATAATACAGGAATTTATACGGACGAAATAGTTACGCGCAAAACATATTTTCTGTTTTCGCAAGAATCATTAAAATACATTTGGTATAATAATTAGGCTACAACTGTCGTGAATCTATTATGAGTATCCTTGGAATTGAACAAACAACAAATTCAGTTTTTAAGAATTCGCTGAGTAACGTATTGAAGTCAAAAGAAAGGAAGGCGAGACGAATCTCTGAAGAATGCTCGATTCTCTTTTTCTCCCAAAATCTCTTTTAACCTTGAATATCAACCGGAAATCAAAATGTTGGTTCTGGAACTTCCGGTATCGGTGAACGATTTCGTTGATTTTGCGCTATTTTTTTTTTTCTCTTCTTGCTTCATTCTGTTACCTCAATCAAGGACGCGGTTCGGTCTCTTTTCTCTTTGTACGAACGGTTCAAGTATCCATTAAGTTTCAGTTTCAATCAAGCTATCAGTTGAGCCTTCCTACTCTGACTCTAAAGTTTTAATTTCACTTGACACAACGATCATTTAACAGTTAAAACAAACTTATACATGTATTTTTCAACTATATCGAAATTCACCACAAATCATTTTAATTGAGCAACTTTTTAACTGAGCCTGCGATATAGTATTAATATTTGTGTGTTAACGTTGCACTGACTATTTCATGGTATTACAGCAATCTTGAGTATATTGACAGTTCTCCAAGTATTATTTGCAAATTGTGAGAAATTTAACAGAGAGCGTGTTCTGTTCAAATACTAATCGGCGGTTGTAGTGAATGTGTTAGATAATAGTTTAAACAGACGTAAGCTGCTTGAGACCTCAATTGTGCTTCACTGCGATATAATTCGTTCTCTGTGTCAGCTGAAAGTTCGATTGAGTCGATATCTAAACTAACTGGATGCAAAAAAATCTTTAAATACCACATTCGCGTAACACTCATCAACTTTCAACATTGTAGCAAGCATTTAATTAATCGAAAGTCCCTTTGTTCGTTTGTCGCTTTTTAAAGGGTGCACTGTTTAAACAAATAAGCATCATTGTCTACAACTAGAGTTTTCAGAAGAATTTCTACAGAAATTATTGACTCACGAGTGTTTGACGTTTGATATAAATTTATTACCAAATCGCATTGTTTGTTTTATTGTACTATATCAAAGATTGAGTCTGACCTCCAATTTTCCTTGAGACTCAATCAAAATGGAAATGCAAAGCAAGAATCAAGATTTCGAATTTTTTACACTTCTTGATTACTAAATACTGCTCAAAATAAGTAATGGATCTTGGATCGTCAAACGTAATGCAAGTCATATTTGAGTTCCTCTACTTTTTTTGACATCAACTGATCCAACGATCCTGTAATTATTTTCTGCAACATGCGATAATAGTTTAATCCAAATAATTAAATGTTAAGTGTTTTCTTACTAAACACGATTGTCGAGTGATCGTTTCGTTGTTTTCAATATTGCTCTCACCATCACTTGAGTACTAAACTAAAATATTTGAAAAAATAAATACATTTCTGAAGAAATAAGAAATTATATCGGCGGATGCAAGTACTTAATCCTAAGTGGCGAAGCATACTGATTATTATTGTTAACGGCGTATCATTAGTAATTATAACGATAATAATAAGATTTAGAGGTTTCCGTTTTTAATAAAAGCATAAATTATAAAAGAATCGATACATAAATGTACGTAGATATAGGATCAACATTTAGGTAGGTATAAAACAGTGAATATATGCGAATGGAAACGAAGAAACGCAAATGCTGACTATTTTGAGGATCGTTTGAGCGAGTAATCGAACGTTGATTGGACTGGTTTCTTTTTCATTTTACTGACTTGTCCATGAATATACAATTCCCGTGTATGTATAAAGGTCTTGTAAAGATATCTATAAAACGTGGAAATAAAGATCGTGCAAACGTCAAGAAATTTTTAATATTTACCAAACCCACTTGAAACTTAATTTTCTTTTTTATAACTCAAGAGAAAAATTTTATTTTAAAATACCTACCAAATTCCAATATTCTGATAATTTTAAAGACGAAGTAGCAAATCTCACCTTCGAAGCAGTGTTTACATATTTTCATCATGCCACAATGTATTCATAGTTGGATATTTTTACATAATACGAAATAATCCTTTCGCTGCGACAGCAGGACATATCCGGCCAACAGGAGTGGACATCCGCGTGCGAAGGCCGAATATGTTCGTCGTCCGAACTAAACACTCGATCATTGCTACATTGTTAATAATAATAATACGTATACTATTCGTATCGTACAACTTTAAAGCTAGGATTTAATAATAAAACAACAATTTCAAAAAACAATTAACTATAATATTCTCTACACGAAAAATTATTATTTTTCTTCAAATTCTCTCTCTATCTTGTATACTCTTCATTATAATACGTACATTCTATTCGTGGCACAAATTAGCCAGAATAGAAACAGCTGTTGAATCCATCTGGTTATCAATAACATATCGCGAATAATAATAAGAATAATGAAATGCGAAATTAATGAGACGAATATTCCAATAGCAATAAAGTAATTAATTGTTAAAACGACTGACACTAATCCGTTAAATGTATTATAAAACAATTAATAAAATCTAAGAGAAGTGTAGGAGAGAAAGAAAGAACGATTTCATCGGCAGTCGAGCAGTGCGTTAGCCTTATTCAGCGATTTCGTAACGATAAGGTTTATCACGGGCGGAATGAGGTAACCTTTGGCAACTCTTCACGCTGCATGCGCTCACGAGCAAGCGAGAGAACGTTCGGCCTTACCAACAGCAGCCTAAGGTAAGTCGTTTCTAAACCGGTATTCGAAAATGAATCCGCTAGCTTTATCATAACCCGTTGCGCGTTGCCGTATAATTAAACTTGTCTCACGGGCCGCTGATTATGAATTTAGATTGATCGAAAGTACAATCGAGCGCCGCGCTATGCTGCGACATTCTCCAACAACCGGTTGCGCAATCCTTGGCTCTATCAATTGATTTCAGTTTATCGTGGCTTTGCAATTTTGTCTTTGCTCTATCGCTACCGTAACTTTCCAATAAAATCCTATACGAGAGCTTTTTGAAAAGGAAAGAAAAAAAAATCGGTTTAGTGAAGTAAAGTCAGTTTTACGTAATGCAGCTGAATTTTGTTTAATGTATCGCAATACTCTTGAGAAATATACTTTTTTCAATTGTGGTATTTTTATCTCAGAATACCGTACATATATTAAATGTCGTTTAATACATTATACAGTCTATGAATATCGATCATGTAACTATCACGTTCACTTCGGTTATAATATGTACGAGTAGTTATCACAGTTTCGATCACCCAGGCAGCGGGAATGGAAAGTCGACTGTTTAAAATAGATGCAATATGGAATGTGTTAATAAGCTTATGAAATCAGTAATTGGAATCCAAGACATTGTTCGTGAAATTCATTAAAAAATTCGCTACAGTAAACATCGAATTATCGGAGATTCAAAATTGTGGATAAAATTTGCCAATGGCAAAACGTTGGCCGATGATGGAACTTATGATACTAACAAATATAATTGGCATAACGAGGAAGAATTGTAACTTGAATTTCAAAAAAATGGAAACAATATATTAAATAATACCGAAACATTAATCTACTAATATAATCGTGAGGATCTTGAAGAAAAACAATTTCGCCAAAGAAAAGAACGCTGCAAGAATTTTTACCGATTGCTAACAGTAAGAAATCGGTATTTGTAACACAGCCATAACGTTCTTCCCTAGTGGTGTGCGTCGACTATTCTTTTGTTTTGCTTGGCTAAACACAGCACGACAACCCGTATTCTACTTTTATGTTTTTTCGAATTACGACCCAACCGATTCCGGTTCTCGCTGTATTATCGAGTTCTTTATGAAATACACCCGAACAAACTTCACCAGTCCGAACTCTCTTGCGCAATAGACAGACTTGCAAGCATTTCCTAGAACTGCGAATCTATTGAAATTAAATCTGTACGTTCGAATAATTATATTATTCGTGTCATTATGTGGGTTATTGTTATAAGTTGCTTAATAAGTGAGTAAGCTTATGATACTCTAATATTTCTTCAAAATAGGAATTATTAAAATTGTGCAAAGTTATCTTTTACTAATTTTTATATAAAGAATTTATGTTTCATTTTGCTAATGATACAGATTTAGTTTCGAGATTGCGACAAGAGCTTTAAGTCAAAAGTCAATATCGTGGGTATATGTATTATGTTGTATAATATTGTATACTTCCAGTGCTTTTAGTTCTATATACATATTTCCATTACCGACTATGTGCTTACTCCCACTATTGTATCAGTACTTTGACCTTTAGTGGCTTCAGTGTATTTTATAGTTGGTAACAAGTCTGCGAAAATCCATTACAGTTTTGACGGTGGTAAACAGTTTTAGAAGCTGTTTTCTCAGGAATTAATCAAAGTATCGATCGGGTTCCTTTATTCATAGTAAAAACTGATTTCTTTACCTTTTCTGACGTCGCATCGTCATAAAATCGTATACAGGTTATAGTAATTTTGGAATTGTAGAACTGTTGCAGCATCGAATAATCATGGAATTCTATTGGTGAACTTCACAATGTTGCATTCGTCTGATAGATCTCTCTACAGTCATTGTAGCTAGGATTTCTCAAATGCTAAGGCTGATCGCGATTGTGCAAGGTTTCTGCAAAATTTTAAATAGAACTCTGTTGCAACTTAGCCGGGGGAGCCGCGTTGCACCAGTTCTTCCAGCAGCTTATTCCGCGATTCTTCTACTGAATTGTACCATTAATTCTGCTCGAGTCATTCGATTTATTTTGCACCGATGAGGATTCAATTAATCGGCGCAATTCAACGCATCGAACACCTATGTTTTTTCTTCCCCTGTAGACATTCCATTGGAGAATAAAAATAATTCGCTGACTAAATCTCAACAGGATTTTGGTTTCATACGATATAAATGCTTTCAGTCCCGGGTGACTTTTTTTGCCAATGCATAAGATAAATTAAACTTTAAACTCAGTATGATATTAGCAAAATGTGACTTAAGGTCAGATAAAATAAATTTAGGAATATAATGATCGTAATAATTTAAATATCGAGTATATTTTAAATGAAAATAGTTTAGATGAAAATAGTGGCCAGTTAAATATTATTGGCTGTAAATATTAACGAATGTTTCAATTCAATTGAAGACTGACACGAATGATTTAGAAATTGAAAGAAACAGTTTATCTTCTAACGGCACTTTGATCAAAGTTGGGACATTCCATTTACAGTATTAGATTAGGAATCGATCATTGAATTAACACTCTAGTCGGTATCGGAAAAATGTACGATTTGTCAGAGGAATTAGTTAGAAAAAAATGTATTTTCCTTGCTACAGAACCAGTTCAGATCGCATAACTGATCGCTATTACAGCAAAAAGGTCGACGCAAAATTTCGACGTAAATAATATTGCGACACTGCTACTCGCTGAATGCCGCACTTGTTCGCTCGATCTATACGCTCGGCCATAGCAGTCACCACTGGCAGCTCGATCACTCGGTTCGATCATTCAATCAACTTTCGTAATGTTAATCAGCGAATCTGTGCTCCCTCGACTAAATGTCTTAGTCTGGTCAGCGTGATTCCTGTCGCCAGCGACTATTTTATTTTACACTTTCGCGAAATTCCAACGAATACTCGTTTATGCGCCTCAAATGTACTCACAGTCAGATATTTCATAATTCGTTACAAAAGTTGCGCTGAATACATTTTTTGCACTTTTGATTTTAAATTCAATTAATACGTATATTTGCACAAATTTGCATCTTAACAATATAGTAACAACTTTCAATATCATAAACCACTGTATTAAGAAACATTTTTGAAAAGTCTCTTTTAATTAATATTCCTTTTTAAATTTATTAACTATGTAACTGAATACTACTGTTAATATTTTAAAAGGACGTCCTATCCTCGTCCGAACTATATTTCAACTGTACTGTTGATCCTATCGAGCAAAATTCCTGCGTGCCGAGAACTAGCAACAGCACTACTCAAAAAAATTAATTGACCTATAAAACCAGACGTAACGCGGATATCAGTCCAGGAATTCTCAGCAAAAAAAGAAAGGATTTTCGATATCTACAACGGCCACGGTTTACTACTTTCGAGGAAGTCTCTGACGCATTAATAACTCATGCAGTTCAAAAGAAAGAAGTGAGAGAGAGAGAGAGACATTAAAGTTTCAGTGGCAATTTATTGGAACTGAAGGTTGCGATCCTAGAGGATACTAGACCAATGATATCATAGTTTGGAAAAAGCAATATTGATCACTGATCAATAAAATATACCTATATTAAACAAATTAAAGAGTTCATTTGGAAAGTCTTTGAATAAAATGGGGAATGCTTGTTGAAACCAACAGTATTTTTTTTTTTTTTTCAATTGGCCTAATCATTTTAATTCAATTTACAGTTATCGAATGTGTTTTGTATTTCGAAATAATAGAAGTCTTATCAGCTATCTGTTATATTCGTTCGCGGAAATGTTGTATTGAGAGATAGGACCCAGGACCTAGGACCCAGGACCATTGCACCAGAATGTCCGTTGCGCTCGGTTGACTCGTGGAATGCGTGCGTGTGTACCGTGGCAGCTGAAATACTCCAGCGAAATTCACTTTTCGCGCGTTCATGGAGATTAGCATAAGGAACGAGTGGTTCGTGGTAAAACCGAACTGAGAGATATTCGGCACTGAATCATTTTTCTCCACGTTATGTTCGATCCTCGTTATCTCATGAAAATTTTATGCAATTCTGTACTTTTTTTTTAATATAATATATAATTTTTATAATATAATTTTTTTATACTATGTTTTCGGTGGAACCATAAATTAATTATCCAAAGGATATTTGAGTCGGTATTATTATATTGTATTTAAATGCTGTATAAGTTTTATAAGAATTATTCCTCAAAGTATTTATATAATATTGTCCTTCGGGCGTTGTTGGACGAAATGACTCTCACTGATCTGAAACTGGAATAAAATTATATGAGAAAGTGATTCAGTGGCATATACTGTCGAAATCCATCGCCGGAAGGATAGGCATGGTAAGGCTGATATTACCATGTTGCAACACATAATTTCCATAAGCGAAAAAAGTAAATACAGTTAGCGATTTTTAGTATTCTTTTATTATTCTCGTCGCAATAAACTGCTGAGTGTGCGGGACAGAAGAAGGCTAATTTTAAATTTAGAACCTAGCAACTTACCAGAAATGTTTTTCACTACTCGCTGAATTTATCAGAATTTAAACAACAGGTAACACTACTTGATTAGCAGTAATTTACGAGTCTTAAACAAATGCAAATTTCGCAAATATTTAACACAGTACTGTCCTTTCCATTTTTAATCGGGTAATAGATAAAGCTTTTCAGTTAATGAAATGAAAGAAAAATGTTTGCTGGAACAACAACGTATTAATACAAATTTGATTTAAAATTAATCGTACAAATGGAGCATTCGCTATATACATATAACAATCAATCAAGTTGCAGGTTTTGTTAAATTGCTTGCATACACATGTCGGCCACCAAAGGCGACTGAACAAACTATCATGATCCATTATCACAGTAGTAGCAGTTACATAATTAATAAATACGTCCTGTTCCATTGGATTCTGATTTATTCTGTTATTAATCCCGCTGTGTTATGAACGAGGGACTCATGAAACGCTTAAAAGTAGAATTTAAAGCCTGACGAAGTGTTCGAGTCAACCAATAGCTTTCAATCCATATTTTAGTTGAGCAATAATTCAATGACGTCGAGGGAAATTGTTTTCGGAGTATAGAAGTGCACCAACGTCCGTTGGGACTAATAGAATTTGTCAACCGAAGTGCTGAGTGTTGACCATCGATTTCCTGCGGTTATCGGATATTGGATAATCAAAAATGCGCTTTCCGGAAGTTTCGATACTGATGCTCTCTCAATGCTATCTGTCCCAAGTTCAACGAGGAAAAATCATTAACATCAAATTTTCACCTCACGAATTATTCAACCAAACATCAAATTCTTTTTCCCTTAGAAATTTTTAGCATACGCTTGAATATGCAAAAAAAGAAAGTAAATATGCTTTGGAAAAAAATACATAAGAATCTTGAAAATATACGAGAATAGCACTCGAGTTTTGAGAAGAATTTCTCGTGTAATTAAAAGTGATCTCTTGCTAACACGATATCGGGTCATGTCCAATTAACAAAATCCATTTGTCATCTCCTTTCCTCGGAATCGCATATATTAATGAGTCATTAAAGTGATTAACGATTTCCACTGTCAAAACGATAGCGAGTGTATCTCGCGTAGAGATAAATATATGCGAGAGAATATAATGCTGAGTACGAGAAAAACTGGCACAAAAGTGCTGGATAACCCGTTATTTCGTATAAGCACGAGAAAATAATCGAGACGTATCAGTAAAAGTATCTGTCACAATAATCAATTGAAACAAGTTCTGCTTTTTTTCTGCTTGTCAAGATAAACATCCGACGAAAATATTTCGTTACTGTTCCAATTCGCCAACTGGCTTTAATTGCTACTCGGTCTACTTTTTGTCATGTGCGATAAAGACTCGACGATTCGAGCAGGGAAAAAATCTTTTGCTATACGCCCATTTCGGTACACTTTCTCGGAGAGTGGATATTCCAGCAGCTTATTCCAATTACCTTGTGACATTTTCTATCAGCGACCGATTATTTAAAAAACAGACTGCGAAACGCTATGTTCGCAAATACGGGCTGTTTAAAAAACTGGTCTGACACTTTGGCGACTTATAAATACTCAATTAGGGGAAATGAGAAAAAATATATGTGATTAGAATTAGCTAATTGTAAGTAATTGGTGAATGACTAGCGAAGCGTACTGATAGTTTCAAAGTGGAATGATTGTTCAAAAAAATCTGCTATTAGATAAATAGTTATCCTATATTTACGTCATTGCGTTACTATAGGGTTCAACTTGTTACGAGCAATTTGACACAGAGACCTAATCACGATATCGTTAAAGGTGTAAAACTTTTGGAGAACTGGTTCTGAGGACATTGCAATCAGGTTTGTGGGTCTTGAATTTGTTCACGATACTCTAGAGTGTCTTTCGAATGACTTTATTAACTACTGAAGCTTTCGTCATTATCCAACTGTTAATTCCTAAACAGATTGAACAACGGGAGATTTGGCAAAGCGAGATCTCGAAATCTCTGAGTATCATTTACCGCTATACGTTTTTTGCACGTCTGCGACGACACTTGTCTACGTTCGAGACAGATATGCATCTCGTTTTATACCGTTCTTAATTAACAGAATCGATTGATTAAATACACTAATACCAATAGCCTACAAAGAAATTTTTAATTGAATTTTAAAAAACAATTCAATTGAACTCGAAGATTCTACGTTCAATTAGAAATCTTTTAAACTCGTAACCTTTTTAATCTGAGAATTAGAAATTAACACGAGTTCCTTGTTGCTAACTTTAGCGTTGAATTCCGCCAATCAGCAGAATCACTAATTCGGGAGAATACTTTAGTGGCTCGTGTGTCTTCATTAAAATTATCGATGGCAATATTTCTCTATCGACATTAACATTGTTCGTCAGTCTTCCTTCTCTCGCATTGAATGTTAGCATAAATCTACCTCGCATTGAGAGACATTAATCTTCGAGTGGTCTTCAGGACAGGATTAGTCAGTAGCCAGTTGGATTAAAACTTGAATTTTGTCTACGAAGAATATTGAATCGAACGAAATTGAACAACCGCAGTAAAAGTATAAGTAAAGGTCATAGAGGTGAGTATTAGATTCGTGCAAAAAAAAGCTTCCAATCTTCTTTAACTATTTTCTCTAACTCCAACCGAATGCGAGCTATCGCAATAAGAATAATCCTCGCACATATTTGGTCATCGATTCATGTCGCGTGAATCTCTCCTTTCATTTCCTACTTTCGAAAATGTGCACATAGATATTTCACGCTGGTAATTATAATTCTCATTTTTAAACACATATATTTAGTACACAGCGTATCATTCATTTCGACGTGAACATCGGAAATGGTATGTTATCGGCTAAAAGGGAAGCAATTATTTATTCATATTCGCAGGGTCACTTGGAAAATTATCGAATGATGTAAACCAATGAAAGCTCTAATTTCGGTGACACTCTATGTTTGAATCTCATGAAAATTTCAAGATCTTCCTGAAATAAAACGGATAGAAAGTTAAAAAATTGCAGAGACATGTTTATGCAAATGTCACTTCTACACGTCTACCAGTGAAGTGCAAACAGTGATGCGCATTTCCAATTACCAGCTGCCAAAGCGTTTCACTTCCAGCGTTGCTCTCTCAAGGCATTAGTAATTCATTTGCATAATGAGAACCGCGTATCCTGCCTGAACGCGTTTGGAAGTGTTGGCTGCGTCGACGTTAACACAATGCAACATTTACAAAGAAGTGCTTCTACTATACACACCAAATATTATATATTTAATTATGAATATCAATCAACCGATCATATTGACTATTATTAACGATGCTTTCAGTTCGATATAGCCAGTAACACAGTATAACATTAATTTAGATGTTAATTACAAATTTGATGTTTTAAGAACAGTTGCACAACATCCTGCAACAATGTTAACATAGAACTTCATTTTCGCCTGAGCACGTTTTTAATGGAACCATGTAGGTTAAATACTTCATCCTGTCAGTCATCAGCATCAATTAAGTTATCAGTCAACAATTAAGATTGATTAGTAGAAAGTTCATAAATTCAAATTTCATCTTAGACTGTGTAACATGAGACTTGTGCAAAACGGCACATCTAAGATTCTCAACTATACAAGACAAACTATCACTAGCATTTACTCTGCTGAAATGCACCCAAGTAAGGGAAACGTGACAATATATCGTTCCACTTTCTCGAGGACTTTATTAAAAGCAAACTACAATTAACACAAGCTCTCAATGATAATATTACATTCCACAAAGAATCTTGAATTTATTCATATTCCTATGCTATCAACAACACATAATTTCCTTATTCCGTATTAAAATTTGTGTACAAAGACCTTTGATCGACACGTCATTCGAAACATTGTTGAAAAGTACGTTTGATCTATCCATGTGTTTACGTGTTTCACGCAGCTTCAGCAGTGAGCTTTAGTCAAGAGGTCGTGGATTAAACGCGTGGGTCTTAATCCTTGCTTCCTCTGATGGTGACGGAGGAAATTGGCACGGTTCGTGTGGTTGGTAGTAGCATCCGCCTTGTCCGTGGACCTTGCTGAACCAGTCTCCATCAGAGGTAAGCACGCTCATGAGCTCACCTGGCGCATTATGACCGATCGACTAACACTGCTGAGAGCTGGCCACTTTCAGGAATCCCGGATCTCACTTTCCTCGCACGTATGGCGGATGTGTCAGTCGCCGCTACACTCGCTACCACTGAGTAAACACGCACTGATACACGCGTCTTACACACATCTTATGTATACCTTCGGTACCTTCACCTTCGCCGACAACGTGTTCACGCTCATGGTTCGAAACCGGAAAAATCATGGATCCGGCATCTTGCGATTTCCTTCGTCCCTATTCTATTCCCGATTTCTCTTGCTTTGCTTTTGTTGCTTTTCTCCTAGCTGCCTATATTTAGGCATTTTGAAGCGTTAGTTGCGCTCGAACTCACTGCCGGGGATATTGAACTTCTAATTACGGTAATTGAATTCCGGATTTAATGGAGGAAACGGAGTGGAGACAAAACGATATTGGCGGAGGAAATGGAAAATGCAAGATGAAGTTTAATAACAATGTATAGTATATAAAAATGAAGCTGCTGGAGATATTAAGTGGTGATTCATTGTTATTGAAAGAATTGGAAAGTTTCAGTTAATATGCATATAGATATATGTATGTATATATCTGCCGTGTTCATTTTCCTAGGAGAATATCCGGAAATTGGTACTACAATGAAACTATCTTCCATAAGCTTAATGAAGGAGACTATTAAGTCTTTGCATCTTTTTTGCAATATTCGATTTATGCACATCGTGATGAGTATTAAAAAAGAATTGCAGCGAAAGGCTTCTTCTAATACGTAGTTACATTGATTATACCTGTAATTTTCAGTACGAAGTTAATAATTTGGAACATAAATCATCGTAGAAATAATAATATTAATATTGTAAAAAAAGTGTGATACTAGTTCCTTTCAATTTCTTCTTAAGATTAATATTAAAATATCGCTCTTCAATTTGACATTATACAAATACCTTTTCCTATTTCACAGCATATTTCTACTAAGCTTCTTTTGCATCTTCCAAGTCGTTTATCAGAGAATGGAAGTCTTATCTCATCGTATAGATCTATACAGCTAGTTTAACTTTCCAAGAAATAAATCTTCCTTTTTCATTGCATTGCAACTTTCAATAACGACTCAACATTATCTACAACCTTCGAATTAATATTCCATAACTGACGGAGGTTCCTGTTAAGAGACAGGTGCTCTTACAAAGTCAGAGGCAAATGTCACATAGTGGCAATAAACGTTAGACCAACATTCGCGATAGTTCAGTTGAGTGCCTTGATAATTAATAGTTGACACCTTGCTCATTGTTCGCGTGTCTCTGACTATCGATGAATTGATTATTCTCAATCGTTTTGCATACGTAATGTTTGTCCCAATCAGAATCCACATTATGTGAGGTAACAGGTCAATGTTGATATTCTCAGTTCGTACAGGAAACTGTATATAATTTACCAAGAAGAATCTTAAGTTTAATTAACTTTAAATATACGATATGTCCAATGGAAGCCAACATTTAATTTGAGAATAATTTTTCTAAGGATCAGTATGTAGCAAAAATATTCCAACAAATTTCGCGAGTCCTTGCCGCAGAGAAACACGCACGTGGTGTTGACACGTGGTGTGCGTGTAGGTGAGAGACGCCCCGAGCTACATAACAGCCTAGATTTGATTTCGCTGGACTTTTACTCGGCAAGTATTTGCAGGAGGGCCGGCCTTGCTGCGGCCTGAATACCTCGCCATCCGACAGGAGCCGCGAGGACCCTTTCACGATCAGAGTGCTATACATACAGACAGAACAACTAGATATGTACGAGTACGATGAAACTCCGATGATCAAACCTATTGTAACAGTAAGACGAATGTTTTCTTATTCATAAGTTTGTATAACAAAAGTTACATATTCTTTTAGATATTTTGTAAATAGTTTTTAATTGTTGTACTCTTTGATTTCCAATTGATACAATAGCGAGAAATGAATCGATTCGTATGAATAATTCATTCGCAGAACAATTGTACAAAATGAAGAGAAACAAGTTGCTCGCAGTTATAGTATTGTTTAATTCAACGTGGTATTTCCAGCTCGTGCTTTTTCAGTAGAACAACTGTACCATTTTAAATATACGCTAAAAGTTCCTGCAATCATCTCCTTTTTTCTCGCCAACACCCACGCACTCGTTGTGGTGGCTTCTACCGTGGGACGCTTTTCCGCTAAAAGTACCGCTCTTTAAAATTCTAAGCACCTCTAAAACAATTGCGAAACAATTTTTCTCTCCCACGAGATATGCATGTGCTCTGTGGACTGTGGACATCAAACTGTTTTTCCCGAAACAGCTTTTTCATTCGTCCAACACTTTTCGATAATAATAGATTGTAGATGGTGTCAATATAAGAAATCAAAATTCAATACAATTTCCCAATTGTGCAATGTTTAAAACTGAATGTTCAAACACACTTTGCGGTATAAAAAACAATGATATTACCTGTGGTATTTTGCTGTAATAAAGGATGTATTGATCTCTCGTTGCTGCTGAAACTTCAACTTTCATCGAATTATATGTAAATTCGCAGGATAAATAAGCCGACTGCGCTGGACAGTTTCGTTGCTGGTAACACGCGGCCCTGTGCCTAAATAATAAAAAGGTTGGAAACACCTTGAAAACATGCGAAACCTCTTCTCCGTTCCCGATGCACTTACCTGAAATGAAAGAAGGGAGAGGTAAAGTGAATTCGCGTATAGTACGCTCACTTACGATGCACCATAAAAGAGGATGTGGCTTTACGTTTCTATGCCAATGAACTGATGGCATTGCCAGCAACCTTATGCTTTGTTTTACTACTGAAGTACCAGAATTCCAGTATTTTATCCTTCAATTGGAACAGCATTAAGCTCTCAATAATTGCATTATAATTAATGAAGCCAATAATTATTAATTTTAATTGCATTTATTTTTATTATTCTTGGAGAAATTAATAAATTCACGATTGGCTAATTGAACTCTGATTAATTAATAATTTTCAAAGACAACAAATTTATTTCTTTTATTCGTAATGTCTTTCACCTCGAGATAACTATAAAAAGTATATTTTCCTTGCACTGGAGATCCTGGATGCTAAGGCTTCGCCGTTGTAGGACATTTCTATGCACGAAGGACAGTTGTAGTAAATTTCACGGATACGCGGATCCTGTTTGTGCGTTCCGTAAAGGAGAAAAGAGAAGTGTTTTCCTTCGTTTCTCTTCTTCGCTTTCCTATTGGAACGAAAGGATGCAGTAACCTGTTGCAAACTGGGAAGGTGGGGTCGGAGGATGTTTATTCGCAGTCACCTTGAAAAAAATAGGGATATAATCCTACGTGTGACGCACATCCCCTTAGCAGTGTTTTCTAAAAACCTTGTCAACAAGGGACCGGTTAGAGTCTCCGATTTTACCCGTAAAATATAATAAGAAAAAAATCTATCATATAAAATGTGAAGCAAAAGTTTATGTATCGTGAAAGCTTTCCTGTGTAAAAGTATCATAAATCATTATTCGCACGATAATAATTCAATCGATGGAGTTTTTCGGATTTGAAGTTGCACATAAACAATGTAAATGTATAAAAGCTACTAATTTCAATTTGTTTTACTTGATACTAATGATACTTCTGCTTCGATATGGTGACAATAATATGTGTCAAATATCTTGGTAAAATATTTATTGTTTCTATCTGTAATTATTAAATACGAATAATTGTGTAATACACGCAAATGTTTATAATCGGAATAGATAAACCAAGACTATATTGCAACGAAGATGAAACAGAGACAGACGCGACAGAGAAGGAGATACTGATCAATATTGACAGTCCCCTAGGATTAATACTTAATTATATAAGGGAAGTTGCGGAGTTGGACGGTAATTAAGAGTTTGACATAGATTTTGTTATCGGTAAGTATCAGTTTAATTTTAACTCACCTTTTGTACACGTAGGTGAATTAGATTTATGCGATGAAATCAATTGTCAAGTAAGAAATATTGGAGAACTTGACCTGTGCGCACGCGGTACGGATATTTTCGAACCACGTGGAACGTACTATTTAATAACTTATAAACGTAGGTAGAGATTTCGTAGAATAAAGAATTTCATTTGTTTATTGATCTGTATACGCAAAGGAAATTCTTTACAGGCGACTCGAATGGACAAATACTTAATGTAATGCCAAACGTGAATCCGAATACAGCAAAGAAGTACTCTGAAATTTTGATGAAAGTTCGCAAGTCTTTCAAGAAAGGGTCAAGTACTAAAATCCGATCAAAAAAGAAAAATAGCGTTGGGCGAAGCACAACGTAAAAAAAGTAAATTAAAGGGAAAGAATAAATATAAATAATGCACGTCACTTTTACTTGCTATCATACAAACGTATAAATTCCTAAGATATTTACAAATGTACACATGTAAGTATTACGTAGTCAAGGAACAATGTTATTATTAGTTTTTGCCGATGTTTTATATGAGATCTTCGTCCAATTCTTCAAACTGTTTATGTTTATTCGGAACGGCAAAGTTACCGTGTCTGCCAATTTTTTCGCTATAGAATTTTTTCGCATGTTTGGCACCTTCTTCGAAAAGTAAATGCGACGACGCATCCTTTTCGAATTGTAATGCTTCCTCGAAAGTCCGCGCTTCGAACATGGCAAAACGTGACGAGGCGCGATCGGCGAGTAAACTTTTTTGTGGGAATTTGTTCACTGACTTTGCAAGTTTCATAGCACTTCCGAGTCCTGAAATCAAAGAAATATTTGATTTAATGGAATATAATCTAATATCCGAAAAATTAAGCAGGCTCTTGAAACTCGTTACTCTATACCTGTACCAACAGCAGTGATACGATTGGCTATACCCCAGTCCACTGCATTTTGAGCACTCAATTTTCGACCGGTCATAATCAGATCGATCGCTCTTGCGTAACCTATCATCGCTGGCAGACGAACCGTACCACCGGTTAGTATTGGAATTCCAAATCTTCTATTAAAAAAGCCTAACATCGCAGTATCTTCTATTATTCTTAAGTCGCACATTAAGGCAAGTTCGAGACCAGCGCCAATTATGTATCCTGTCAAGGATGCGACAACGACTTTCTTCGATAACTCAATTTTATTCGCCTGGAAGATTGTATAATTTTAAACTTATTCTCATGATTCAACTTATAGCTACAGTAAACTTCTTAAATAAGGACATTACCAAAGATGTAAATTGAGGAACCTGCGTCACATTTTCACCATCGTAATTCGAAATTTCTTCTAAATCATATCCAGCACAAAAATTACCTCCGGTACCATACAAAACACACGTATTACTTGTTACGTCATTGTCAAAATTCTCGAAGGCTTCAGAGAGCTGTTCTGCCATTGCGGCATTTAAACTATTCTTTTTATCGGGTCTATTCATTCCAATAAGCGTGATATCCGTCACTTTCTGTACTATTATCTGCTTATCTGGATCTCCAGTTCCTGCAATTTAAATAGCTTATTGAAAAGATATCAAAAACGTTAGTGAATAAATAAACATTATATGACTTTATCGTTAGTACAAGTTATTGTTACTATGATACGAATACATACTGGCAAAAATATTTCCATTACAGCGTATAATATATCAAAAAATATTTGTTTATTATATTGCAATACCTACCATCTAAGGTTAGAAATCTTCGGGCCAAAGATATACAATTTCTGTTAATTATAACAGACACTCTCCTTAAACACTGCATCTTCGTAATCTTAATTCATTCAACACAATAATATAACTACAGTACATAACTTGTTTAATTAAATAGTTAACAGTAATTCATTTCAAAAGCCTGACGCTATATCGGCGTGTGTAGCACTACAAACGCAATGCCGGCTGATGTACAATGTACAACCTTCAACTGTATATTTTATATTCAAACAAATATCCTAATCGAAAGTGTAATACACAAAGAAATCGTTTATAAATACATAATATTCATAAATATTGATTTATATTAAGTAAATATAAAGATATTCTTTACTCTAGTAAATTCGTGTACCTGCAGTTGGAACGAAATATCTGTTTTGAAATACCTTGTTCTCCGCACGAGCGCAATAGAAAATTCAAAATACCCAAAACTCGAAAACTATATTTTGGCTGATTCTTACATTGTACACTCGGACTTAAATGAACCCGTGGCTCAGCGGATTTGAACTTTTAACTACACGAGACTCGAATAAGTCGAGAAATGTTATTTTGAGGTAAACATCCAAAGCCAGTGAAACGCAGAGTGTAAAAGAGGGTGTTTCGCGCGGCAGATGTCGCCATCAATAATTTCCGAACAATAATTTTTGAGGGTGGAAGGGGCAGGAAGAGAATCGGCGAACATCTGTCACCAAGGCAAGCTAGCGAAGGCAGGCGAAGGCTACTATACGTTCGCTTTAGTCCCAAAAACCGCGATACCGTCATGGCACCCACTTTTATAATTTTTTGAAGAAACATAGCGCACATATATACCACAAGTTCGCCAAGTTCGCCAAACGAGAGAAGAATTTTTTTTCTACGACCTAGCGATTTATCCTTATACGGTGAGTACACTATGACCAGAGCAGAAATACTTGTTTACCAGGCGGGTCATACGTGATCCCGAAGGATCGGCATTTAAGGGCAAGCCCTTTGCTGATACAGGGGCTGTGAACTGTCTCGACTAACCTTCACCCTTCAATCTGATCAGTTAATTTTCTTCGAAATCATTTTTCTAATCGCAGAACTTCTTCTATCAATATATAAAACAGGATTTTCTTTACGAACACACACTTGCTCTAAAGTATTCTATTACATACGAGTTCTCACGGAATTTCTAATATGTAATCAGATGGTTCAAGTATAAACTTGATTCTACAATTTTTATTAATTTTCGTTATCTCATAATCTTGTGAGTGTTAGAAAATTGTATACATTGTAATTCAGAGACTTTTCATGTGTTTTATTATAGCCCTATGAGAATGATGAATGCATTAGATTTCATTATTCTTAACTTCTTCTTCTGTTTTTTTTTCCAAGCATGTATCATTTATTGAATCGTTTGCTGTTTTAGAGTTGGAATCATGAGTTCAGGAAGACCGATCAAATGTGTGGTAGTTGGGGATGGGACTGTCGGAAAGACCTGTATGTTAATATCGTACACAACCGATAGCTTTCCTGGTGAATATGTTCCCACTGTGTAAGTACAAGCGATAGCATGATTTAAGTATTAAGATTCTACCTAATTCGATTCAAAAGTATTTTATTTGTGTAATTCTAATTTAACTTTGAGATACACAGTTCATTGTGTCTTAGATATATTTAACAATAAGATTTAAGCGGAGTTCTTAAATTACAAATATCTAATTCCAATAATTAATTATAGTGTTGTAATAAGTATAATTTCTTTTACGCCTAACAACTAGTTGCAGCAATAAGATAAACTTAAAATTACATTATCTTAAATAGACACCATAATTGCTAACGCGTTAGTTTATTGTAAAATGGGACGTGTGTTTGTTATCGGAAAGTAGCTATATCAGCATTTTGAAGGTAAACAGCACTAATAATAAAATCATTTTTAAAGACCTTTCCATGGTGACAGATATAGTAGGGTTTCTAATAATAGTTTGGCAGTATTGGGCACCCTCCTTCCACTTACAGGAAGTAATCCATTCTGAATCGTGTCTTTATGGCACTTTTTGTTTTTCCTTGAAGGCCTCTTTCGTGCAGCTAATTCTGTATACTCTAATATAAATTAATCTGAAATATTTACATACGTTATAATGTGCGTAATAAAATTCAGATTAGGCACAATGGTTGTTTTTTTCCTCTAATTTTATAATTAAAAATATTCTCTTGACTGTTGCAGATTCGATAATTATTCGGCGCCAATGGTTATCGATGGTATCCCCGTTAGTCTTGGACTTTGGGACACGGCTGGACAAGAAGACTACGACAGATTACGTCCGCTCTCGTATCCACAAACAGACGTGTTTCTCATCTGCTTCTCAGTGACGGGTCCATCGTCGTTTGAAAATGTTACCAGTAAATGGTATCCAGAAATAAAACACCATTGCCCTGATGCGCCAATGATACTCGTGGGAACAAAAGTGGACTTGAGAGACGATCGTGAAACCCTTACGGCCTTAGCGGAACAAGGACTAAGTGCCATCAAACGTGAACAAGGACAGAAACTCGCAAATAAGGTAAAAAGCTACGACTTTAGTTGAATTTAGAAATAATTGGTAAATTCCGTATTCCTGATTGTCTATGATATTATTTACAGATTCGTGCAGTTAAGTATATGGAGTGTTCTGCACTTACTCAACGTGGATTAAAACAAGTCTTTGACGAAGCTGTGCGGGTCGTTTTAAGACCCGAGCCACAAAAACGTAGACAGAGGAGGTGTATTATGTTATAAATGACACAGAGTCAGGAGCCAACTAACGTAGGTAAACCGCACGTCAAACGATAGACTGAAAATAATTTGGCTACAAAAGAAAGAGAGAGAGAAAGAGAGAGAGAGAGAGCGAGGAAGCATGAGTGTTTTTTCCTAAAGATGCTAGCAGCCCATGCGTTTTAATGAATTTTTCTGGCAGCTGCAGTTTACTGCATCGCAAATAAAGTACAATGTACGAGATCTTCATCTTAATAGAAAACTCGAAAGGCTAAAACAAGGCTGAACGATTTAGGCAACGAGAAAAATAGACTCATATAATTTTTTTAGTAATTTAATACCGATCGGTAAAACACATGATATATATATATATATATATATATCCAAATACGTTATGTATCGGTTGCACTAGTCATGTTTTTAACGTGAGAATCTCGGAAAAAAGCTTCGATTTTTTATTACGTACGATCGCAATTTTTTGATTGTGCCACAATTACCAGTTTCAGTAGTAATCTGCAATGAAACCTAGAAGGAAACATAACTGTAATCATAGTAATTAACGTTACGCGTTGAGACGTTCTACCTATACCAGAGCTGCCAGTTTTTTCGGGGGATTTTATATCAATGGTTATGAGAACATTTGTTTTTGTGAATATT
Organism: Trypoxylon attenuatum; assembly: GCA_963989405.1. Taxonomy (NCBI): domain Eukaryota; kingdom Metazoa; phylum Arthropoda; class Insecta; order Hymenoptera; family Crabronidae; genus Trypoxylon; species Trypoxylon attenuatum. The sequence goes on along the minus strand of OZ022491.1, from coordinate 24,599,529 downwards.
ATACCATAGACATGATAACAATCAATATGCTAAACAATTTTTACTGTAAAATAGCATGATAGAATTATTTAAGTGCCATAGCAACGAAAAATCAAATGAATGCTGAAAGCACTCTTAATGTCAGTTCTAGACAATATTCGTGTGTGTACGTACGTGTATTTTTCTAGTATTCCTCATTCTGAGGGGGCTCATACGAAACTCAAGGAATTGAGAAACTACACGAAATGCTTTTCGTAATTGTAGTTTCTTTTTTTTTCTGTTTTATTTTTTTTTTGTCTAAATATTTCCTTCCTAATATTCTTAGAACATTCATAATAGGATCCATTGTGTAAAATACACTGCCATAATGTGACTTTTTGTTCGATCGACCGAAAACAAAAAAAAAGTAGTACTTTACTGAATGATACTTTATTGTCTAGAATTCGAACATTCGGCTATGTGCCTAGTATAAAAAAGGGCAATAGCATGTTCTGTGTATATTGCTATTTATTTAATCTCAATCGTTTAACGAGCGGGGCTGTTTCGACACTCGTCTCTCGCGAAACAACCAGAAGAATCAGGAATTGTCTGTTGCAAGCAACTATAGTATATTGCAATCCATTAGATTCTTACGTATGAAACGTCCGAATTTCAAAGCAAAATTTACATCAATGTATCCTTCCTTAAATATTAATTTTTACATTCGATATACTGTATTTCTCCCCTGTTACGAACTTCCTAATTCCATTTTCGTAATAATTTCGATTTATGGAATTTCTAAACTCTTCGAAAGTGTTTTCGACGAATTTTTTTTATAATGTAATAAACGAATATCAGGCGTGATTTCGTATTATAAAATCGGACATTTCATATGTAACACACGGTTTGCTGCACTCTGCTGCAACTGAATTACTCACAAGAGAGGTTTTATAAAAGTATTTTTCGTATGAATCGAATCCGGATTACAAATGAATAATCAAAATGTGTATTTACTCAGCAACGTGAGACTAACGTAATATCGATTAAGTGTGTATGGCGCAAAATGAAACAATAACACACAAGACCTTTTAATATCCCACGATTACTCTAAAAATATTTAATTTGCATGAATTTCTATGATACGGATAATATTGCAGATTTGATTTTTGGAGTAACTTTTGCGTTGTACGCATCGATCAATATATTACTGTAAAACTGTTTGCTTCTGTGAGAATGATGGTTATTGCAGATGCGAATTGATTAACACTGTAAATTCTGCATTTCAGGTGTCGCAAACTTTATTGAGACATATTTTATTTCTGTTAAGATGAAAGCTGGAGTGTTATAGATATTATATAGCTCTCTACAAAAGGACTCAATGACAAACTGTGTGTGATTGTCAACTAACATATATATTCCTTCACTTGTGAACACGCTATTTTTTTATATTCAAAAGTGCTTAGAATAGTGAAAGATAGAATACGCGTGCCATACGATTTTGAAATTTGTAAAACAGATCAAATTTGACATTCTGTTCGTCTTTCTACTCGAAAGGAAGATTTTTGAGCGAATATGGGTCAAGTACAGAATCCGTATTTAGAATAGAGGCAAAACGATGAGAAAGGAAAAAAAAACAAAATCCACGAGGCGTAACTCATGCTTGCTGACAAAATGAGTGTAAATATTGTAGCACGCAACTAACACACTCTAGATTTCAGTCAGTTCCCAATTAAAATCAGAATCACGCTTGTTACCGCTCTTCGATTAATATTTAATCGGATATTTCCAGGAACACAATTTACAGTCGCTTGATTGAAGTATGGAGTGTGTGTCCTGAGATATTTCCAATAAATTTTACACCGAATTAAGCTTAACGCGATTTTCGAAAAATCGGATTTTCCGAGTAAACCGTGTATGTTTGTCACAAAATATCATAGGCATTAAATTTAAGTTAAGAGTAATTTACATTGCATCGGTGGTTCCTCGATAAGACAATTTTTTTTACTTCTATGCCTGGAAGAGCACAATTGAATTTTTCCAATTATTATTACTATCAATTTCCCCGGCAATATAAAAAATACACAAGAGACTTCATTCGTATATCTACGTGTGCGATTCACGTAATTCACGTAAAAGAACTAACAGCAGCACACACTGTATCATAATGTTACTCAAAGTTGCATTTACTATAAGGAGAGTGCATTTCTTTTATAATTTTCGTATCGATTATTATCAGAATCGCCTATTTATTAATTGTGCATTATGTGTTATTCTTTCTACGCAATCGATATTTACCAGACTTTTTCGATTAATCCAATCGACGTTTATAATACTTTCGAAACGTGTTGACTCTCTTTTTTCTTTTTTTTTTTTAGAGTAGTTCTTTAAGTATAAAATCGGGTACAAGCGACTGTCGAAAGCACAATTGTTCAAGTACAGTTTTACTCTTAGAACTACTGCTATCCATAACTTTATTGAAATTGTAAATAAACGGTCTAATTGTATTGTAAAACGGTCTGATTAAATCAGAGTATTACGTTCGTGGAGCATGTTTGCAAAATCAATTAGGACATTGTCTAAGTGTATGCATAATATGATAGACTGCGTTTTTGTGGTTGCTTTGATACTTCTTTGTAAAAGCGCTTTTTTTCATACGTGAGCAATTTCTTTTTTCTTTTTTTAATCATTACAGATTTAGCGTTTAAAATAATCCCCCCTCCTGTTTGAAACGAGGATAGATCGATGAGCGATGACTGCTAGGCAGCTAATTTAGATTATTACGTTCAGAGGTTTATTATGTATATTTAGTTGTTCTCGTTCGTTTTTTCTTATCTAATAATCATTAACAAACTTAAATAATACACGCATCGCAAAGACGAGATACATTTGCTTTTTTCGCTTATACTATACTTCAGTCAGCAGAAGATGCTACGTACCAAAGTTAAAGTACTGCGTTTTCCTTTAATGTTGTAACGATTAACGATTCTTTATTGTGTAATTTTGCATAATAAGTACGCAGTGAACGAGTGTATAAGCTGTAACGATATATTCTAGTCACCCGCTGCGAGAATATGCTTGGTTTTTTATTAGCGCGAAAAAACTATATACTATAATCGAGAGTTGTATTTCAGCTACGTTCGATCGACAGCAACACTTTCTAAGGGTATCGAAGAGCAAAAGAAAGAGAAAAGAAAAAAAAAGAAATGAAAGTATCGATACGATTCAAAGTGTCGTCAATTTAGCTAGAACAAGACAAACCAAACGGGGCGACAAAATTGTACTAGACGTATGGAGATCTATGTACTCCGTTCGCTAGACTACGAATTTAATTGTCGGTAATTTGTAAACATAATGTTTATCTATTTTCTTATGATATCTCTACCGGTTACTGATTTATTATGTACACGCGTAATGGAGCAGCACAGGAGAGCATTCGGTTGATGATGTGATCCTTTCTTTTGTCTTTTTTTGTTTTTTTTTTTTTTCACAGAAACAATAAAACACAAACATTATGCTTTCCACGCAACATTTTGCTCTGATGACTTTTTACTGCTGTTGTTATGACGGTTTGTTGTGAAATTAGATTTTTTCGAGTCAATAATTTCGCTGTACACATTTTTACAATCGCACTCTTTTGCTGCTGCTGATAATCATCATGCTACTGATGCTACTATAGCTGTTACCTGCGTACTGGCAGAATGGCGAGTGCATACAGTAATCTCCGAAAATTTCCACACCCACTTTAGTTGTCCTGTTTTGCAACGAGAAGTTGGGAGCGACGGTTACACCATAATTACACAGACGTATGTTTTACATGAAACTAGGAGACATTTATTTTTTATTTATATGTATTTTGAAAAGGACTTTCGAGAATAAACTCTATACATCAAATAAGACCGATTAGTTATTGTCACGATATACGATTTTATTTATAAGATTGTTTTTTTTTTAGTTTCTTATTTCTTGTACTTTCACTGATTTGTAAGAGAACTCCGCCATGAACAATTACGGAATACAATGTTGAAATTTTATTTATGTTAAAACGAAGGTCATTTTGAAACAAGATCAATATGATCAAAAATTTCTATTCGAAAAATGTTTAAAGAATGACTTGACGATGTCTGATGGATGCCTTTTGATGGCACATAATTGAATTGTCCGGTCTCTCGATAGCGATAATCTCGCTTTCATTGTTTCCTTTTAACCGACACAATTTCTTATCTGTAGCAAGTACAGTTCTCAACCGAAAGCAAATAAAAAAGTCAACAGCATATAGATCTACTATAACAGTTTCCATTTGTCACGCGATTCGTCACATCAATTGTTAACTATGCTTAATTCTAATTGGCACTTCCTTTGCTATCCGCAAAGACGTCATAACTTTCATTCTATGGTGATCGATGCCGCTTAAAAAACATTCTTTTCAATCTATAATTACAGCATTGACTCATCTGTAACTGCAACGCACGTTACATTGGATCATTTAGTTATTTTAAAGCAGAAAAAACAATCTAGTTCCAGCTGTATTTTTCCAAGCAGACCGGTAGCATTCGTGCTACAGAATAATTCTTTTGTTAGTTGATACAATGGTAGTATCGCTGTCCAAACATGGAAATATTTATACTAAGCAGTAAGTTGTATAAGCAACGATTAGCTGCATTTTGGAGCACAGCCTGACCACCCCCATTAAAATGGGACCATTACTGGGAGTCGCCGACATCGTCGTCTCTACGCAACATAATCACCACCGAATGAACCATTCAGCCGAACAGGGTGCAGTAGCCAATGACACTAGGAGGTTTCCTTCCCTCACGAAAACACCGTTATAAGGGAGGAACTTTTCAAAATGAAGGGATAGGAAGAATTGATACGTCTACACAAAAATTGATCTTTCAATCAATTTCCATAAAATACTAAATATCATTGACTTTCTTCTTTATCCTTTAACATACAATTACACTTGACGCCGAGTTATGAAAACAAATCCATAGTCTAGTTGACAGAGAAACTAATAAGTGTCATTTGTATTCCATTATACAGAATGCACACGAGAATTCTCAGGTGAGCTAACACAGGTATGAATTATTTCCGCGATCAATTACTGTCAACCAGTTTCCCGGTGTAATTTGTTTCAACTCAAGCAATCTGTATGCAGCGGAGATTTGTTTCTCAAAATTTGTTACATTTGGAGCTTGATTTGCATCTTTATGGGAAAGGGTGTAAGTTGCATCCGGTAGCCTAGGAAGGAAACTAGTTCCGCGAGAGGTGGAGAGTTCGGAGGCGCGCGCGCCCATGTATCGACCAGGTCCTCTCCAACGTCTGATTTCGTGCGACCCTCGGTTCCTCTCGTCAGTTGGATCCTCTCGGCTGCATCCCAGCCACCCGCACGCGGCAACGCCTCTGGGTCCCACTCCCGAAGGTGACCAGTCGATTACCACGTGTATGGACCACCGTAGCCTAGTAACTTACGCGAGATCACCTACTTCGTACCCCAGCGAAGACGAAAAGTTCTTACTTGTGTTCCCTTGTACTTTAAATACCCTTAGAGGTCGTTAAACTCTTGGACTTTTTCGGATGCTGTTCAATAACTGCGGGAGATTCGAGGCAAGGATGAAGAAGGATAAGTTCACTTGAGTGCTGGTGTAAAAAAAAAAAATAAAAGAGAATTCTTGTGAATGTGTGAAACACGAAATATGAAACAAGGGGAAACTGGGTTATATGCAAACACGTTACTGTAAGCTTCCAGTGCAGCTGTTATAGAAATTGTCACCGTGACATTGTGACAAAAACCCTGTGCAATGTGTCGTGGAAGGAATTAAGAGACGTTACTTTGATGGAGGGAAAAATAGTACTGATCAGAGGAATGGTGCAAATTTAAAAGTCTTCACAAGTCTTGTACTGATTTTAAAAGTTTGAGGAAATGTTTATCTTGAAAATACTTGGAATTAGTAGTTAAACAAGGAGTAAATCGCGAGAATTAGCTTTTATAAAATTATTGAACGTCATTGAAATTTCTGTGCCGAATTTCTTTTTAAGTGATATTGACATAGTTCGATGCAACCGAACACAGCAGCGAGAGCTGTTAGCAACCCAGCCAAGCCAAAGGGTATAGCGATGACCTAATTTTTGATTCAAGCTGAAATCCTCTTCCACGTCCGCTCATTATGCAATATTTAATAGTATAATGTGACAGAGACATTATCGATGAGTGGTGACTTATAATGCTCATTCAGAAAATCGAATACATCAAACCAAATCAGCTGTCAGCAACCAAAAATTCAACGGTGCCAATGAATTCATAAAATAATAATGTGTCTACATGGAAAACAATTAAGTACACATGTTCATGATAAAAATGAGCAACGGATGTTAAACTAATACGATTAAAGAATCTACTATGATCTAAATATTCCAACACATCATGTATCACAATGGAATTATTGTAGTACCAAGATCCCAATAAGTGTTCAACGTAATCACTAATTCCCAATTTATTACACATATCACTAAAAAAAAAGAAATAAAAACTGGAGACGTTTCTTTATCTCCAATAAACAGAAGTAGATCGATGATCTTTTCATTAATGTTGTCACGATCTATACAACTGCGAACTTTGATCGGAAACAACTACTGCCAAGTACTCTTCAAAATCTCTTCGAGTCCTGAAACTCTACGAGATACGAATTTAGTAAAAAATTGATGGACCATTCGTAAAACATATCAAAAGTCCTCGAAAATCCAAAAAAGAAGCAGCTAGACAGTAAACAGGACCACGTGCTCTGGTTATAAACAACGGAATCGTTATATCGTTGATAAAAACAATTATATGATCTATATATCAAGAATCAACTCTGGATAATGAAACAGGTGGTGCTCATAATCGCATATTCTGCAGATTATCCTAATTACTCGTAATAAGGATAAGCATCACGGGACCAAATGTGTCTGATTATATGACAATGCGTCCGTACAATTCGCGGGACATCGTTCAGACGGACGTCGAAAAACGCCCACTCCGGATACTACCGATATAAAAGAAGAGATTACAAGTAATCGCTGGCAAATCCCTCCGAATAAATGATTCCTTAATTGCCTGGTGGTCCAACTACGTAGGTCTTCACAAATCTGACAATGAATATTATTACAGTGAAAAAGTAATAATATTCTCAAAAGTGAAAATCTTACTGCCATAAAACTATCAGCTTCTTGTACAATTAGAGATAATTAAAAGAAAAAAAAAACGAACACAGCCAATCCTGGTAAGTATACAATTATTTTATTTGCACTATAATTACCAACTTTTAATTCGGATTTAACTTTATCAGTGATTAAAATTAATCGTTTTCTTTTGAATTACAATTTATCGCGAAGATTTTGAGAAAAATGAATTTAAAGAGACAGTAACGTTATTGGTATTTCCTTTTTTTTAGAGAAAAAAATCAATAATGACATATTGGCCTTACTGCCAAAAATTGCGGGCCAGCTTATCGCTTTCCGACGCGATGAACCCCTGGTATCGCATATCGCTAATAATACCTGAGTGACATCACAACGATAACCAGAATTTGTAAGACAATGCATATTTTGAAAATCGCAATCTCTCTTGAACGTTCGATTCTACTCGACGTATTGGTGGATTATTCTGGCATGCGCGAAAATTATTCCGAAGAAGAGGTAAGTGCCGCTCAAACTTTACCCATACTACAGAAACTTTCAAATATTTAAAATCTTCTCATTGTGACACTTGCATATATTAATTTCGTAAATCCACCATTCCGACAATTATCCGAATTAATTGTGTTACTTTCAATTATTTTCATTACCTTTTATTATTTTTAATCGGCTTTATACTATATTATTCGGTTGGAAAATGATATTAACAATTCATTTAATTCGGAGCAATTTAATAATAAATGACAATTTTATCCGTTAAATTAATTCCACAACGCGTTCATCATGACAGCTTCAATTTATTATTATACATATATTATACATCAAACCGCAAAATCTGTTTAATTAGAAATTATTACTTTGCTTTAATTGCCAATAATAATTAAATTCTACAAATACTCTTTGCTACTCTTTCCTTCTTGTTGTTTAAAAGTACGTTTTACATGTACGTAAATTATATGGTTTTTTTCGTGAATTACATTCGAATCACATCGCCCAATCTTCCTCTTGTGCTCGTTGAACGAGTTTGCAGCCGGAGGATAAAACACTGAAGAGCATAGATGCATTGACGTGGCCGCTATCGGCTAAATGAGAATTAAACTTCTCAATAGACGACACTGACAATGAACTGACAAAACACGATACATGTTAGACTGTTACATATTTTTTCAAATATACAATTCGAGCTTCCTAATTTCATTTTGATAAAAGTTGGAATTTCTCGAATTAGTAAATTCTTCAAAAAAGTATTTTAGTCAATTTAAATTGTGCAAAAATGGGTAGAAATTTTGCAATAAATTTTTAACCTTACAGTGATATAGCTTTCAGAGACAAATTGACGAAATCATTTCCAAATAAAAATATACGAGATAAGAGATATTATAAAATGGGAATATCCCATTTCTTTTTATCAGATACTGTTTCGTGGCGGTAACCGAGCGCTGGAAGATGAGCGAAAATTCGCAAGGTCAACACTCGATACCAGGATCCATAAAAATGGTCTTCGCGTTCAGCGGTGGATGATGGCAATTTTAGGCTTTCTCTTAATGTCACTTCTTGTTATAAATACATACACGGCTGGCCAATTTCGCATCACACGCTTTGGAACTATCGATAAGGAGTCTATGCAAGGTAAGGAAATTTGCTAAATCTCCAAGCTATCGTTTTAATATATTTTAGTATATTTTCATATTATTGACACAAATAGTATTGTATATCAATAGTAAATAAGGTGAATTCAAAATGAAAGTGCGATAAATGTTTCCATTCTGATAGCTTATCTATTGAGTAAAGTACAAATAATAGACCGGAAAAATTACTTGAGTTGTCCAATTATCAATCACATTTGATACATATTAAAACGACTGATCATCACTTATAATTTCTACAATTTCTATAATTTCTAGTAGATTCTAAAAACCTTGAATTATTCACGAATCATCATAAAATTGTTCCAATCATCGAAGCTGTTAATAGGATCGAATTTTGTTGTGTATTTCAGAAAACTATGTAGAAATGAAACCTCAACTCACCCCTGCTGTTACCTCTGGGTATTTAGTGAGAAACGAGGGTTGTCGGATACCAGCGATGGATCCATTTGACCCTGCAGTTACTCGGTTCATTCACAAAGAGGATCCAATCGTTTGTGAACATGGAAATCATCCACCGCTTATCGAATCGAATACCACTAGCATTTTCATCAATCCAAAGGCACAAGAATACTTTCGTAAGAAGAAAGATGAGATTAGCTGCTGTAGGCGATCTTTCTGGCGTACACAAAATCAAGACAATGCCGTTACGTCAGTAAGATAATATTAATTTCGTATGATGAGTGTTGATAACGATAGAATTGCATCTCGATGCTTTAGTAATCTGATCGAGTTCGAAATTCGAGTAGATATTGTTTGAGGACATTGATATCTAGTCTTTCATAGACCAATAGGACTTTAAAGTGTTTTAAACACGATTATTATGATAATTCTATACTGCTGAAATAAATTATAATTGAGAAAAATATTGTCGCAAAAGGATTGCAAGGTCAATTTACCGAAGTAATAATTAAGAACATAATTTCCACGTGTTTCAGATATGACAGCGAATGTACAGTCTTTGACAGCGAGGAAGTTGTAAACGCGGAGTTCATCAGGATCGAATGCACCCGAAAAAATGCATTGCACAAAGATTACCATGCGTTTCTACCGCGCAAGGAAGTGGTAGAAGAACGATGTCGCAAACTTCATTCCGAGAGTACAAATTATGATCATGTCAGCATATTGATAATAGGAATAGATTCAGTCTCAAGATTGAATTTTCACCGAATGATGCCGAAGACAGTGAAAGTTTTGCAAAAATTGGGTGCAATAGAAATGTTGGGATATACGAAAGTAGCCGATAACACGTACCCCAATTTAGTCCCAGTATTAACAGGACTTTCTCAGGAAGAGTTACACGATTTATGTTGGCAAAATAAAAAGAAAACTTTCGACGAATGTCCATTTATATGGAAGAATTTCAGTGCCGCTGGTTATCGCACAATATTCGCCGAAGATGCCTGTGATATGACTACCTTCAACTACTTAAAACCAGGCTTTCGTGATCAGCCAACAGATTACTACCTCAGACCATTTTGCATCGCATCGGAACACGATATAGGCAACACATGCAAGTTAAACGCAAATTTATGTGTAGGAACACGAAAAACCTTCGACAATCTCCTCCACTATGCTAAAAAAGCTGCCATAGAATTTGCGAGTGATCCTTACTTCGCAATGTTCTGGCAAGCCAGTCTTACTCATGATTTCTTGAATTATCCCCAATTGGGTGACGACTCGTATCACGAATTAATTCTCCATCTAGCAATGGAAGATTTGCTAAATAACACAGCGTTGATAGTTATGAGCGACCATGGCATGCGATGGGGTGACTTTCGACAGACGTATCAGGGTAGAATGGAAGATAGTCTTCCATTCGTCTTTATTGTTTTACCCAATTGGTGGAGAGAGAGATACCAAGTGGCTTGGACAAATCTCCGACGAAACGCTCATAGTCTTACGACTCACTTTGATCTTCACGAGACGATGTTAGATCTTTTGCAACCGCAACTTCTCGAAGAAGCAACACTCAGGAAGCGCAGTGAACAATTATCCAATAAAGAAATACCACGTGGTATCAGTTGGTTCTTACCGGTACCAAATGATCGAACTTGTTTCTCAGCTAATATATCCAGTCATTGGTGCATGTGTCATTCGAGTAGTGATATAGCACTTGGTGATCCAGGTCTCAAAGAAAGTGCCGCTTTTCTCGTGGCAGAACTTAATAAGATGTTGAGAAAGTACGCGCAGTGCGCGGTACTTGGTTTAAAAGAGATCAAAGATGCAAAGGTATGGACCGATAAGGCTGATGGATCTTCGTTGATCGATTACACGATAACTTTGCAAACTGAGCCTGGTGACGCGGTATTCGAAGGTTCTGTACGTTATAGGACGGAAGATAAGAGTCGAAAGTTGGTCGGCACGGTTAGTCGACTAAACGCTTACGGCAAACAGAGTGCCTGCGTTGATGAATTTAACATGCGGCTCTATTGTTATTGTATTTAAATTCCACATATCCGATTGATTTATATTCGACTGCATATCATTATTTTTGCAATTGGAATACTTACTCTTAAATCTGTTGTTAAAAAAAGTTACAATTATTTTGATATATCTTGCGGCTTAAAGAGTTTTTATAGTTATTAATCGAAAGATTGTGACCTGTATTCCAAGTGCAATGATTTCTACTATTTTTAATCTCCTCTTTTGGAACTTTTGGATGTTTCGTTGTTGTTTAGATCAACTGCGGATTATAGGGATGTGAGTGAACAGTTCTGTTCTAGCATGTTAAAACATATCGAAACTCGGCCTACCTCTTTAGTCATCGAAAATTACATATCTCTCTATGCACCGTATTTCTGGCTGTATCAACATTTGCAAAAATCGCAGTTAATACTAATTGCTATTAATTCGGATATTTGCGGACAATCACCAAAAATGTATTTAGATGGCCTCTTAATTTAATCCTAAATGTGATAGTTATAACTAAAATGATGTTTTCAAAAATTCTTCAAAGAATCACATAAAGTATCAGGTGAATTGTTCATTCTATACATTTTTAGTAAAACAATCTGGATTTGTGAAATTAATCAATTCTTCGAGAGCGATTTTAACGAAAGATAATTCGTATTATAAAATCGGACATATACGAGAAACGTTTTAATCATGTATTTTGTAAGAAATCAAGTACGGTGCGATTTACGATTTGATGCCACCTCATGAAATGTTCATATGCAGAAATCTCTGTATCTTGAGTGTATTTCGAAGAAAATGAAAATTGTCGTATACCGATGAACATCATCCATCAGCGATATAATGTAAATGCAAAAAGATCTTTGCTCTCTACTCCTTTTATTTTTTTACATTTCGTACATCGAAACGTGGGATAATGAGCGTGATATCTATTTAAATAGTTCGCGTTTCTTAATTTTAATGAAAGCTATATTAGAAGGTGACCTAAGGATTGTGCGAACGTATCGAATATTTAAGAATACAATGTGTAAATATAATAAAAAATGTAATAAAGACACCATAATTTCTGATTTAAAGACGATCTTATTTTCCTATACCTTCGATTATTTTCCTATAATCGAAATACATCAATCAAAAATCAAAATTATCGCAATATCAAGGTTCAGATCATTTATATTATAATCCCATTGAATGAGTAATATTACATAATGTATAATACAACACATTTATCGTTCTAATTTTGGGTATTAAATAACCTGAATTTTTGGTTACCTACTTAAGTGTAAAATCGTTTATTCACTTATTGCACTCGTACAACATTCACGCACTTAAAGCATAAATAAACTTATCCGATTAAGAAAAATTTTGTACCATTGAACCATCGCTTATGTTCACACAAGTACATTCGGCAACAGTATATGTAACCAGTCTTTTATAATTAAAGGGAAAGTACACATACTGGCCCTGGGTAATGAAAAAAGAGATATTGTGTATTCATTTGTCCAATCTATAAAGTGGCTACCAAACCTGTTGGTATCCTTTATCAGGAAGCAAGAAAATCGTCCAATATACAAACATACATTGTAGGCACATACATTTAAATTACAGGTTCCACTTGGCAGTATCACTTTATAAATACATTTCACTTTAATCTAATTCCCCCGTATTCCATTATAAATACGATTTACAGATGCTTGTTGTAGTAGATTTCTAATTTCTGTAAGGAAAATTGTAAATTATTTATCGTGAAATAACTTTTCTAGAAAATTAATGATCAATGAATTAAGTAAACTTACCATCCTTTTGTTCACTCGTAAATTCTGTCTCTGGGAATGCAATATCAAATGTGATAAATAAAGTACCATGCAAATTATTATTATCATAATTAGGCATGCCCTCTCCCTTTTTACGGATTTTAGCGCCCGGTTTTGTAATTTTATCCCTTTGAATGGTTACTTTGTGTCCGTCTAAATGCGTAATTTGCATCGTAAAGCCTACTAAAGCATCCTGCATGGATATAGTAACATTAGTATAGAGATCGTCACCGACTCTTTCGAAAATTGGATGCGGCTGCGTTTGTATTCTGAAAATTGTCAATAAATATATTACTTATATTATCTTACCGGATAAAAAGTATTTGCATTTAAGTAATATAGGTCAACAAATTTTTATAGTATTTCAAGAATCTCACTTTAATATTAAATCTCCTGGCTCACCATCCGGATGTGGTTCACCTTCCGCAATGAATTTTGTCTCTAAACCATCCACCATACCAGGTTCAATTTCAACCTCCAGAAAACGCTCTTCGGTCGCATACATAATGTTTGGACACTGCGAGCACACGGATTGTTGCATCATTTGGAACCTTCCGTTTCCTAAATTGCGCGTAACTAATTCTTGTCTACAATTACATTTCCTTGTGCCCTTTGCAGGTTTCAGAACAGCTTTATTCCTTGTTATCTGGAATTTCAATGTAATTTGAGAAGAATATTTCGTATATAAAAGAACGATAAGTATCGATCGAACAAAACTATACCTCGACAAAATTTCCACTGTACAATTCCTCCAAGGTAACGACTAAATCCATAACTATATTTGAGCCTTTTGGAGTCTCGTGCTGTTGATTAGATTCGCCGCCAAAGTGAAAACTGAAGTCTCCGAAAAAGTTTCCGAAAGGCTCGACATTATCCATTATGCCATCCTTCTTTAAGCATTCCTCTCCGCATCGGTCGTACATCTCTCTCTTACTCTTGTCGGATAAGACTTCGTACGCTGCTCCTAAGTCTTGAAACTTTTGCGAAGCGCTCGGATCATCTTTATTCTTGTCGGGATGCAATTCTTTAGCTAATCTCCTATATGCTTTTTTAATCACGTGTTGACTCGCACTGCGAGATATCCCGAGAATCGAGTAGAAATCCCTCCTGAAATAATATAAATAATATGTCAACATTTCGTATGAAAAAACCTTGTACAAGAGGGAACAGTTTAAACATTCAATATATATATGCAATAATTGTTGCAACAGTTCTTTAATCATTGTCATTCTAATATGAGAAATAATTTATGGTTTCAATCTCCATCCATGTAGCGTTAATTATTAACTAGCTCATTCTAGTACAGGTTAGAATGTCACGACTTTCAATGATCTTGCTCAATTTTACACAAATTTGTTTTTAAGCGAAGCATATTATTACTTACCCCGCAAAAGTTAACAAAACGCATAGTATTAAATTTATGAATAAAGTCAAAATCAATTTTATCGCTGCCATCCTAGCAGACGTTACAACAAACAGTAGCGTGTTCGTGGGTGCCTCTCATTGGCCCACGGCCACGAATCAAATTGCTCCACTCCGGTTTCCATTAGTTATACATTTAAACTTCAGCCTCTTTCCAATTCACGATTTTTTACAATTTTATTAAGATATTCATAACTTTGATTACATTTCATCGCGATAATTACCCTCACGCTCAATTTTTCATTAAAAAAAATAAAAGGAGTGATAAAATATCGGTTGATATTGATTAAAAATTAAACGTTTACGAAATTATTAGCGAATTAAAAATACAAAATATTGTAGAAAATTTCTACATCACAAAATCTTAATAATTTAAGTTTCCTACTCTTTGAGAATGGCAGAAACCGTTAGTTTTCCAACCGATAGAATAGTGCGTAAACTAAACAAAAAGTGATTTTATACCAGACAATTCTCGTATATCCCACAATAATTTAAACAATTGACATTGAAGATAATGATATAGTTTAATTGAAGTGTATGAATCATCTGAGCGCCATTTGTGAATTGTACTTTACGTCGTTAGCCTTGCGATACGGCCAAGTTGACCAGACTTGGACGGAGGTCCACCCCTTCCTCTTGATAAACCCGATAAAAAAAAAGGGGTGATCTGACAGCTGACTGATCGAAAACTTTACACAGATCAGTTGGTGTGTGTCATTTAATGGTTGCATTTGAACGAGTGCTAGCAAGGGTAACAGGAAATTCTTCATTTAAACATGTTAGTATGTAAAGCCAAGCGTGTGTATTGCGAGCGAGGATCAACGGTGCAAGTGCAATCTCAAATAACATGACAAAGATACGTTTGAACCTATACACGGCTGTTGACCACAAAAGGTTACCAAACAAAAATTAATCCCAGGTTATGCAAACTGATCTGTTATCTGGTAGATTTCTTAGTGTAAAATGGAGAAGCACATGTATTTATGGTTGGGTGTCGACAAATTGTCATTTACTTTTGCCGATCAACTGACAGGCGTTGTACGCCGATTGGCAGCCGTCAAAGATTACATTTTTGTAACGACAACAACCAACAGTTTGTACTACGGTCAAGTGTTAGCGTCGGAGAACCCCGAGACAGAATTAATTCTGAAAAAGGCACAATTCGATGCGATTGATATCGCTACGAATTCTCAATATCTGTTCATAGTTGATAACAATGGTTACGTTTTGAAAATAAATCCTCAAGACTTGAGTATTGTAGACAGAATTATACTGAAGGAAGAAATTAAATGTTGTAGTCATGGGTATGTCTTGGTTCGATACATTATACATATATTGTTTGTATCGATTATATTGTAGTATTTTGGCTTGTAGGTACAAAGAAGAAAGTGAAATAGTAAAAGTCAAGTTCATAGCAGTCAGCGATCAAGCAGCATTGTTCGTAACGGAAAACAGACAACTGTGGGCGAGTGGAAAGCAACCAGAGATAGATGTCAATAGTACGGAGCCTAAGAAAGTAACATTTTTCGAAGACAGAACAGTTTCAGCAGTAGCGTGTGGTGCTAATTTTAATGTAGCTGTCGTGAGAAAAACAGCTAATGCTCTAAAGAATGACACGGATAGCGAGAACGAATTGGAAGAAGTTTTTGTAAATTCTTGTCCTCAGTGTCTCAACAATGTGGTTCCAAGTTCTACCAGCATAACATCATCGGAAACTTGCCCGGCTGAACTTCATGCGCAGCAGTTTAGCGAAGATCATTCGACAAATTCTATTAGTGCTCTCTCTATTACTAGTAAAGATCCAGATGGTATTTCATCCGTGAACACTGTTAAAACGGATATTGCACAGGAGGTACTAGAAAACGAAGAACATGGTCTAGAAAGTGACATGGATTCGGAGAAAGAAGAAAAGAAGAATGTTATTTTTATAAATACAGAGGCAGCGAGACAATTCTTGACTAGACAACTCGCTTGGGTTTCGTCGTATGGAAGCACAAAGGAAGATATTGCCGTAGATAGCATAGAACGCCCATCGAGATTGATTAAACAGAATGTATCGAACATGGCTAATTTAGTGTACGAAGGGGTTAAAAATGTGGGAGGGAGGGTCGTGACATTATCCAGACACATGAGTGGAAGTTCGGATATGAATGAATTTAAAGACGACAGCGTAGAGCATAGAATCGAACTGGAAGAAGATCTTTCGAAGCCTACTGCCAATTCAAGCTTAGCGCTTAGTTTACGATGCGAAGAATTTCCATGGTCCTCTAGCACCGGATCTTCGGAGCATGAGTTTTCTCAGCAAGGTCTCACGGAAAGAATCAATATATTGACTCGCACTGGAAGCAATATATTGTCCGCTGAACTTTGGGTCTGGGGCAGTAAAAAATATGGACAATTAGGAATAGGGGATACCATTAAACGTGAAAGGCCTGTCTTAGTATCAAAATTTAACAATACTGGCATCAGAAAAATATCGTGCGGTGCATTTCACGTATTAGCTTTAACTTTGGACGGTAGAGCCTATGCTTGGGGAAGAAATAATTACAAACAGGTTACGCTGGATTCGACCGTACATCATAGTTCTCCACAATTGTTTATGACAAAATTATCCTCTAGCGAAAGAGCTTTAGATATAGCTGCTGGAAGTTTTCATAGCATAGTTATGATGCATCATGGTCTATATTTTATAGGAAAATCTAGGTAAGCAATGTATTATAACTCTCGAGTATTTGTAAATTATATCTTACGTATATACTTAAAATATGATTTTATTTCAGTAAACCAGGCGAAATGTTTCAATTATTCATTGAGACTGGGAAAGAATACAGTCCGATGGAAATTTTTAGTTGTCGACAATATAATTGCTGTTCTGTGATAAATAAGTCTGCAATAAATGTGTCGGAAGATTTAGGAAACGAGCAAATCTTGTTAGAACAGATGTTAGTCATTTACCAAAACTTAATTAAGCCATTCCAGAAGAAAGGAGGTGCTACTCAAGAATCAAATGTTTATGAGACATTATGCAAATGCTATACAGAGCTACTAAGTTTCACAGTATTGAACGTTACCAGTTTATGGAACTATTTTAATCATATCGGTGAACCGTACGAGGTAGTCGCTGTTGCTAGTATCGAAGAGTACATTACTGTATACAAATATTACTTAAATGCAGTTTGCGATGTTATTTCACTTGGTGGTTTTACCTACATTGCAAAAATAATCCAAGTCCCACAAGTAGTAACCGATCTATTCATAGACAAATTAAAGAACAATGAAACGCGACAAGTACTATCTGGCACATACTTAGAAAAAGTAAGAAACACTGACACCAAAAAAGTATCTAACGAAGACATCATTTCCATGGCATTGCAACATCCATTACGAAAATTGAGCAGGTAACAAATTACATATAATTATGTATAACTTTCCAATTTAACATATTACTCATTACAAATCTGATCCATACAGATATAGAAATATGATAGTAAATTTGATCAAATGTAACGGTACAAGAATGGGTGTTGAACGTTTACAAGAAGCAATAGTAAAATGGGAACAGGCTTACGAGGAACATGATAGAATGCAAAGAGAAGCAGAAGCTACAAAACAATTTTGGGATAGTTGTGGAAAACTTGCTGAATTATTAAGATCTCCTGACAGACGACTTATACGAGAGTCGCGAACATATCCATTATCAATGTTAAATTCAACAATATTTTACTCCCACTGGTTTGTTCTCTTAACTGATGTATTTATTCATGTTGTTGGAACGTCTCCCACGGTTCATCCATTACAAGTACTATGGATAGAACCTCTCCCTGATACCGAGACTGTGCAAGTAATTATTCTTTCGAATTTCTCAATTTTCTCTTAATCCTTAACAAACTCTATATCCACGGTATTTTCCTTTATATTCAGAATGCTATATCGGTAGTAGCACCCGAAGAGTCCTTTGTATTGTATACTCCTACTGCTTCCGAGCGAAACGAATGGTTACACGCCCTGCAAAATACTATAAAATACACTCTGCAAAAGGTTCTTGGATCTACTCCTCCGATTGCACGATCTGGTTCCTTCACGTTTACGAAATACGGTCTTTATAAGGATGCTAAATATACCGGTATGTTACTCTTTACTCTCAATTATAGCAAAGTTTCTTTCGTCTGACGCTTGTAACACGTTAACGTATGCAGGACGGTGGTTGAGTGGAAAACCACATGGTTTGGGAAAATTGGAGTGGTCAGATGGTCGTGTGTACGTAGGTCAGTTTCATAAGGGCATTATTAATGGTACTGGAAAAATGGATACTCCGTCTCAAGGCGTTTATGAAGGACAATGGAAAGATGGTCAACAAAATGGATACGGGACAATGAGGTGTGTTTAATGGTTTTTTTCTTTTTTTTTTGTAATTATATGAACTCCCCACTCAGTCGAGCAATAATTGTATTCCATTAGGTATGCCAACGGTGATGTGTATGAAGGATACTTCAGAGATGGATTACCGCATGGCCACGGTGTTAAAAAAGAAGGTCATTTTATGGCAAGCATCGCATCTGTCTATATAGGAGAATGGGCAGCAGGTGTTAAACAAGGATATGGTATTATGGATGACATAATGACAGGTGAATATTAATGAATTTGATTTGACTATCGAGTAAAATTGAAAAATCAATTGACTAAAACTTTGTAATCACAGGAGAGAAATATTTGGGTTCTTGGAACAATGGTATGAAGCATGGTTGTGGCTTGATAGTAACCGTCGATGGAATTTACTACGAAGGTGTATTCGCACAAAACGTTTTGACGGTATATTATATCGATTTGTATGAAATATTGTTGATGTACGTACAACTGATGAAAAATGTATAAAAATTGATAATATTGTTATTAGGGTCACGGTGTAATGGTTTTTGAAGATGGGACACATTACGAAGGCGAATTTAAATCCGCGGGTATTTTTTGCGGGAAAGGTGTTCTCACGTTCAAGAGCGGAGAAAGATTAGAAGGAAATATGAACGGTGCTTGGAACGAAGGTGTAAAAGTTATAGCGACATTACACATGAACAAATCTAATGGAAATCTACTGGTTAACTCGAAACCAACGTAAGTGGATAAAGCGATACACTATCGATGTATATTTACTATCGCTAAATTTTCAAGTTTTCAAATCGCAGATCATTTGGTAAATTGTGCGTATCACCGGATCAGAAGTGGAAAGCTATTTTTAAACAGTGTTATCAACAACTTGGTGTACTTGAACCAAGTATCAAACCTGTATCAACTGACAAGTCGGCCGAAACACAAAAAGTATGGCAAAATATAGCTAGTATAATAACAAAATCACACCAGAAAACATTGCAAAGGAAGAAAATGTCGATAGATATTTCGGCGAAGAGAGAAAAGGAAAAAGGAAATATCGATCAGTTAGAGAAAATTCCATGTTTTGGCAGAGACAAAATAAATCTCGAAACGTATAAGGAAATCCAGAAATATTTAACGAAAGCATTCGAAAGTCCGTATCATCCTTTAGGCGGACTCCTGACTGAAGTTGCGACGGTATACACGGCTACTTATGGAGGAGTGAGAGTTCATCCTCTGTTATTGAGTCATGCCGTACTTGAACTTCATAGTATTACATCGAGAATATATGAGATTGTCACATTACTATTTCCAGCATTGCCGCGTGGCGGGAAGGACTACGTGTTAGAATCTGAAAATGAAGAAGAAGAAGGGTGGGTAATAAGGGCATGAAAAAATTAGAAGAATGTTATTAATTATTTTTTAACAGACTTATATCATTTTTCACTGTACCTCTATTAGGCAAGTTATAAGTGCTGCAGCCATTCTTCATCCAATTATATTACCCCGCGTACATTCGGCCCTTTTTGTACTCTATGCTTTGCATAATAAAAAGGAAGATGACGCTTATTTGGAGAGATTGATGAGATGGAACAAACAGCCACATTTGACATTAATGGCTTTTCTAGATATTGATCAGTACGCAAATTATTTCAATGCATTCATCCAATTAAATTCAAACAACAAATATAATATATTTTCTCTTTTTTCATAACTTTGGGGATGTTTTTGACTTTTAGAAAATTTTGGAAGAATGCAAATATAATTGGTATTGGGGAAAATCCGATGGCGTACCAAGACGAACCATTCTTCAGTGACGCTATTGAAACGTTGCAACAATTGAAAACAACGTTTTCGCCATTAGAAAAGTTATTAGTCGTAAGAAATACTTTCGAACAAATGACACAAGTAAGTGAAGTATACTGATTTATAGTTTCAGAGACAACGACAGACGTGTTATAATGTTTTTGGTTGTTGTTATACAGGCAGTACAAAAGCAATTAGGCATTACGTATTTATGGACGATGGATGAATTATTTCCTGTCTTCTGTTTTGTCGTTGTACGCGCCAGTGTATTGCAATTGGGTAGTGAAATACATTTTATTGAAGACTTCATGGAACCTTACTTACAGAATGGAGAATTTGGAATCATGTTCACAACTCTTAAGGTTTGAATTCTTATATTTTTATTATCTCCGAAGTAGAATCTCGATGAATCTATGCCATATTTACATCTTCTAAGGACCAAACATACATTTGTGTCTCTTTTACTTTCTATAATCGAGATTTTACTGTGTCTTTTTATAATCCGATAGTCTTGACTCTAGATCAAATCTATCTATTTGCATATATTATCTCTTCTAGGCTTGTTATTACCAAATATTACAAGAAAAAGTGAATGTCGGCGATTGAAATGCCGAGTGTTAGTTATAGTTTTACCATAAGAAGTTACGATGATGAATGTGTATAAAAATGAAGTTTAAATCTAGAATTTGATATACCAATCAGTGCAATGAGTAATTAGAAGAAAACGACAGAAAGGTACCTCAACTTACTGATATTATTTCATTGAAGCTATTACCAAGCTTCATAGTGGTTTTTATCGCATAGTATACCAAATTCATAACGTGTATATCTGTAATGTATTATACTTGTTGTTCAAACCGAGTGAACGTATTTATATCCGAAATAATGTGAAATCATGTGTAATATTTATAAATTATTCAGCAGCGAAGAGTCTAATATAAGATGAGTTACATATCAACTTATTATATGTTTTATTTTCAAGTATAAAGTCGTTGAACTGAAATCATTAATTTTAGCAATTTTTTCATCTATCTGACTGACACTCGAATTACACTTAAAATCTACCCCGCGCTCATTAATAGCATTTCGTATCTCAATTTATAATGAGTGTCATCAATTTTTTCTACTTTTTTATATTTCGAGTATAGATCAAGCTATTATAGAAGTTGTGTTTTTAATGGCTTTATGTGTGAATCAAAAGTGGATTTAGATGTAGGAATACGAAAGTTGTTGAATTTTTCACAAACTCGCCGTAAATAGAGAAAAAATCCATGCTTAGCCTAAATTAGCATGGTCATCCACAGCACGTACGATCACATAGATACTGTTCGGGAATGTACAAAGAATTTTACTGCCAGTTTTATTACAACTAACGCAATGTAGAATTTTCAGTTCCAAACCAATTGGCTTCGACATGGAATTGATACACCGACAGAACAATTTAACACTAATGTCAGCCTTGCCTAAATTAATTTCTTTCTTTTGGTGTACATATGTTAGTAGTAGTGATGTAGAAAAACACGTCTCTGAGCTACATGTTAATAGCCAAGGTTTTTGTAGTGTCTAACACCAAATATCTATTAGCGAAATATTAATACTGCATGCCAAATTGAAATTGTACTATATTATTTATAAGTCTACAATATTATTAAGGTAAAAGAGTATTTCATGAATTTTTGAAAGGATCGATTTAACTTTCAGTGAGTATAGTGTGAATTATATCATTAAGAAATTCAAAATAATTCAATCGTAATTATGATAAACTAGCACAAACTAATAGTACCTTAAAAAGCGTGAAATTTTTCCGCATATTTTGTGGATCATAGAATATTTATCTTCGCGTGAATTTTCACGTCTCTTATTTTTCTTCCAGTTGTAAACCCGCTCTCTTTCGAAGATAATTCTAGTCGGTGTCGTTACTTACATATTGCTAGATTTAGAAGACGAATACAGTATCTTCCATATTTGAACATTTAAATTTCAACTCGTGTTTTTTCTTCGTAAAATTTGATTGGAAGTTTCGAAAATCAATGGAACAGACTCTGCGATGGCGCGCTGGTTTCAAGTAGTATAAGAAAGATCGTATGCCAGGCATCGGCGATTGTGAATCGTTGTCTGTAACCTGCAAAAGAGTTTTTTTGTGAGAAAGAAACCTTGTCAGCTTTGTCTGACTGTATTAACTATTTTTAATAAACATGGAGTTAGTTAGAAGTGTATGGAGGAGATCCTTATTCATGTATAAACCATGTATACAGAACAGCTTACGACACAGGTATAAACTTTTGCACCATAACCTTTTTAGATAGCATTTTCTATTTACGTTTTATCCCTACGAATCACACAATCAACTTAAGAATATAGTCCTATGGTAGTTTGAATAATTATTAAAATTAAATAAACAGTATTTTTAACATTATTGCAAAATATCAATTTGTAGAGTATGATACTTAACGTTGCAGTAACTGTTCAACATCAAATATAGCAGAGACAACTGCTTTCCCGAGAGACGGGGATTCTGGTATGACAATTACGGATCTGAAAGACACAAAGCTGAAGGATGACATGATTTTTAATGCACTTGGTGCCACCGACGAACTCTCCTCGTATATAGGGTTAGCAAGAGAGTTCGCATGCGATAGTAAAGTGGAGCATCCGTACGTAGATAAACTCAAAAGAGTACAAATGATACTCTTCGATTTGAGTCACGCTATATCTAAATCTACCCCTGGAAAAACGAAGCCTTTCGAAACTAAGCACACGAGAGATCTCGAAGAATGGATTTTAGAATATTCCAATCAACTTCCACCAGCGGAAGATTACATTATTCCAGTAATACGTGGTTTATATTTTTAATGTATTAAAGAAAATTTCTTTTAGTATACGATTTTCATTATGCGCTTTCTTTTTGAATAATAGGGAGGTGGAAAAGCTTGTGCTTCACTTCACGTTGCTCGAACTATATGTAAACGCGCAGAAAGAAGTATCACGTCTCTGGTGAAAGAAGGAACCTTAGATATGGAAGCACAAAAATACTTAAACCGACTGTCGGATTTCCTTCTCACAGCATCACGGATCGCTGCAAAGTGCGATCAACGCACAGAAAATATTTATATTCCCAGAGCAGAAGTTAAAGAGGAAAAGTAAATTGTTAGTTTCTTAATAGAGAAACAGAACTGTTATTTTCTAACTGGTGCATTAAACAGTGTTCTTGACCACAAGATGGTCGAACCAAGCTATACGTAGAAGAACTGCATTAACGTAATAGCCTTTCAATATGACTATCGCAAATACAAACAAGCGCTGCAGTTTTCCTTCATTTTAAGTACAATAGATCGTTTCACTGCATTTTATTTTGTATATTATTGTCCAGTGCACTAAATGCAGTGTTACTTTTTATGCAGTGACTTCCAATTCCACACAATGGAACAGTGTACAATATTGAATGTTGTTAATTATTATATAATATATGAAAGTTACACACAACGTTACTTCATGAAGCCACCATTCTCCTAACCAGTGCGCACGCAATGTAAAAATCAAAGTATCGTAGTGCAGTAGTAGTAAGCGATTACAGATACGTTTCTTTATGTAAGGTTTGTAAATAGTTCGTTGTATTAATTATATTTTCAATTGTTGATACAAATTCTGTTTTGAATGTCTGTTCACCGACTAAGATCTTGATGCTATAGTAGTGCCTTTCGAGTTGAAGTACATGGGGAAATGTACATTGTTAAAAATCTATAAGACAAACCGAATTTAAAATGTACAATGTTATTCTTTTATTTGAGATTCTGAAAAGGATAAATTTTGTTATATATTTTTGATTTTGTTTGTCATATAGAATAATCCCGTTCCTCGTTGTTCCTTTAACGCATGCCTCGTACATGTTTCTACTGACTATGATAGGATATCGGTCAATCACAGGTAGGTAATAACAGTAAAAACTTGCTTATAAAAGAAATTACAAAACAAAACATTCGTGTTATATTTAAAAACATTTGTTACATGTGACAGTATCTCAATAGGAATCTTATAAATTACTTATTTATTCTAGAACTTCATCGCCTTCGACAACCTCTTTTAAGTCACAAACATCAATATATCCAGTGCCTTTAGTTTCTGACCTTACCAATTCGTCTATTTCTCTGTATTTTCCAGGATCGATAACGCAGTGTAAGTATAACGTATCTTCCTCCCAATTTTCTGCCTCCATCCTAGTAGCCAGTTTAATTATTGTAGCTCGCAATTTCTTTGCTTCTTTTCCTGTGAGCATAATCTTAATTTTCATTTGAGCTCTTTCCAAAGGCATTACGGTTTTCAGTTGCGGAATAATTTCTAGTGCTTGTTGTTTGGCATTCTTGTTTGGTTTCACCGAAAAGTGTATATCTTTCATAGCTTTTTCTATCATCGTTACGGTGTATGGTCTCTTGGTTTCTGGATTAACACATTTGTCTGCAACGGTCGTTGCGATGTCTTTCAACATTGAGTCGAGTGCCAAATGCCTTTCTTTGTCCGTAACTTGAAGTTCACCCTTCGTTAATATTTCTTTGCAAATTTCTGTGTGATTATCAGTTCCAAATGCCTTCAAAAGGTCCTCCTTTTTGGCGACTTGACCTTTTGAAACATTGGTAAATACCGTGTGGGTCTGTAACACTTCATCGATATCTTTTTCTCTGGAAAATGTTTATATCATATTCACAGAAATATAAGTATAAGTTTACGCAAGATTATGTCACTGTGTATAGGTTACACGCAGAAACCCGAACGTCAAAGGTTCACTAATTTAAAATGATAAACAAAGACTCACAACTTGTTTCTCCAGGATACAACTTTATTACGATAGCAAGCGATCTCAAATCGCTTTCCACTTTTTTTCATGCGTACCACGGCGACGTTTGTCAGCCGAATTTGGTTAATAGGAGTAAATATCATTGACATGATGAATGATGAATTCAGTTGAATCCTACTACGACGTAAGACACCTTTTGTTGGCTCAGCAACGCACTTATAATAAATACAATCACTGACTATGTCACTATGCGGTTGTAATACAATATCGTTCGATTTTTAAATTCGCAAATACTGTGCCGCATATTGCAAAATGTTGCAAAATTCGCGACCGGCAATTGTCGAATGATTATTTTCTATTTCCGTAATGCCGACATTCTGCGCATAGACGCGATTCAAATTCAACGTGGTTCAAACAGTCGGCCCTAAGTCGAATGATTTTAGTACGCCTTATCCAAATCTTATTATAAATACAAAACAATCTAAACAGCAAGAATGGCAACAATTTAGGAATGAGGAAAATCGCGACCTCAGAATTAGATCGTGATTCGCTCTCATTATTTTTAGCTACGGATATTAGTTACCGCGATTCGCGATTTCTCCCGATCTATCCTGATTCGTGAAGAGCGAATGTTCCTGTTTGTAATATAGATGGCGCTAAGAATCTTACCGCGATTTTCCATAGCGATTCTTGCAATCGTAATCAATGTTTGTAATAAAATATATTCAAGCGAATTCAAAACCTCTGTGTAATTAATAATCCTATTGTCTACCTAATCTACATCCCATCATCTACATCATACATGCATTTCCATGATTTCAACTGACAAATGCTATTGGTCTTTTATCTTGGCATTGTTTTTTATGTGATTAAAATCATAATCAATACGATTATTCAAACGATCGTACTTCATTATAATAATATTAACACATTCGCGATCGCTGACGTGAATTCACTATTTTCACCGGTATTCAGGTTTAAAAATGGGAAAAATTTGCCGGTCGCGAATGTGTTTAGAATATCTATGAGTGATTAAGTTTTATCTGTTCATTATCGATTATTATGTTTTACATGATTCTGTTGTACACTGGTTTCATTGGCTCCGTTTCACAGCGAGTTTATATACATGAAGTACAACTGCTTTTTCGCGATAATTGCCGCAAACTTACACAATCATTCAAGCTACACGATATTGGCAAACAATTTGTAAGCGACCGTCACACTTGGTGAATTTGCAATACAATTGCTGATAGAGGAATTGTATCAGTTTACCGCTGTTATTGTAATTAAAACACTACAATGTACAATAGGAAGTTAAACTCGTCTTACTTATCGCATACTCGAAATAATTAATACTGTACTGAAAAGTAATTGTCATTCACTTTCCAACAATTTTCCATAACATACTTAACAACATCGGTACAACTTTATTTTTTGCAATAGATTCAGTTATCTAATCAAATAGATTACCTATACAATACCTATATAATACATTCGGTTCTAATATTCCGCGTAGTTCATGCAAGTTCTCAACGCGTGCTTATTTTCCTGTCGTAAAGCCGAGTTAATTTATGTGCATCGTTTATTACACAATTAAAAATGAAATTTCTAGTAGCACGAATCCTTGAGAACTGTCGAGTAATTTAGTTTTCAAAAGTAACGAAGGGGAGAATTTTGCTGATAAAGCAAACCAAGTTGAATGGTATCGGAGAAATTAGTGTATGTTATACTTGCAGCAAAACTTAATAAAGTCACATGCAAAACTGTGAGCATATTTAGATGGGAAAATTGAGTTCAAACGTCTGAATAATACGAGTGATTCTACTAGCCAGTAGTTCTGTGTAGTTAGTCTTTCGAGGACTCTTTCAACGACTGCAGTTTTTCGAGCTACGATGTTTCTCAATAATTTTCTCGGATTCGCTTTGGTCATACTATCCTTAGTGAGCATCAATTCTGGCCAATCGCCTATAGTACAAACTGATAGGGGTCCAGTGGAAGGAAAAATTTCGAAGACATTGTGGACTGGGACACCCTATTTCTCTTTCTTAGGAATACCTTTTGCTAAGCCGCCTGTGGGGAAATTAAGGTTCCAGGTAACGAAGTTCTTAGAAAAGACATAGATAGTAAAAAAGCTTATCAAAATGCTGATTCATATTATTTTAACAAATTACGTAGAACACTATGTGTCTTTAGCCACCAGAAGATGTGGAACCATGGACTGACACGTTGAAATCAGTGGAAGAACGGAGTGTGTGCCCTCAAACGGCCGACGGAGTGTCCAAAGTTTACATTGGAGACGAAGATTGTTTGTACTTGAATATCTACACTCCAGAGGTAAGTTAATTGTACTCGCAAAGTTCAAAGCTTCATTGAAACATTCATTTTTGTACGATAGACGAACCTTGGCAACCATACTAAAAAAAGGGCAACCATGGTTTATATGTTTGGCGGTGGCTTTTACGAAGGAGACAAGAATATGAATATATACGGACCGGACTTCTTTATGGAAACTGACCGAGTCTGCATTGTATTGGGAAACTATCGATTGAGTGCACTTGGTATAATTTTGAGTTTTTTATCGCTATAGATATATTCTCTGCATCCGCGAGAATTACCGAAGTGTATTTATTCCTCGTATTTATTCCTTAATTCTAGGCTTCGCATCGCTGCAGAAGAAGTACATGATGGGTAATCAAGGTCTTAAAGATCAACGTATGATTTTGCAATGGGCAAAACGAAATGCAGACGCTTTCGGCTGTGATAGCGAGAGTATAACTCTGGTTGGACAGAGTGCTGGCTCAGCATCTGTGTTTTACCACTTAATTTCTGACCAATCTAAAGGTATCTATTTTTTTCATATTTAATAATAATCATTTAATAGTTCAGCGTATATTTTTATTTTGCATTAGATTACTTTTGAAATGACACTTTCTCACTTTGCATAGGATTGTTTCATCGATTAATTGGTATGAGTGGAACCCCCCTGTGCTCGTGGGCTACCGATCCAAGAGAAAAGGCAAAAAGCAGAGTACATCAATTAGTAGATTTATTGGGCCATCCCGATGTCACTGACGAAGAAGCATTTAACATTCTAATGGATACTGATGCCAAAGATATTGTCACAAAAACTGAGGAGATGTTAAAGGTGAAAATTTTCTGTTAGACTTGTTACCTTTATTCTAATTGTTTGAAAGAGTCTCGAATGCAATTTTTGTTGGTCGATAGTTCAGTACTGCATTTAGGCCCACTGTGGATGGTGATATACTGGGTTCCACAACACCAGGATTTCTGACTGAATGTGCATTTGAGAAATTTCTAACATGCGACTATTTGCATATGCCAATTATGATGGGATATGTTAAAAACGAAGGACTTAGTTTTATTCCCCGTAAGATTTTACGATTTTCCAAAAAATCAATTTTCTGCTTTAACCACAATTTTTCGTTCTCATATCAAGAATCTTACTATTTTTAGCCTACCAACTTCAGCGTTGGTTATACGAGTCGCTAACTAGCCTCAAAAATATTGGATTTAACAGTGAAGCATTGCCGGCACCTATTAAAGCCATTTTTAATAGTACCATTGACGTGTTGAGTGAGGCTGATTATCGTATCCTTGAAAATGTAAATAGTTTTCTTTCTCTAATTCGCAAATATTAGAAAAATTCAGATGATCGATAATTTCTCGTTTTATCTAGATTATAACGAAGATCGCGTTCATTGGTCCCATTGATTTCACTCAGCGGCTCATTGCAGAATGCAATCGTCATCCAATTTATTATTACATCTTTGCACGTCTTTCGAACGAGTCATATCATGAGAAGGTTTTGCACATTCCAGTGCCTGGTGAGAAGATGCATTTAGATTTACTATGTAGATTATAAACTAACGAATGATTTTTTATTATACATATAACACTATTGATCATTAGGTGTTGGGCATTCTGATGATCTAGGAGCTTTATTTAGAATAAATGAGATCGATCCTTCACCAAATATAAACAATACGGAAAATATATATCGACGCAAACACGTTCGTCTGTGGACCAACTTTATAGTTACTGGGTATGTGTTACGATCGAAATAATATGTATTTTGAAAATATGCCTATAGAGAATTTTGATAAAAGAAGGAAATAGAAAGTACAAATTTATTTATTATATTTATGTTGGGCATATGTAGACATCCTACTCCTGATGGACCTCGGGATGATTTCTTGGATGGTGTTACTTGGACGGATTCCAGAGTAACGGATCAACAATTAATTATTAAGGAGAAATTGACAATGGCTAAAAGACAGATTTCTCTGACCACTAGCCTTCTCGAAACCCTGATCGGGCCAAGTAGTTATGTGAGTACTGGATGTAGACCTGATCAAAGTCTTGGGAATAATGAAAGTTCGTTCATAGTGACTTTGAGATAAATGAACACGAATATCTAACACTAATAATCTATTGTATTTTTTACTTTGGTCATTTAATGAGTATATGGTTCTATTGAAAATTGATGTATATTAGAAATCAAATTTTAATAAATAACTAACTCGTTACGAGTGCATTTCAAAAGATTCTGAAAATTTTGTGTTTTCGATATGATTTCTTTCGAATTATTGGAGATTGCTGTAGTCATATACTTCGGGATTTAGATTTTAAGTTTAGGCAGCACGGAGATTAAGCAAAAGGAATTATCACCTTTGATGATATTCACCGCCCTGAATCCATATCTCCCGAATACACTGGATCCTCACAACACTTTTAATAGCACTCGCGACTCGAGACATTACGTTTTACCGCATTTTTTCACGACTTTTTTCGGAGCACTAACGCGGATCTGTTGCACTCACCCTCTACGATAAAAATGATGGCGCTCGGTGAGCGCCTCTACTGTTCGTTTAAAACGAGCACTCCGATTGGTCAAAGCTAATTTGGCAGCATATCGGTAGAACAGAGCACAATATATCGACATATCGTTATACAATTACATAGGTGCTGGAACTCTTGTGATTTTGTACCTGCTCGACATTTCAGACCGTGTAACAATAAATCTCGTAAGTGGAAATGTACCTTATACCCCGTGGATAATTATATACCAAGTGAGGGTATAGCTTTCTGAGTTCTCTCGAATTCTTACTACAATTATCCACGATAGATGGTGCACCAACCGCGATTGCCGTAGCTACGTGTGATTCCCATTCAATCTCGATAGCTATCGTGATCCTTAGTGACCATCCCGCATCAATGTTTTCATTCGATATATCGATGCTTGAAAATGATTGCATCGAATGCATCGACCCATCGATGTTTGATTATCGATGCTATTGGAACTAAACAGTGGTGAGTTATTTCAAACTTCAAAGTTCAATATTGGATTCATAGTGGATACTATGATAAACAAATTACTAATTAAATGTTCTTTAACCACTGCATAGACTATTTTCAGTCCTGCACATTGTTCCGGCAGTGCTGTTAGCCTGGATTAATCGCTAGATATGAAATGTTTAGATATCGCGTTCCGCAAAATAACACATAAAATAGGGATGTAAGTAAGTTTTAATAATTTATCATAAAATATTGCTGCAACCAACAACTGAAAGATGACGAAAAAAATGTCCAGGGGTCAAAGTGTCATCAATTCAGGTCCAGCACCAACATTGTGTAGTAGTAAAACCTTTCAGGGTGGGGACAAGTAGTGGCGTGACGTCACATGGCGCATGCGCAACCCGCGCCTTCCCGAGGACTGTATCGGACTGTATCGAATATGGCCGCCGCGAGCGTGATGCCGTTCGGAGTGCGTGGAAAATGACCGTATTTCCGTGGTTCTGACGGCACGATTAAGCGTACGCGCGTGCATAGTGAGAGTGAGTGCTACCATCGTCCATCCGGCTACCTAGTCGGCCCTTATAATGGCATTGGTCACCGTGCAGCGTTCTCCGAGTGTTTCCAGTTCTCCGCAGAGTTCGGTGAGTTTTTTCCCTTACTGCGTTAATTGCGAGCCCATAATTTTGCATAGGGCATCTATCGAAGGTTGCACCCTTCCCCTATCGAGAATCGAGATATCGGTGAAAAGCAAAGAGTCTGATCGGTTATATCGGTTCCATGGGATCCGGGGTTAAGCGGTGTGTTAGGCTCCGCGCCGCGGCGGCATTAGCCTTTCCTTATTTGGCGGTGCATTGACAATCGACTCTATACGAGACAGAGAGTCGAGGAAATTCAAAGTTTCATCAGGGTTTCCTCGGTGAGTCAGAAAAGCTCATGGAGCACATCGGTCACAATATACTACGCCACTGGACTCATCGTAAACAAAGGCTTGTTTTGACGTTTCTTGTCCGTGTGTTTTTTGGCCCCAGTAGCTTGTCACTGGTTTTCAAGTTCACTACTATCTCGAATATGTTATCTAATCGCGGTGTGGTGAGGCTTTTCGGAAATAGAGCGGCACGGGAAATTGCCGGTGGGTCGGTTGGCTCTGTCCAGCTTCGCTAAGCGAGAGAGCGGATGCTGCGTTGGGCTACTTTGCGAGTGATGCATCGCTTGCTGTTGCCAGACGCATTGTCTCGCCTGGCCGGATTGGATCGGATTGCTGATCGCACACTGTTCTTCTTCCGTAGGCGCGATTGCGTGGGTGCGAACTGCTTGGGAATTTTGCCGGGTTCATTCATTAGGACAATTGGTCTATGCATCGTTAATGAGAGATGTGAGGGTGTTAAACGGGAAAATTAGTAAAGATGTTCATTTAACTGAAGCTTTGCTTCGTGTTTCCGACCTTGCTATTTTACGCTTACAAAAGTGATGGGTAGTTTTTCTTTCATACTATTGTATGGAAAAAGTATTCAAGCTCTTCTTTGGTTTAAATTGTAGGTTAGATTTTCGATAAAATTATTGTTATCTACGAAATTTTATTTGTCAGATTGTAGAGCTTAGTTAAATACGATAAAGCTCAGTGAATGGAACGCTTCTCAAATAAGCTGTTACCGTATATGCTATAACATCCGTTGTATAAAATTCATCGGAACACTTTATTCTTTTGTTCGGTTATGCAAGTATGCGCGATGAATTCTAATTGTTACTGGATCCATTTGCATACTTTGATAATTACACGTAAATTCAAGACGTCAGTTGTTGCATTATCGTACGTTAGACAGTGTTCAATTTTAAAATGGCCACTGAAGCCATAATTATCGACTATTACGTCTTGAATAGGTAAATCTAGTCGCGGATTTTAGAATATTATTTCTAGCCGAATTATTACCTATTCACTATGTAGAAGCAATTTAACAAAGTGGAAGTTTAGAAGATTTAAGTTAAAGAGGAAATAACATAAAAAGAATAACTTTAATACCATTAGAAATTTGTCGAGCAGTTGAACAATTCATCGAACATCGTTCTATCCGATTGACACACCCGTGCAGTACGTCCATTTCAAGTACTCCACGTACAGGGTGACCCATTTAAAGTTGCATACATAATTATCTTTTAAACTACATTTTGTCCCAAAAAATCCTTCGAAGCTTACCCCGTTTTGGAAGATTTGTTTTATAATGATAGCGAGTATTCTGTAGATTCGTAGTTTTGGGATTTCATAGTGACTTTTTAATAGTTTATCTCTGATATAGAGCTATATGTGTATCGCATCAGGTAGAATTAATAAGAAAATTCATTGAGACCCCAAGTAACGTTGACTCTGGTACAAAGCAAAGCGGTTAAGCGCGGGGATGCGCGATAGAGGCGCTGGCAACTGGTCGTGGCAAGAAATAGAGCCCTTTCGGAGAAGAGTGAAGCAGAGCCAGTTCAGTTGGTTCGCCGCCACTCGGCAAGTCGGCAGGCTGGTGGACCGGGCAGGTGCTGAATTACACTGATCGAAACATTCTTAGTCGTCACATTGACGTGATTCCTATTGCACTATTTCCAAAGTGACACGTGTCAATTCGAATCTTTCGTATTTTCAAACTCAAGCTTCAAACGCAAAACACTGCATACGTGTCGCGTCATTCGGTTAGTTCCATTTTGATCGAACTGCAGTCGATATGTAATGTGGTATCGGTGAATGCTGAAGCTGGAATTGAAGCTGGAGCTGATGCGAAAGAGCTGCACGTGAGACTCTCGAGGAGATAATGATTCTGCTGAAGCAGAAGAGTCCACTCGTGTGCGGGCTGCCACCGCCGCCGGCACCCAAGCCACCCTCGCCCTGGGAGAGCATACTCTGGGGAGAGGATAGGGGAGCGCAGGGACGAAGGACAGCGCGCGGCACGCGCGTCATGCAGTTACGGGACATGGTTACAAATAAAGTAAGCCTTCCTTCTCGAATCCTTTGAATTCTCCGCGGTTTCGTCCTCTCCTTGTTTATTACTGTCGCATTACTACTTACTACTGTTGCTACTGTGACTGCAGCTGTATTTATCGTTCGACCACTATTCTGACTCTCGCAAATCCAAATCTCTTGGTTATGGTGCTTCTATTAACATGCAATTTTTATACTGCACTTTTAATTGAAAAATTATTTAACTGAAAGAAATACATTTAGCGAGGAGAAGCAAAAAACATGAAGTAGGATGATATAGGTACTTACAGATTAATTCTAGTTCGTAAGTTCTCAATTAGCATTAAGAGAGGGAAAATGGTGTATATCGGTTCACGAGGAAACTTATAATATATTGGAAATTTATTAGTAGAGGACGAAGCAGACCGTTTCGATGTCACTGCAATTTGTATAGGAACTCGCGGATAACGCAACGGGGAGAAAGGAACTTATACCACGATGATTTATCTTCCTAGCAGAGTCTATAAAGATTTGCCATTCATTACTGAGGAAAATATGGTATCCACGTGACGCATGAGAGGATTCTAGCATCCACTACACCCACGATTTCTATCCTTTATAAAACTTCTCGCAAAACTCATTCTTCTTCGTCTTTTATGAATGGAAAATACTCTGAAATTTTTCTTAATCTACTATTTCTCAGTTTTATAGTATTTCTTATTAACTTAATTTTTTTTCATTCTTCATCATACGATCTCCTAAGATAAATTTTATCCTTTTAAACTCTTGTGAAATACCGAAAGGAAAAAAGTACTATAGGTTACTAATCACGGTGTAAGTACCATACGTTTACTTAGTTCGCGAGTGTACTATCTGTTTACGATGCAGTTCTGTTATTTAATCGAGAGGCTCTGCCGTTCTTTACGGATTCATGAGCATGACTGTTACGGATTGCTTGGTACGACTGCTTCTGACATTTCTTCATAGTCCTTTCGTTTTGTTGGATAGACGCGAAATTGGATATTAAGGCGCATCGAGAAGATCGATCAATGCTAAAGTACTATAATTTGTTATCTTTAATATCTATCTGTTCCATCGACGTGTACTCTTTCTTGACATGCATATTTTCACGTATATTAAATTAATAAAATTGATTTATTGGAAATACTCATAAAGCGATATACATATCATCTATTAAAACGATTCTGAATTCTTACTTAAATTTCGTCTAATGATGAAATAATCTCAAGGGTAAAGAAAATAATCGGGAAGATTTGTATCTAATTGTAAGTTTGCGATGAAATCTACAAATTCATTGATCTTATCGTTCTAGTAGTAAACCAATTTCGTATGTGGATTGTGCAATACTCTTAGGATTTATTATACGATTTTGGAAAGTCTGTTTCGCATACTAAAAGCATGCAATTACTCTTGGAATCTTTCTGTGTTACACCACAACTTCTTAATTACGCCATTCGGAATTCTTTTCCTAATCTATACTCAAGAACACATACCAGTGAAAACTAATCGCACCGAGGTTTTAAGATTTTTTCTAAATACCTCATGCGTCAATAGTGACCAACATTTAAAAACCCTTAAATTCTGGTTATTGTTTTATGAGTATCGAATAAGTGTCTTATGAGTTACAACATTTTCAATGCTATAATTCTTTTACCAAGAAACTGGTTTCTCTTGTGCAACAGTGTACGAAATACAACTAGCAATAGTATTCATAGGGATATTCAATCGATTTGTTTCCTTGTGACTTGTACTAGATTGATGTATTTTTCTCCTACATTTTCCTGATATGTAATTTCTTTACTTGACCTGCTTTACATACCTTATTCCGTACATCCATTACCTACAGACCTTCGAACAGAGACATTTCTGTATATATCTTCTATGCAAGACCTACATTTTGTATTGAATTGTTCTCCTTTTTTTCATTTATTACTACACTTTCACCCTGAGTCTGTTTTTTACGTTTTATTGATCTTGAAACAAAGATGACTAAATGACGGATCGCACAATGGAAATGAATTTGAATTGATCACGGTTAATGAGTCCCAGGTGTGCATTGTGCTTTGCCATTGCAGCATTAGTTCCATCCAAGTTACTTGGATTCAATGATAATTCGCATACTCTTATAGTAGAAAAAGAGTGGAGTCAGAAAGCGAATATCGCAGAGGTAGACGGCTTCATTGAATACTGTCTGCGTCCGAGAGCCTTTTTTTCATCGTTCTATTTCATAGAGAGTTATCCCATAGTTCTATGTTCGATAGCTTTTCAGAGAAGAAAAAATTCAATAATCCTACGAAGGCGTTTATCGAGTTTATTAAAGCTTCAGTCATGATTCGGGGAGATTCAGTACTTTGATAATTAGCTATTTCCTTTCGAATCAAGTATTTTATATCCGAATAGGAAAGAGTACAAATAGGGCAAAAATTTAATTCATTTACATTTTTCCACGTCGTGATATCTCGAATAATTTAACGTTGATGTAATTTCAAATTGTCAGTTTAGAATTGAGAAAGTATTACAATGACATAACCGCAGCACATTTACTTCTTTGCTAATATTATTTCTTAATCCGTATTTATTTCGGAGAATTCCTAAAAACAATCATTTTTGCCGAATTTTATCAAATAATTATTATCTATTTTTATTCATTTTATGGATACATGTAGAATCTTGAATAAACTTGAATTGAATTTTAACTTTTTTCGTTTCTCCATTGTTACTTTGTTACAACGTTCATTTGCTCATTGCACTACAAATACTAACATGATCCATTTAACACACACTTGAAGCTTTATTTCATTGTTCGTCGGCTGTAGCCTTATACATAGTGTAGTAACAATCTCCATCGCACTTAATTAACTAGGAAACTAATTTTATTCTTCTAATGGTTGTTCCACCAGTTGAACGGTGTAGAGTATGTGCATAACGTGTTCTCTCATATCGAGTTAAACGTTAAACCTTGCTTTTTTCTCTATATGGCAGATACGTGATCTGCCTTCTGCGCACGTAAATTTAATCATCCGGAGTTGTAAGTAACCACGACAATTGTTGTCGTTTCTCACTGGATGATTCTTACAGTGATGAAGCTTAAACATAAGGAATAGAGGAATCACATGTGACATTCAAAGGGTTAAAATTGAGTAAATTTGGGGAAAAGGAGAATTTATCCTGTGGGAAATATCGTATTTCTGTATCTTTGTTCTAAAATAAGGTCGAAGGGCTTAATGGTGTTCGTAGTAGCAATGGCGGTTGGCAGTTTCCTGAAAAGGGACTGGTTGCTCTCTCAGTAGAGCAGATGGAACACCTGAATCCAATGACCTAAAGAAACGACCTACCTGACGCACATTCCTGCTGCGGCGCGACTAAAGGCCTTTGTTTTCCTCGGGCCAAATCGAGACTGCTCGAGACGGGTTAGACTGCTTTCGTGCGTGTCGTTCGTGTTACTACTTTTTACCGAAGCCTCGTTATGTACATATTTATTTACCCATCGTATTATTTTCCAATACTTCCATTATTTTTATTCTTTAATCTTATTGTAAACTTAAAACTATGGGGACATGAATAAATTAATTAGAAAAGACATAAAATTGATAGTGGATTAATCTATATGTTAAGTTGAATTAAAGTTAATCTGTGAGGATCAATTAAATATATTCTCTATTTTTATAACATAATTATATTAAATTCACTGGAATATTTCTCTATGATAATTAGTATAGTTAAACAATCCTTATGATAGGGTGTTCAAAGAACTCATTAGAAGCACAGTCATCAGCCACGGGTTATCGAGACTACACTAAACAGCAGTTGATGACTGATCTTTTATTACCATCATACACGTCGGCTATTTTAATTCGGAATCCTTTACACTCTCGTCGTATGCTGTATCCGTAGCGCTCGCCTTGAGAGTTGAGAGAGTCGCGCGCGATCAAAAAGCTCGAGAGAGCCTCGAGCGCAGTGTACTACGTCGGTTCTCTCTTTGCTCTCGGGCGCAATCTTCTTTTTACCAAATGAAAGGTTCTATTTTAAGCCGAAGCGCCAAGCCGTGGCTGGAAAATTGCGCGCGCGAGCACACGAGCGGGTGGTAATAGTCGCCACTATTTTATACTCACCGCGCGATAAATTCTCCTTGCACGACTGCACGCTTTTTGTCAAGGATATATAATACGAGATCGAAACAATCGGGCACCGATTCCCTTAAGAATTCGTATGTCAATGATATAGTTATCGTATAAACGATTAAATGTTTAAGTAAATGTTCTTAAAGTTCATTCACTTTTAAAATTCACCGAAATTAAATAATAATAATAATAATATTTGTGCATGAATCTTTTGTTCAAGATTATTGAAAAACTGTGTCAAGGTTTAATATAATCCTTTTTATGTCCTTATCCATGAAACTCTTTTCATTAAACTAATTTTCATGAAACTACACGTCGAGTTGAAAAATGATCCTTGAGTATTAATCCTCGGATAGCACCGCGCATAACAGCTAACCGCAAAACACAGTTTTTCTTATACATCAGCCGCGAGCTGCGATGAAAGTTAATCTTCTTGCACCATGAAATTCTATAATATACACTCTTATTCTCCGTAATGTATGTACCCGTTTCGCGAAAGACCGCGGGGCAATTTGCGCTCACGTTCCCTATTCGCATGGCAAATTTGTCTCACTCACGGTGACGAGCACGATACACTATGCAACTAACAATCAAGACGATTCGTTCCTAATTTCACTGGTTTTTCGTCGCGCATCGTTGTCTTTCGTTTTCGAAACGACATGGTCGATTTATTCGGTTTCACTTAATATACGTAGTTATATAAACTGTTCGAGAAGTGCGCGCGAAACGAATCGATTAAGAGACAACGTTCGCTCATTGTTCCCTTGACGATAACTTAACTGCAGAGTTATATTATGCAAAATGGTCAGATTTTTTGGAAAGTTTGTCAATGCACATTGCAGTGTTAATTCAAAAGTGACAAGTCAGAAAAAGTATCCGTCTTTTTCAGAATAAGCGAAAAAATGTTTTTAAATAAAAAAAGGACAATTTTTCTCCTTGAAATTCTACTTTGCGATTTAAATAAAACAGAGATCGAGGATCTTTGTGCAAAGTATGATTCGCTTGTTCGTCGATTGCGTCATCGGAACTATCGATTTGGTATTATTTGCATTTGCAATTCACCACTGTCCAGTGAAAGGCTTCCCTTTTTAGTGGACCCCTTTCGAATACAGTAACCAAATCTTGATTCGCGAGCCACTCATCCTCTTAGACTTGCATCGCAACCCCACGTTTCTACTACTAGTCTTCTTGCAACCTTTTACTCTTTCCACACTTTATCAACCGCAATCTTTGCAATCGGTCGATTATCAGCTCCCACTCGTATCGATGAACTTAATTACACGTTCGAAAGGGTAACGGACCAACTGATCTCTCGGTTCCTTTGTACGTTGAGAGAAACCATATACATAATGGGATCTTGGCGATTCGGATGAATGATTCATTTAGCAGGGTCTTCCATGAGGATTATCCTTTTAAGTTAGTGGTAAGAAAATGGGTTCTTTTAAGAGGATTTATTTAGTTTTGGTAATGAGATAATTTCTTCATTCTTTTATCAACAATTTATTCTGTTTCGAATTAATATTTCAATTTATCTTTTCTTTAATCGGAGATTAATAATTGGAAGGGTGCCAAGGTTGGGATAATTTACCCTCTCCATTCGGTGTTTATAACGGTATCACAACCCTGACATTTAGAATGACTTCCTCTATCTATAAAACTCTTTACACCTCATTACCTACTCGAATAAAACTATTACTACCAGTCTTCTCTCTTTATTCACACTCAAAGTCGCCCTACGCATAAACAACTCCTCGTAAACAACATTATCCCACTTACCATGTGCTTTAAGATCTGCAATAAAACCATGTTAACACGGAAATTATGTATATCGTTATTTTCGGAACATAGCATAGTTAGTCGACATTTCTCGGGTTATTTCTATCCAATCCCATTATAAGCATACTTTAATGAGATCATTATAAAAGATATACTAATGTAAGAAAGGTTCTATTACGTAGTTTACTTTAATCATATTATTAATGGATTGTCAGACAGGAAACTTGCAAATGAGAGATTCATCAATATCAAGTCGAAGGGTTTTTCTTATTCCAGTATCTTAGAGTGAGCGGTGTCGGAAAGAGGCATTCGCGTAAATCATCCTGAAAGCATAGTGTAAAGGGGGCAGAGGGTGTCAGAGGTGGATTCCGCGGATGACTAACCGCTGCTGGCCCCTTGAGCGCCCTCGGTTTCGAGGGATACGCGGAAGAGGGTCGTGCTCCTTGCTCTCTCTCTCTCTCTCTCTTTTTTTTCTCCCCCTTCCTCTTTTTTCTCTCCCTCTCTCTTTCTCTCTCTCTGTCTCTTTGTCTCAGTACACTTTGCATAGACCGAATGCTTCAGGGCGTACCGAGTGCACTCAGGTCCCACGAAAGGGTAGTTGCATTTTTCTAGGGCGCCTAGAAGCAGGGTGGAATGGACGCCCCTATTGATTTCGAGAGGCCGTTTTCCGTATGGAGCCCTCTTCAGAGCACGCCAGCTCATCCTGGCTATTATTTATCCCGTGCTTTACTGATAAAGGCCGCTTCCGTTTTCAGCTGACGTTCGTTATGCGCGTTATGCAATACCAGCTGCGGTACAGTTTATTAGTTCATCGGAATTGAGGTTTCTAGGATCCAATGGTCCACTTGATAAGAGCACCGCGAGAATTGTGCGATTATGAGTTAGACTCTGGATCTTTATGCAAATCTGATGCTAATAGGAAATTCGTAAGGAAAATATACTTATTGGAATTTTAGACATTGCACGGATAATTCTGAACTGCATTTGTAATTTGTTGTTGAGAATATTTTCCGTAAAAGTCTAATTGGGAGGAAATAGATCATGGAATATAGCGACGTAAACATGGTTGTTTACAACCTGATATTTGAGTAGTTAGTTACATTTGGAACGTGCGATGAGTTCATTTACTGTGATCATTAGAAGCGGTGATTAATTACAGAAGCTTTGAGGAGACCAGCTATCCACAAACTCGTGTAATTTCCTATATGCTAATTGGAAAGCGTAATAGGCGAGATGTAGCTAATTAGGTTTTGATTATACAATTAGAGTAACCGAATTCATTCGCTTTGCGTAAAATATTTTTTTCCTCAATTCTTTCTTTACACTTTACATATTTTCTATCGGTCTCTCGCGGGAGTGTCGTTATCACATAACAAGCTCCCGAGAGTATGTAGGCGGTGAGTGGTTGGTATTTTGTAGTGCAGCGCGTAAAATCGTTTAACAAAAGCGACCTTAACAGGTGTGGCTCACTATACTTTGACCTTTCTCTCTTTCTTTTTTTTTTCTTCCTCTCTTTGTTGCACACTCACGCATCTGCCTTTATTCGATTACGGTGTGTGATGCGTCTACCGCAACAGACAACCCCTGCCTTTCTCGTCCAGTCGGTGGGAAAAAAAGCCTTGTCTCGCCGCTACCAGCGATTTTCCGGTGAAAATAGCCTGACGGGTTTATTTACGAGGCACAGTAACCAAGCGAAACTATTGTTCGGGTGTTTAAGTAATTTTTATTGACTTGTAAAATTGAATTATAATTATATAAAATTATTACATATAAACCACTAAAATACGAATGGTCTTTCGAACAATGTTTCATCCACGAACTTGAAACCACTGGATTAATTCGTAGAGCGTCTTCTTAAGTTTCCGCAAATTAGCTTGAAAAAGGGGAGGTGGCTTGACGGAGAGCTGCTCTTTCGGTGTCGTTTGGCTGTAATAAACTTTCAAATTGGGAGAGTTCGCGGTCGCAATTTTATTCGGTAGCTCCACGAATCACGAACAGTATTGTTCTTTGAGGTTGGTGAATTATCTTCTTCAGGGTTGTTCGTGCCATTCGTGGCAGTTTCCTGGCTCCCGCGCTTCAATTATCCATCCCTAAGTGGATAAAGGTTCGTTCTCAGTTTCTCCAGAAATTAACATCGATGTTATTTCGCGGACATGGCTTCATCACTTTCACCGTGAATTCAGCTGCTTTGTTTTTTTTTTCTTTTAAACAAATTACGTATTAATAGCAAAGCTAATTCTCTTAAGACACAAATGTTTTGTTCTACAAAAACCTTCAATTTATTTGAAGTCATTGAACAACATTGTACATCGCGTGTGATAAAAAAAAAGGAATCATACAAATTGTGAGATAAATTGGATGAATTGTGTGAACCTGTCCTAATGAAGGTTTTATTGTTTTCAGGACTCAGGTGCATGCGCTTCAGCCGACGACGACGAGGCCGCGAGAAGCTGCAAAAGGTAATGTGACACACCCATGAATTCCATTGCAGCGTCATTTATCGCAGACTTAGCCTATCGTATCAATTAAATCCTTTAATCGATGTACAGAAGCATAAAGGTATCGAAAAAATCCCACTCGGAAAGTAAAAAGGGTTGATTTACTCTTACAACTACCAAATTAATAAAAATAACTGATTAAAGAGAAAACTATTCCACAGTTACATTTGGAACCTACTACAAAGAAAAACTATATTTCTTATATCGTGCCGAATTAATTTCACGAATAAAAAATTGCAAATTGTACGATTCGAGTCTTTTGCTAGTTGTAAAGTTGTAAAAATAGTTAGAACGATGCACTTGCTATCGTGATACATATGTCCATGTATATGTATGTAGTACCATTAGCTACTGTCTCAGTGGATACTGCACCTTAAGGGGCTCTAGTTTCTCTGGAACGCTCGTAAATACCATGCGAGATGTACCAGTGCAGAGGATACGTTTACTGGCTTGCGTAGGTAGTGATAGTGGGACGATAACGTCGAATTGAGATGGTACCATTAGCCCTTTGCGGTCTCGTGTCTGAGTCTGACTCGACTGCCTTAATCGCACGAACCAATTTCGTCTCGTTCTGGATTTCAATTACTTCCGATATACATACATATATACACACCTTAATACATTTGATACTTTGCGATCAGCTGTTTCAAGCTGAAACTGTCTTATCCAACTCGGTTATTTCCTCATAGTTAAATGTAATCGGTGGAAAAGGATTCTATACGCGTTCTAGGTTTTTCCTTAACAAACAACTATATTTATGCTAAAATATAAGCCTCCAATTTTTACGTCGTAAAGAAGCGTACTACGTACTTGCAAATTTAACAACTACCTGGAATAATGTAAATGTATTGAAATGTTCCGTATGTATGTATTAATCTTTACGATTCCTGTGATCGTACTCTTATTATGTTTGCTGAAATTATCGTTCATTTGCACAGCGTCTTTTATGACTTTAAACTACCTTTTTTTTAAAAAAAGAATTTATCATTTTAATATAGCATAATTTCTCACGGTACAAGGCAAGGTTTTACTACTTAATACTTTAAACTCGTAGAATGGCAATTTCTCGTAGATATTTCTTTATTGTTCCTCGTTGCGCATTTAATCACAAAGGTAATTACATCTTACGTGACCGATTGCGTATGGTGGCTCGATGTTAAATTTCAGATATTTTCTGGATTATGCAATTGCTTTTGTAACGCAAACTTACCTTACAATCAGCCACGTCGTATTCATAAAATTAGTGAAAGTGTAATCTTAAATTTTGCTGTGAGCAAAGAGTCGGTGAACAACGATTCTTAGCAGTTATTTAAATCGTGAGTGATGTCAATAATGTGATCAGAATCAAAAATAATTATGTCTGGATCGAACCAGTACCGTAATTTACTCTTTTCATCCCGATATGTCGTAAATCACGAAGTACCAATTAGTATCATGATCACTTGAAACCTCCTCGTTTTTTTTTTTACGTAATCAGTAGATCGTAGATATTCATGCAAATAGAACTTTTGCAATGTATGTGTAAAGTTTGTATAAATGTATGGAATGAATTGAACGTTCCTCACTTATTGTTAGTGCAAAACAGTTTAGTCAGAAAAATTGAATTTCTTTCGATGGAACTAGAACCTCTCTACAGGCAATTTTCGATTATTGAAGGTAATATCTGGTCGTTTCGCGAAATCGCTTAAAGGCGGAAATAATCCTAGCCCCAACTCCAGTCTCACAATCAGCCCCAACCGGGTGAAGAATTACTCAATCAACCAGACAGGTAACTCTTGTGAGAGGACTTCCTCCTTGATGGGAGCTTCCCAACTTCCTATCCGTAATAATTCAATTAAGATGACTCCCGATGACCGAGGAAAGTTCGTGCGAATTTCCGTGAGTATGCATCGCGAATTCCTAGTTCCGGGCTAATTTACACTAATTTACTCGCATCAGCCAGGGAATCTTAGCGAATTAAGGCTCATATTCACCATTTCCAAGTTTACCACTATAGTTTTATTACGCTAAAAATGAAGAATTAAAAAGCTACGAATTAAAAGAATAAATAATGGGTCGAATTTGAATTTTCCCTAAATTATTCATTCTCTATTAAAAGTGCAATTAGAAACAGTAGTTCATTTTTTATTTAATTCCGTTCGAGGATTGTTGCTACTTATAAAATGACCGTTAAGCGAACTCGACAACCTTTCGCTTTTCTCCAGAATTAGAAATATACAGTTCACGAGGGTTCTATTGCACATCACGGTGTAATAAATCTACTCAAACTATTTATTAACACTACAATAACCTTCGAGTTACGTGTATAACTATATCTATCGTAATTACAAAAATAACTTTTGCTTCGGAACTTAGCTGATTCAAGAAGAAAACAAAAGGTTTCATTCAGAATTTTTATCCTTATTGAACATCCTAGCGGATAAATTTATTCTAAAGATTTTTAATTTGTATAGAAAATACGGTTGTAATTGTTTCATGGTAGCAGAGATCGTAGCCGGACCGTGAGTAAAGCTTTAGCCACTTGCGCTTCCTCGAAGTACATTTAACACAGTTCTTCCACTTTCTACGCGGATTTGCGCAACGTGCGATCTTGGCGATTCGTAACTCGCTGCTCGTTCGCGGACGTAATCAAACGTCTGTCGGTGAAACTGTTGGCGGCGAGGAAAAACCTGTGCTCGACCCGGAAATTGTCTGGCTGGCGTTGTTGCGCCGCCCCGCTCCCGGAAATTCTCCCT
Source organism: Trypoxylon attenuatum (assembly GCA_963989405.1). Classification (NCBI taxonomy): domain Eukaryota; kingdom Metazoa; phylum Arthropoda; class Insecta; order Hymenoptera; family Crabronidae; genus Trypoxylon; species Trypoxylon attenuatum. The sequence goes on along the minus strand of OZ022491.1, from coordinate 24,554,742 downwards.
GATTACACTGTTCAATGAATTCTTTTTTCGATGCGAAAATTCCATTAATCAACTCTTCTACAGTTTTTTCCATAATAAACGATCATTCTGAAATCTTTTATAACGAATTTTCAAACACACATCTCCAAGCAATTATTTCAAGTAAAGTTATAAAATTCGTTGTCGGAATTTAAAATTGTTTAATATTAAGTATCGCGTTGCTAATAGTTTCAGTTCTTCTTCTTGAGTTTTGAATAAGAGCAGCTCGCGAAGAGAGGACTGATATTTAAGAGTTTCTGCTGGCGACTGGGATTATAGTCATTTAGGCTGATGGCTTTACCGCTCGGTTTAATTATCGCGTTGCTCGAAGCGATTGTTAAGAGAAATCGCACGAGTCCACGCTCGCTTTAGTCTGACAATTTTTAGAGACAGTGGAAGAATAATGGCGAAATTAATACAGAAAATGATAAATGAAGTACTATAAGAATATTCCGAAAAAAGATGTTTCTTTTTATACACCGTTTACTCAGTATCAGGAAATTAACTAAATCCTTTCGAGATCGTTTAAAAATCTGTTAAAAAAATTGATTGAAAAATATGTTGATTAATATGTGTACTTTATTGGATTTTGGTTTAAAAATAAAACAAAGTTGATTATAGTATTTCTTTATATTCGATTGATTGGAAATTGAGTATAACAAAAACACGTTGAAATCGATTTCCGTAACACTTACAACCTTTTGGCACCGTGAACCAGAACCGTCAGACTGGCGCATCTGCCATCCAATTACGAACATCCAGATTCCAGAGAGAGAGAGAGAGAGAGAGAGAGAGAGAGAGAACCAGAGCAATATAAGATAGCTATCGGTACGATCGTTCGCCGACAAAGGAATCAGAGCTTGCTTCTAAATCGAATATCGGCTACTGTACCTGGCGGTGCGGCCAACCAGCCGCCGCTATTTTCGGTCTCTCGAGAGGTTCTCACAACTCACAACCAAGTACGTCTACCTAGCGGTCTGTACACGTATCCGATACGCGACCTTTAGCTCAGGCTCAACTTAAAGGTCACTGCGCGAAATAATCAGCCAACAGTCGTCTTTCCTCCCGCTTCCGTCTGGAGAAAAGAAACAATTTCATGGAAAAGATTTCATTTTGCCAAGATCATTATTTGTCATTATTATTAACAGTGAAACTATTGGATCTTGTTGAATGTTTCAATATCATAATCAGCTTTTACTTGTTCAATTGTATATTCAGTTTTTCGTTTTTCCTGAAAAACTAATTTCTTGGAATTGTGTCACTTTTTGATTGAGGGTGCGATATGGAGTTGTTAGTTCGTTCGAGTGGAACTTCGTCTTCGTTCGGTGGGTATAACGTAAGTATATACATACAACAACGGACACTGGACACGCGATCCCTGTAACCTTGTATTTCGAGGGCGACTCGATGGTGAGTCGTTCTTTAGAGTGGTTGTGCTCGCGAACGCGTGTCGGAAAATAATTATACGTAGTATACTCCACAACAGAATTTACGCAACGTTCACGAGCTACTTTCTTACGCGTAATTTCCTATTTCATCCGAGGAAAGTTAATTGTTGTACGACATGTACCTAAGTCATGTGTCACGGAAAGTGAATTCACCTTTGTCTTTGACACCAAATGCTTGGGTTATACAGCTTGATTCTATTCGACTTTGTATTTTCACACTTTAGAGTTCAAGTGAAAGTTCACGTATAACTGAATTATTGCTAAAATTTAAAGTATTATAGTTTTTTATTTTTATTGGGGTAAGGCTTTTATTTTTATTGTGATAAGGCTCAATTACATAAAACATTTTTTTCTTTCATTCAAATTGTAAGTAGAAGACTTTAAAATTTGTAGAGTAAATATAAATTCACCGATGGTACGGCAACACAGAAGCTTGGTAAATCGTTATCAGTGGGCAGTGTGGTCTGGCTACTCGTGAATTGCGGATCGAACGCGAGGCCATGGTAATTAAATCCCCATCGTAGTGCCGATCTCGATTTATAATCGCAATTAAATTCTGCCTCCGACGCGTATTGTAACATAGGACTCGGGAATCGAGACTCCTTAGTGAGTGTTGCAATCCCGATAGAGCAATTATCGTTAATTGCAATCTTCGATCTGTGCGTTCGGTAGATGAGAATTTAGTTGGGTCTTCTCGATTGTACAGTCATTTTTTTTATTGTATCTAGGTGTTAGTAAATTACGCTGTTCGATGCTCCAACCATCGAATTACAATTGCATTTGTAGATCATTAAAAGAGTTTTTTAAGAAAGAAAATCAATATCTTTCAATTTCGATTTACTATCATAAATTGAACGATTCTCGTTGAATCTATTGGATCGTCGATTGAATTGAGTGCTAGGAATTGAATGGGTATTATTTTTGATGAAAAAGGGAAAGGTTCCGCGTTTCGTATTTCGTGGGTCGTGTTTCGCGAATAAGGCCGAGTTTCTCTTGGTGCGAAACCAGTCAGATTTATGAATGCGCGGAAACGAATGATCCGCGCCCCGATAATATTTCACTCATAATTGAAGCTGTCCCTAAAGTAATTTGATTCGACTTCGCGACGGGAGATATTTGTTATTTATGTAGATTCCCTCTATGCCCCCTTCCTCATGGTTCCGCCAACTGAAAACGGTGCAAAATGCACGTATACGTTGAAGGGAAGTGCATTGTGGAGAGTCGCGATTTAGTAGGTTCCTCGTTGGCATAAATTCTCCCGCGTCCACGTGATTGTATTTCAAAAGTTCGAGGGAGAGTGGTGTTATTTTTGGAGCGATAATTTATATCAAAGTAATTGAGACTTTGTGTTTACCGAAAGCAACGGAATAATTGATTTACAATTGATTCACAATATAAAACTTGTGTTTATCTTAAGGAAAAATCGTTAAATAGGATAATAATTCAATAATTGGATTCGGGTGAAACTTTATTTGTCTTGGTACAAATTACAATGAGTCCGAATGGCAACGATTTCTCTGGACAATTGAAAATGCGTCACGATACTCTCACAAGGTTTCCTTCTCCTAACTCTGTCATTAGGACGTCACGCTCAAGAAAATCCGAAAAGAATACAGTCCTAATTCTGTCCTAACTTTCATGCTCCGTGTAATTTAGTTTTGAGAAGGAAGTTGGCAGATTTATGGAGGTTCTGGAAGATGAAGTAGAATGTTGAAATTCTTGAATATAGTAGGCAAGTTGGTAAAGATTTATACTAACCTATGTAGAACTTGATTCGCAAATACACCAATTGTCCAAGTTAATCGATAAATAAATATTTATAAGTTAATATTACAGAAATTATTTGAAACAGTAATTCCAATATTAATGTCAAATAATTGATTATTTGACAATATTGTAAATATACGAAGGTTGCATCTATGACAAAAAGAAAGGGAGGTCGAGATATAACTTTCAATCTGCTCCCCAATAGGTCTTGTAACATATGACAAGAGCAACTTTGATCGAACTGGGACACCTATCGTGACAGTAGAGATCTCACAATCTGCCAGTTAAGATTTCTTCGCTGTCCATTAAGTTCCAGGTAGATCGTAAAGACTAGTAGTCCATTTAGACCAACCACTTTTTCCATCTGCTACCAAGTTATAAACTGTTACCAGTAATCCACAACGTACCGTTGAAGCGATGAAACTCATTGTCAGAATGCATAGTAACAAAAATGAAAGTCTCCATATGCCGTAATAGATTTGCAATGCCCTTGGTGAGTCTCACAATCACTTACCTTGCATTCTATTGTCTTGGGTCCTTGCGCGCGAGAAAATTCTCCGATAGAATCTTTCCTGATTATTTCTGGTCGGAGAAACTTGTGAAAGATTGTTGCCGCACACTCAATTCTTTTCTTGAGAAACGTTATATTAAAATAAATGATTATAAGAAAGAAAAAGCATACTATATACTATATCTTTTCCGAGTTAATAACTACTTTTGTTCCACTACTCTGGAAGTCACGCGTATTGCAAAAGTACCAAGCGAACTGTATTGCTTCGTTACGACACGCGATCTAAAATAAGCCACCACGAACGACTGATATTTCGTCTTCGACAGTCTTCGATAATCTTCGGCTACCGATTCCCGCCATCGCGTCGAGCGTTTTACCATAATGCGCTGCGTATAGGTGGCCATAAAACCTTTCGAGTCGCGCGTAAATCATCTTCGATGTCCATCGAACCAGTGCGAATAAGAACAGATAAATCACTCGCAAACTATCGACCTGTCTCGACTGCACGGTTCCTCTCGGCAACGAGAACTCACTTTACCTCGTGCAGTACGGCACGTTTACAGCTTTATTCGAGCTAGGCTTTGTTTTCAGAGCGATTGGTGTCGAGTAGCAGTGAAGGAACCGGGTTGATTTTCCTTCGATAACGAATAATAGACTCGAGACAGGTCGGATAATGACCTAAAATCAAAGTTTGATCCTCTTCTTGAATAAGAGCTTCTTTCAACCGATATTTCATTAAGGAGAGAAAGATATCGATTCTTTTCGAGTACAGTTCAACAATTCTTCGTTGAATCAAATACTTTGCATTATCTGTAGATATTGTTAAGGATAAGCTTCTAGTTTAAAAGTCTTTTCAAATCCTCTTTCATAATAGTAAAATGGATAATTAACATTTGTTAATGAACTCCTTTATTCTTCTAAATGAAATAACATTTATAACAGGAGATGGATGTAGAATATATTCACAAAGGATTAATAGTTGCATATCAGCATAACCGATCGAAATTTTACTGTTTTTACCAGTAGCTGTGTGAATACAAAGCAGATATTTTACGAGAGGGTTTAAAGTGGTTTGGTACGGTGTTGCATGGAATCGTTGTTGCAGGCGTCAGGTGAAAAGGGAGAAGTATAGACGAGAAGGAATTCCAATGGTGGTAGTGAGCCTCGGGCCTAAAGCCAACCGAGCCAGTCTACCTTGAACGGAATTCTCGGTCATTCGTAAATTTCACTAACAAAGGGCCGCGCGGACCAGCGCGTCCCTCGAGAATAATAGCCGGACGTTGCATGTCTTTCCTTCGGTAACGACACGATCCTCTTTAGATCCTTATATACTCTACTCTACTTGTAGATTTACTTTGCCATAAGCTTACTTTAGCCACTGTTCTATAACTCCCTTAATATAATAACTATATCACTGGTTAAGTAATAACAAACTATAATTATACTATAATATTAATTTCACATCGCAACATAATTCTGAATTTTGAAATAATTTATGCACATGTATCAGTTGAAGAGCACTTAACAATTATCTTCTTTCTTAATATACAGGGAATAATAGCAATGACTAAGAATTTTGGAAAGTGAGAGTAATGTGAGAGATATTACTGAATCATAACCCTGAACTATTTTTCTCGAATGGCCCAACTTAGGCAAGCACGAACAATAAGCAAGTTACTTGCGCAATTTGGAACTGTCTTATTATAACAGAGTTTTATATTAATGATTTCACTAGAATTTTCCTACAACGAAATCCTTTTACAATTCTATTTGCTTAGAAAATTGTGATAGATGTTAACAAGTTAAATAGCTTAAACAATGCAGTATAAGTATTTTGAGAGTTTTGCTTACTGGATCTGTCTTGTGTACACAATACGTAATGGTTAGTCGAGTTTAAACAGTTCAGTTTATTCATAGATGTTAAATATTTTTCAGTCGGAATTTATACACAACTATAAACATTGGAAAGTAAGAATGGTCGAGGGTCGATATCACTAGTGTGTAAATTCTATCTACATAAAGCCGTAATACTTGTCATAAGACTGTTTGCACTGTCCACTTATCGAACACGCCCTTTGCACATACGGATAAATTGATATTCAAAGAAAGAAAATTTCGCTATACGCGACTGGTACAATTGTGTAATGCGCAAAGAATAAACTATAGGTTCTTGAGATTGTTTGAACGGTTCAAGAATATGCAGATATATAGCTATATTATTTCGATATTGATCTTGAGTATATATCACAGAATTAAAAAAGTGTCTAACTTGAATTTCATCTTAAACAAGAAATTTTGTAACATTCATGTCATCCCCTTCCATCATAGTAGTATCAAAGTCACATGGTGTTACATATAATACAAGGAAGTGTATTTCGCGATGAATTCAAAATAATTTACAATTGGTGCAAAATGGTAAATAATACCCTATGTGTCTTTTCCGAGATTGTTGAAACTTAGGGGAAAGAAGAACTGTAAAATTATGCGTATCTTGTGTTGGCACGTCATACACACGTCGCGTCGCGCGTCGAGGAGTCTGGAACGTTCAATATTTACCTTTCGCCGTGGTACGCTGCGGCGCAGCAGCAAAGGATGTCGCTAATAACTGTGCGAGCTGGTGTTCGATATGATGCTGGCTGTTGATCGGTACGCCACCAGGGACAGCTCCTTTCGAAGGAGACTGCGCGATTCATGAATTATTTATGTAGAATGTGCGTCGTCGACCAATCTACCCTATCCGTTCTACTCCAGTACTTTTATCAGTAATAAAATATATGTATACTTGGTACGTACCTTTCTCTGAATTAAAAACAGTAAATAAAAAATCATATACAAAGCGTAGAATTTGTATAAATTTTAATTTGAGTAAAATTCACAATCGGTTTGTTCGTACAGTGAAATCAAGTTTCCATTGTAGAGTATATCACATTTGATAATAGATAAATTCGACGATGTGTTCAATTGTAACCCAATACGACAAGTACTTTATATGCTTCTGATTTCTCTCGGATCTCGGAATACAAAGAATTCGTAGGGTACGTGCACTTTCACGAAGCAGACAAAGAACAGCATGATAAAAAGATGAACTTTCTCTTTCAAAGTTCGTCAGGGAAGCGCCTTTTGTAATGGTAAGATCCTAGGTCGGAGTCATTGTTAAACGAGTGGGCTCATTGTCAGGGCATCGTGATGTACACACGAACACACTCGAATCCTCATTCTTGTAATATGAACCCGTAAACAGGCAATTAAAATCGCAAAGTTCCATTTCAAATTCACTCACGTCAAGTTCTGCTAGCTATAATTATTCAGTGGATCTTTTTGTAAATATGAATTTTATTGTTAAGGTAAATTGGTAAGAGGCGATTTCTCTCATTCGTTCCCATCTTGATCGCATTTAAAAATTTCTAATTAACACAGTATTGTTAACGAATAAATTCAGTGTAAAGAAAAAATCTGTAACGAGTGAGTTTAATTCGTTTGATAGTTTCGGGTGCTAACTAATGTTGTTGTTGGCTTGTAAAGAGCGTGAACGCATTGTTACCTTAACGAACCCGAGGTAATAGCTTGTAATCGAGTGTACATAGTTAGGCTCTTTCTACATTCGTATCCGTTTGCCGCGTGCGAATTCAGCTTCTAGAAGGTAGATAGAGAGCAGAAATAACAGCAACACCTTCCTCAGTTTCTTCTCCTCTGACTGGTTTACGTAATCGGCCATGAGATTGGTTTGGTACAATTCTCCTTGCACTTTTGGTCTTTTGCTTCGCATCTCCATCTCTTATCCTTTACCCTTTCTTTCATTCGCCACAACTATCCTCTCCCAGTGCAAATCCAAGCTAAAATAAGATTAATCCTTTCGCAACTCTAGAAAATATATCGCTCTGATCAAGATGCCATATAAGGGAAAAAATACATTGAAGTAGTGTTGTCGAAATGAAAATTACAAAAGTGCATAATACCAAATGATAATAATAATAATAATAATAATAATAATAATAATAATAATAATAATAATAATAATAATAATAATTCTACTATCATTATTACTACTATTACCGATAAATACCGGTAGTAAAAATAATTTTGCAACTCCTAATCATATCGTTACTGGTTGAAACACGTGTACACTAACAAAGGGGTATGTAAGTATGTGTACGTAGTTAGTTGAATCGTGAGTATCGAGGATGCAATAGTTGAGTCGAATTCATCCCGTGAGAAAGCAATCTCCGGAAGAAAGACAATCAGACGGCATTCCGTGTCGTATGGGTTCCATAGAGCGTCTTATAACTCACAAGTCAGTCGTCTCGTCTTTTCTTAGGAGTCACTCTCGCACTCGTGCGACCTCCCCCAAGAAGACAGTAATCGAAGCTCGTGCCCTTCAAAGGTCACGCTGGTAATTTCCTCGTGACGCGACCCTCCGAGAGACTGACTGAGAGAACCTCTGCTTCTGCGTCGTCAGGATGCCACGTGTAACAGTATTCGACATTCCGAGGTCCTAGCCCTCGTCCTCATCCCACCCTTCTCCCCCACCCGTTCCTTCACCAAAATCTCCCTCGGTTGGTTTTCGCTGCGCGGCTTTGTTACCCAGAAACCCTCGTAAATTGCGCCCACCTATAAAACGTGGAAATCCACGCGAAATGGAATTGTGTTATTTTTTGGGTGTACCTTCGTGGATAGGGAGCGGTAAGGAACAATTTGTAGTTATTTTTAGAAGGGAAATATGAACAGCTGCAGTGAATAACTTTGAGTAGTTCAATTTACGATAAGAATTGATATCGATTTAAATAAGTTTGCAGCATTGTATAAGGAAGATTATATTGATATAATATTTAAATGGAATAACTAGTTATTGGTCAGACAGAAAATTTCAATAACTGGTATTATATGTATATTACTGGGTGAATTGTTTTGTCTGCACTCGCGAAAACCACAGGTGGTTAGAGAACCCCAAGTACATTTCCGGTCGAATACAGCAAGTTAAACCGTAACCCTCGGTGCAAAATTCCCCGAAAAGCCAAGGATAATAAACGAATGAACCCCAAAATCAATGGTTTCACTGCGTGGCTCTGATGGCGGGTGGCGGCAGTGTTAGCGTCCCCTAAAAAACAGGGGGAGCACGCGGAATTACACTGAATACGACGCAACCAATACACACGGTGATGCTTTTATCGAATCACACACATCGTCTCCTCTTTATCTTCCTTGTTGCCAGTAGTCAGGGTTTACACTCTTCTCTCGATTAAACCTCTACCTGATTTACACGATCTTTTTTTATCTGTCTCTCTTTCATCCTCTTTTTTGTTTCTTTAATAAAATATCAATTATCAATACTTTTACATAATAATAGATTGTGATTCTTTGTTAAATAACAAAACTGGATAACAGAGTGTTGTGACAAAAGAAAAACGTTTATCAATTTGTACGAAATATGTTTTTGTGACTTGCGAATTTTTTTGCTTACTAATTGATTTGTTTTGTGAGTTTCTTTCGCGTCTATCTGCATTGTTAGTCCGAGGCAAGTGTTTCGAGCTGATACAATCGAATTTTCTTCGCGCTATACACTAAATTAATGATAATAATTCTAGCGTTGATCGCGTGTTTCGGAGAGTTTGCGCGTTGCTCGATAGTCGAGGTACCAGTTATGTACTTCCTGCTCTGCTCGGATAAGTTCATGTCTAGTCGACGTTGTTCAGAGCCCATAGAAAACACGACATGCGAATCAGTGGATAATTCTGTAAGATGAATAAGTAATATATGAAAATGAGGAGAATTTCGATTCATTCATAATTTTATAAATCTCAACTTTAATCATATTAGATACGTTAAATACAGATTAATTATATATTTATTAATTCACGGAATCCTCACTGAACTAATTTTTACTGATACTTTGATAAGATAATTACGTTAACGATAATCTTTATTATGTTTCTGATATGAAGCTGATAATATTTGTTACTGTATAGAATTTGCGAATCATCATTAAAAATCAAGATCTAGAGATTACCTAACTGCGAAATAACGAGGCATAACGCAAGATTGAATAACTTCTTGCATTTAAGAAATTGACGGGTTTACTATATACAATACAAAAAGAAGTACATATGTACATTGAATTAAGTATCATTACTGGTACATACGTACATAATGGTACCCTTAAGATAATTTCTCTGCTCATTTTTGTATGATGCGCTTGCAAGAAAAAAAGGTTGTTAATAACACACGTAGGTTGAAAATATCTGAATTGACAACGAAAAAATTCGTGGATACAAATGATTTGGTCATATGGTAGTAATATTCCTCTTCGTGATCGTTACGCTTCGGTGAATCATCAAATTGCAGCATACATTAGTCGAGCGATCATTAAAATACAGGTCAACGCCCTTCTTTTCGGTCTGCCACGAGTTGTCAGTCACATATTGTTCTTCTATGAATTATGAAATAATATTTTTTTATGAATGAAATGAGATCTAGTATTCAACATATATTTATTTGCTCTAGTACAACGCATTCCTGTAATTGACCTGAGAATCAACATTGTTAATTGTTACAAGGATTCTTTTATATAGTGATAGCTCTCTAAAAACATCCGACGATATTCTGGATCAATAACGTTCGAGTAATAAAAGACATGTTAAAATGTCTCTGGTCAATAACGTTAACTGATCGCGAGAAAGATCGAGTTCAGTAATTGAATGATTAATTCGTCTTCATTCCCCATACTATCATCGGGGCTTCAATGATCTATTGTTGAGCAGATGGTGCGACCAGTGTGCAATTATTTCGCGTAGCAAGCAATTTAATTCTACAGTACATATTTAACCACTTTAGTTTTGTTACTTGACACTTGACACTTGTATTATAAATGTAGACATTTATATAACACCAAAAAATATCTTATGCAATTGTGAACTAATAATTTACTTGCTCGTAATAATTTACTATAATGAAATTTTTGCAAGTTGATTATTATTTCTATTACAATTAATTGCTGAGAATTCTTTTGGGAACTTGAATCATGGTATTGAAATAGAAAGAGAGGGAAAAATTTCCATTTTAATCCGGACCTAAAAAGATGATAGATTCTGATTATAGTTTTCTCTTATTTCCAGGCACGTTTATACTATACTCGATGTTCGTGAGCGCGTATTCATAAATTTTTTTTTAGTTCTAGCTCTTTTCAAAGGTCGTTCACCTCGTGCAGTCGCAGCTGCCTACCACTAGATATGTGTACACGTACTCTCGACTCTCGACTCTGCTCTCTTTATCGGCCACTTGTCAATGGGCACGGTAATCAGAAGTGCAAAACATTCTTGCAATTTATTTCCCGGTTTCGATCGCGAATTTTTCTCGCACACGACTCCATCGAAAGGTCACGCATATTAATAAGCTGGAGATAGAACGTAGTTTAACAAAGAGCAATACTGTTGCGCGTGGGAAACCAAAGAAGTATTAACGATAATGACTTAATAAAACCTGAAACTTTGATATTTCTTCCGTTAACTGTAATACAATCGTATTAAAGTGAAATAATATTTCCATCATTTTTCTAGACAAAATTGAATTATTTCTCTGTTAATGAGTAACTTTAATTAGAAAGGAAAAATTCGTCATTGAAATTTCGACTCAGGATTGTAGAGGATTAATGCAGATCAGCGCAGATGGCTTAATCGAGTCCACTTGCGTGCAAAAGGTTTAAAGGATGAGGCTGAAAAAGTCAAGCCACTGATGCGTGCAGGTTTGAGCTTGCATATACAGCCTCCCTTTTTCCCTTTTAGCTTCGTCCCCAACGTTGATTCAATTAATTGGAAACGCCGCGATATTGTCTTTGATCTTCGGCGTGAAACTTGGGTCGATTGTTCTAGCCTTTCGATCTGAATGGAATTGGGCGTTTTTTTTTTTGTTTCTAGACGGATCCATGGTTAGGTTCGTTTTCTGCTTGGATACCTGCTGCGACGAAGGACCGCTCTCCATTGGATATATTTGTCTTTCGTACAATGGCTGTTAAATGAAAGCACTTTGTTTGCCGAAGATCTCGGTTTTGTATGGTCCGTAATTCGATTTTCCACCTAAAATGTAGACTTTTGTTCTTATTCATTGACGCGAAGAATCTATAAGAATCCTTTGCTTTGTTTCTCTTTTTTACATTTAGCCTTCAAATAAAAGAAATCTCAATATAAAGAATCACCAATTTGGGCTATTTCGAAAATGTTAGAATACGTGGGTTATTTGTAAAACATTTGGAAAAAGTTATTTTACGATTCTTTTTATTTATGATCCATGTGCAATGTTTCTGGAAGAAACAATCATAAGAGTGGGAAGCGTTTGCCATACCGCGGTCAGCTTCACGCGAACTTGCATTAGACACTGAGAGTATTGTGCAAGTGTAGGAGCATTCCAGTCTGCTTCAAAGTACAATAAGTGTTTGTTCTTAGCTAGACGGCATTTGCGCTTGCTGTCAGGTGGCCACGGCCCACTTTTCCTACTCTAGTTTTTCGCGAAGCAGTCCCGTCGAAAGAAAGCAGCCATCTCGAGCCTAAGATGATAGAAAGTGATCGAAAAGAGACTGGATGTTAGTACCGTCAGATTAGGAGAATAGAATCGTGTTTCAATCGAGGAAAAATTCGATATTAATTTATGAAGCGAGCCGATGAGTCATTGTTTGAAACGGAGAAACCACAACCTTCCAGCCAGGTGTCTTTTACAACGTTATAGGCGGTGGATTATACTGACTGTCATGTTGGATATTGGGATCCTTGAAAGTCGATATCAATTCGCAAGGAATTCTGAGTACAGCATACTTCTAATTGTAGATGATGAGTTTCGATCCGCGATTACAGGTTTTATTGCAAAAGTAATTTCAATTGAAAAAGGTTAATTCTCTGTTTTGTAAAAAGACACTGTTCAATTTTTAACTAACAATAATTGACCTCGCTTCAACTCGCGTCCCACATTAGCCATCGCGTCAGTCATACTGGAAGAGGCATCTCGTCTCTTTCGGGAATCAGGTGACGTAGCTATGACTAATCAATTAATCCTATTCTCCACGTAGAGGAAGAGAGAGAAATAGAGAAAGAGAGAAAAGGATAAAAAAGGAGATTTGCCAAAGAAGGAGAGAGGGATCGCATGGGCGAAGGCAGCCATTAGGGATCAGATGGGGGCGGCCTTTGTCTTCGTTCAGCAGCTGTTAAAAATTTTTGGCAAATGAGCGTCTGGCCAGGCTAAAAGTGCAAAAGAGCGAGCCAACAAGTCTGGCGAGACTCACGCCTTCGCAGACGCTGTACCATGCTACAGGCTTTTGTACTGGTGAATAGGTGCATGCTCCATACACTCGTGTGTACATACGTAGTGTACATACGTACATACATATATCTGAAATCTTCGAGGCTGATGCCTCTTCGCAAGGGTGAAACGCATCAGAGAAAATCCTCAAGGCCCTTCTTTATTGTGGCCAGTACCGTCTGCAGGTGTGGACGATACGGTTCGTTGTTTGATGCTGAGATTCTTCATGCAAAAATGAGAATATATCCTCGGCTTACTTGGAATCGAATCTCTAGACAAGAATATGTATATGTAAATTCAGATGTGAACAATGAATAATCCTTTTATTCCTCGCTATAAGAAAAGGTCGGGCAAAGTTCAATTCGTTACATTTAACACTTTTACGTTGTTTCCCAATTGTTAGATTATTCACTTTTTTTCTATTCAAGAAACAAAGATAAAATTATATTTTCACTCCTTTATACTTTTTACTTATTTATATTCGACCCAGTTTTTCGGAAGTCATTTATCATCAGATCTTTCTAAATCAGAAACCTTAATTTGAAAAAGAAATGAGAAGAAGGGCATAGTTGAAACAAGCTAGAATCACGCAGGGTCATAAAATATATCTTTATCTTCCTTGTATGATTACACGCCATAAATGCCCTGCGATACATTTGTCCCTTTTCGTTATTGCTGTACCACCCACCCTTATCTTCTTCTCGCAGTACTATTCATAGAGGTGGTCCTATCACTAAGCTCGATTTCACTGCATATCGCGATAAGAAACGAGCACGAGATAAAGGGCCAGGGTTATGGAAAGGAAATACATGTATACGTATGTGTAAGTATACAGTACGAGGGTATCCTATCCATACTACATGTAGATACATACATACATACATCTACATTCCTTCGCGTATCTGACCGAGCGGAAGTCTTCTGTCGAATACAAAACTTTTTAATAGTCCTTCAATCAGTTTTAGCATCTTCAGCATTAAAACTCACCAAACCACAATAGATTTCTCTAGTTATAGGAATAAAACATATTTAGGACATTAAACAAGTCTTAAACATTTCCAATCACACTATATACAAGTTCTTCAATACAGGTGGAAAAAAACTTGTCTCTCCATTTCAATTTATTTTCATATAGAGAAATGATCAGCTCCTGATGCATTACGCCACCCTTTCCCGTATGCTATAAATAATCCGTAGAGTAAGTGTGACGAGATCTACAATAAATTTTCTTGAAGAAAATATATTCACCAGTAATATTGTGTTTAAAAGTTTGCAAATTGGACAGTAACTTTATCGTCCAACCACAATGAATCGTAAAGCATCATCACACATCGTATAGCATTCTCCACTCTTGCCTGAAAATTCGCGCGTACACTTCCCTGGGTCAAACATAGCATGTTTCGACTCGAGGGAAGCCGAGTTAGGTCTGGCAGTCAGGAATGGTGGGGGGTACAAGGGACTCGCCGGCGAATCGCCACCGCCACCGCGTCGTTTCCCTGCAGTCCTCAGTTGCCTCGCGTACGTCGAACCGTGAAGGTCGATTCGCGCTTGCTACTCGTTCAAGTAATTTTCGTACTAACAAATATTTAATTTTATCTTGAAATATCCTATCGTTACGATCGAATTGCGACACAATCGGAAATCGTGTGAATTTCGTGTGTGAGAAAGTTCGTGGATATTGATTTGAGTGACATTTTTGAGGTTATTTCTCGCGATCGTGGCAGGCGTACGTGTTTACTATGCTCTTCGAAAGAGAGTCGCATTGCAGTGAGAAGCGAGTGAGCCACGTGCTCGGTGAATCTGACTCCGGTGAATATAAGATGTGCTTTTCGTATGAGTTGTGAGAAGTAGCTTTTTCGCCGTGATATATGTCGGTACGCGTAAGTGGTTGGTGGTTAAGGTGGTTAGTGCGCCTTCGATGGTCTACGTGAACGTCGGGATGCGGAACCCTGGGTTCCTCTTTGAGGATGCAAGACACGGATATATTCAATATATCAGGTACAGTGGGTCTATTTATTTCCCAGCAAACGCTATTTTTCTTAAATTCTACTTTTTAGTAATATTATACATAACATGTATAAATGAACACAATCTCCATTGTTTGAGCCTGGAAATGCAAAAATGCGATACAATATTCTCTTTGTTTTGACCGAGACCTCTCACGAGTCGCATTGACAAAAAGGAACAGCCCCAATTTCGTTCGTAAAGTCCGAACAAATACGGTCAAGTACTTTAACGCGGCGAGAAAACCAGGGCGATGAATCGTTAACTTTTGCCACGATGAATAAACTTTCTTCGCGAATGTATGTTGACGCAATATGCTTGATTGGGAGCTACTGGCGTGACGCGATGCGCGAGGGGGACAAGGTGAATGGGTAATAACTAATAAACAGTGTGCACGTGTGGTGTGCGCTATTCGCATTGCCTTGAGAAAGATGCACAGGCTTCACTTGTGCGGAAGCGGTGTTGGTTACTAGCAGATATTTTTCTTTAGAATTATTCATTATAACAATATCATGTTATTAGAGCGTTAGGATTTTATAATGATATTTAATAGGCTGTAATAACTATTACATCTAAACATATACTTAAAATGAGTAGAATCTACAGCTAACTGTAAATTCTTGATGCACGTAATTCTGGGTACTATTGAAAGTAAAAGGGTAATTTCTCTAAACTCCAAAATGACTTGATGAATCCAGTTTGTGGAACATAGAGTATCTACCAATAGTTAAATTTACATTGAAGCGCGTGATCGTATTCTAAAATTGAAATGTTCTTGTTTACGAAGAAAGGAAGCGTTTAAATTCATGAGGCCAATCGCGTCGTGACCGATGCTTTGATCCAGTTTAGGGCGAAGAATACTTATGGTAGCAACGCAGTTCACAATCATCGGCGTATCCCGCGTTTTTTTTTCTCCCTTTATTTCCCTCTCTCTCTCTATCTTTCGTCCCCTCTTCTTTTCTTTCTTTCTTTCCCGAACTGTACGTGTCTCCGCTAACCAGCGGTCTTGCGTTACAACTCGCACATTCTTGAACCTTCAATTGCAGAGGCTCAGATTACTCAGACACACTACGTAAAGCCTCCTATTCCGCATAATCCATAGACGACGATTATTAAATCAAACGAAATTTGATTTTCCTTCCTTCTCATTTCCTTGTGTTTCTTACAAATAAAATACGGTGGAAAATATTCAAATTACCAATTGAAACAAATTATCGCTTTCTTTTTAAATTGGGAAACTTTTACCACCTTCGAGTATTGAACTAAAACTTGTTAAATCGATTGAAGGTTCGAAGTAAGAAAATCGGGGTGCATAAAGATAAATAAGAGCTACCGTTATGAGACAGGGTTGTGTAATGCGTCATGTAACGATAGCTAGGGTCGAGAAGATTTTTCGTTGGTACTATCGGGATGCTCCTTGTGTCAGCTGACTAGTGACTGGGGGCAACAGCAACAGCTGTGCGTTTCGTAGTCGATGGCCTGAAAGGCAGTCCCCTCAATTATTTTTGAAGAATGCCGCAGAAGGTCAACTTCTCTGCAGCCTCTAAATCTCGCGAAAGGGCCTCTTCCAAAACGTGTTACAACTCGCTTCATTCGGAAAGAAATCACGAACTATATACGAATTTTGATCTTAACATTATTTACCGTTTACTCTTTGAGTTATTATTTTTTATTTACTTTCCCTTGCGCTATTCATGAAAATTAGTTTTGAAAATTATGTTTTATTATTTCGTTTGCATTGATATAATATATCTTTTTTATTCGAGACGAGTAGTGGAAGGAACTTTCGACTCGTTTTGAGGTGATTTAGAAATTAATCAACTTAAAATTCGGTTTCGATTTAATCTGATTAGACGGAGGCAATCAAACGCGGAAATTGGCTGTTGGATTGCTTCAATTTGTTCCACCACAAAGCTAAAGCATCCTGATCGATGCATAATTTACAGGAAATTATCCAATTCGATGTGTGTATCAAACAGAAGCAATCAACATTTGCTTGATAAACATGTGATTGAAAGGAGAACATTTTCTCTTATGCCTAGTTCTACTCAATTGACTCGTTAGTTCTACGGTCATTCGAATTTTTTATAAATATAGCACTTTTCAAGAAAAATTTTCATAAATTGAAAAATGCATTTGATGAAAATTATTTCTTAAAGATTTATATTGTTCAAGTAGGATAGATCGAGAAGAATCGAAACTAAACAAGGAACCGATAGTTTATGAAACACGATGCATTCTTCACACCTCATCGCTAGTTCCGACGAAGGAATATCCTTTTTCGTGGTAGCAGACTGATTGTGAGAAGATTGCCGGTAATCAAACCGTGACTGACCTCTCGGGGTCAAAAGCACTTTCCAATAATTTGCTCGGTACGGATATACCGTATAATCCAAACCCTCAGGTTTCTGTTGGTTTCCTCCTTACATCACGATTTTGCATTCCTCGAACCTGTGAGTCCAGTTGGAAAAGTTGCACGCAATGTCACGATATTGCAAGCGGCTGTAATTTCACTCGTTTGAACCTTCGAATATAATACATACATCATTTCATATACGTGACTTAGAATTCGCGAATTTTGCCTCGATTTTCCTTCGTATCTCGAATATTCTTACGAATATGATTAAAAATATTGACGATTTGTGGATTTTGATACCTGTAAACTTTTTCACTTGAATATTAAAGATAAACGTTACCCGGTAGCGGAAATACTTTCTTAGTGATTAGAAAATGAATTTGAAAGTTTGCACGAGTTTAGATTTCAATATCGTATCCATACGTGTTCTCATTGGCGGTACTTAATTGCCTGTGGTAAGGTGTACAGCAATGCGGCGTTGCTTGGGAACGAGGATCACAACATAGAACGCGTGGACGATAATAGCTAAGAACATCGAAGCGATTCTCATCATATTCAACCAATTTGATTTTCCAGCTAATTTTCCTTTGTATTCTGTTCTTATGCATTAAATGAGAAACTTTAAATAAAAACAGTAAAAAATACTCATTCTTTAAGAAATATATTCAAGTATCAAAGATCTAATTGCTACAGATTTATAAGATTGTCGAGTCGATCGAGTCGCGGAACTTTTAAATCAATTTTTTCGTTTTAAGGAAATATGTATTATTGAATTCGTGAAATGGAGGAATTTAAGAAAAACGACAAAATGTTTTTGAACAAATATTGTTGATATTTATATGAGAAATTGGAGTCGAAAGTCTCTGGTTCGGGTCTAGCGACCTTCGGTTTTACGAAGGAAGGAGGTACGCGCGTATAATTTGCTGGTTCTATAGTAGACGAGCAGGCGCCACCGCGGATCGATATGTCATCGGCCGGGAATTCGTTTCGGGTAGAACCTAACGGGGGCTCAATTCCTTTGTTCTCAACGCGCGGTACGGATGTACCGCTACTACACGAGGTAAAGACATCCATTCCGGCAATGCCATTCAACTTAACATTCGAGTTTTCGTATTTGCTTTCTCAAAATCCACAATATTATGTAAAATATTTTTCACGAGCATTCGTTCGATCGTGATATTTCAATTACGTTCTTTACATTACGATTCTAAAAGAAATTACTTGTTTTTGATTCTTCTTCGTTTTCGTCTACTTCAATCGACTATTTTGAGAAACGGTAGAAATATCGAGTTACTCTTATTATTTATACGAAAGATGAGAAAGTTTAATAGTAAGTTTCAGGAGAAGGCATCAACAATGGAAGAGCATTACTGTGCCGTATGATGGGTTATATTTCACTAGCGTAATATCGAAGTAAAATTATTAATGGTGTGTAGTATGTACGTCGGTACTGTTCGATAATACAACGCATTGTTATTGGCGAACACGAAGAGCCACCCTTCACTACCGGTAGATATTTATCTCGCCCTGTCTTTCCACCTCGTCAATCAAAAGCGCTGTGCTTTCGCCATTAGCCCTTCCAAAGAGAATAGGGATTAAGCCGTGATGCATCATGATCTCGCAGACACGAAACGTCTCTGGCTCTTTGTTCAGATCTATTTTGGGGAATGGCGTTCTCGATGGTCCATTTCCTCCCGAGAAATCAGAGCTCTTAAAAGCTTTTTATTGATTTATATCCTGTTAAAAGAATATTCGTCTTAGCATTGGAATTATTGCAAGCAAAGGATTCGATACAGTAATACAAAGTAGAATAATTTCGAATTCTCATCCTTCGTGCAACAGGATCCCTTCGGATTTCTTACCCATCAATCATATGCCCTAGAAAAATCGCTTGAAAAGCGATCTGGAAAGAGGATGAATAGCAAGAAAACTGTTGGAAGGTTTCCAACTGTGGGGATCACTCGCCAATCTGAGCGAGTAGTCTCGCCTTTCTGAATAGGTCCGCGCGGAAAGCTCCGAATCGGGTTGCGCTGGAGCAGGTAGGAACAGGCTACGGGACATCTGTCGTTCGTTCGTCTCCTTCTGAGACCTTCCGTTCCAAAGGCGAAGGTTTCTGTGTATTAATGTGTGTGCGCGAACGACCAGGAACCGGTTCGCTTCAGCTGGTTTCTACGAGATAAAACTCTCCACTCGAAACACGTGTTCTGTGGAAGCCAGATAGGTGAGCGCGTTCGAGAGCGCCCTCTTCAGGTTCTTTGTCGTCCTAGCCATCTGGCGGTGAATTTTTCTTGGTTCTTTGTGCACTTGCCTCTTCTTTGCGACGCAACTGGTCACTGGAGTATACCAGTTCTCTCTCTCTCTTTCTCTCTCTCTCTTGGGTTTGGCCGAGAAAGCCGCAAAAGGTTTTCAGAAGATATCGCGAATAAACTGGAATACGACAACTTGAAGAGAGAATTCTCATTGTCAGAGAATTCGTCGAAAGGGTCCGTGGTATTGGACCCATTTTTCACGCTCCACTTGCATGCGATTCGTGCCGATTGGATTCGATAATTGGGGGTTTTGCGGCCGGTCGGATGATTGTATGCAAAGAGCCGCTTGGCCTGAAATGCGAAGTTTCAGAAATAAGGTTGGAAAGGCAGAATTTTATAAGGAATATAATACAAGAGAACATTCGAAACAACAAGAATTAGATTAATGTAAAAGGCACGTTAATTCGAAAATTACCCTAACTATAATTTTCAAAGACGCTTAACTTCCAAGTAATATCTCAAATCTTAGAACTCGAGTTACATACAATTTTCCCAAGCGATGCAGATGGCTTTCTCGTTGGTTCGCATCTGCTGCGAACAGTTGCATCACTAGAAGTGCGTCTTTGCGTTGCGTCGAAACGCGTCCCTCATCCAGTAGCTATGGTGAAAGCAAGAGATTCAGCAGACTCAGGCAACTTAATCGAAAAGACAAATGGCGATACAGGCGAGTGTTAATGGGATGATTTAATCTTGCTAGAGCAAGAGAACTAAGGTGGTTGCATTCACGCGAACACGGTAAATGCAAATACACTTTGGCCATTCTCTCCTTCTTAGCCTATGTTTCTTCTTATTGTTGGCAGTCTTAGCACTGCCTTTCCTTCTCACGAACTCCTGATAGACACATTTTTTTCATTGTTTCTTTCCTTTTGCTACTGTTCGATATCGGAGAAAGTATTCATCATAAAATTCTGTTTTAAAATCAACTGTATCAACATTCGTTGAAAACAGTTGTAAATGATAGTCTAGTTATCTTCGATAGTTGTTTATTCGAGAAGCTTTTCCTCGTGTTTTACGAGAACTTTCACTGCGAACGAGGAAAGAAGGAAGGAAATAAGGTGCCAATCGTTATGAAGAAAGTTTATTGAAATATGTATAGAATAAAGCGTGACGCATTAGACTCACATTGGTTCGCGAAAGGTTCGCGACTAAAAGTTTCTTTTCATTCGATCCTACAAACGCCCATTCTTCATGCTTGACTTCAGGAAGATACGATTTCACGCTGGAGACCCTGTGGCTGAAAGTGAAGGAAATTTTACGGTTTTACCTTGTGCTATTGGGAAATGAGGTGAAAAGGACGAAAGAGTTTCTTTTGTGCTCGAGTCTCTTTCAAGTGTCGTTTGAGTTTCTGTTACTGGCGTTTGATAAGTTAAGGAAAGCATAGAAAGCATTATTCTCAATATAAACGATTACTTGACAATTTCTTACCTCTAGGATCTATATCTATAAATCGCATTTTCCACGAATTACTTTCGCACATCTTTGTCACATATTTACTTATAGACACAAGTATTTATTTTTTTTAAAATAAATTTCATCGATAAACTTTTTAATTCGATGTCAAGGAAACTTCCTGCCATTAAATAATGTTCTTTTTAACATCTTCTGGTGGAAACAGTCTTAAGTCACGCTCTTTTTATCGAAAGAAGGGTAAAAAGTTTTCTCTAATGATTACCGCGATACGCCGCGAGAAATGAGTTTCAAAGGCAGGTGCACAGTAATATCGTTTTAATACCAGTCGCTGCGTAAATGCAATGAAACTCATTCGAACTCGTCGTGTTTGCTCGCGCGCTCGCGGTTCCTATGATACACACGTTGCGTGTCAGGTAGAAAGAATCGTGTAAAGCAACCACTGTCGGATGTGTCCAAGGTAAATACTAAACTTTATCGTCGAATGATGGCAAACTACTTTGAAAAACCACAAGGTTTCGCATTTTTACTCTTATCGAGTGCCGGATGTAGCACTCGCAAATTTTGGTATTCTTCTCTCTTGCTCTTAAGGTGACCTTCTTCTCAAGATGAATTATGTAACTATCATTACACTATACATACTATTCTTACGTTAACTCGAATGACTCATATTTACAAAAATTTGCAATCCATATTTATGAAAACGGAGAATTCTTCATTTTTACAATCATCGAGTGTATAGTTAGATTGAATGCATATATCTAACAGTGAGAAGATAATTGTATGTTTGTTTCGGTTGTATTCGTAATTCGTACGCATTCCCTGACCTTTCTTCAGTCTCACGCGCAACACGTTTTTCTATTCTCTTCTTTCCGCAGAATTCTCCGTTGTGCGACAAATGTCTCATTAACAAATATACATACATATGTACACTTAGCTAGGCGAACGGTGTGTGTCACGCATACTGACAATAACCTTTAACTAGGATGATGGGCTCGGAAGAGCCTCTTCACCTAATAATATAATAATGTCATAGAAGTTCGAGGTCACGTTCTCATTCTCCGACAGCTTATTCCTGAGCTCATACATATACATACATATGTGTATGTATGTATGTATACACTCGGTGAAAAAAAAGTGTCCGAGAAGTTGGGTAAGAAAGTTTCAATGAGTATCGAAAGGTATGGATATATTACCTACTTTCAAGAGTGACCTTATAATTAGGTTCTTCCTTATTTGTTTCTTTATTTACTTCCCGTTATCATTTATATACTATATACATATTTATCTGCTCAAGGTGGATTGAATATCGTGAGGTAAATCCGAAAGTTTTCCTTCTACTTGTATACTCGTGATTATTGAAATATGAGAATACCACAAGTATAATAAATTTGCTGCACTTTGCTCGTCTTCGTACAGAGTTATCTCTACAATTACATTGGTTTCTAATTTTCGTTTAAATTTATTGCAAAAGCTTCTATAGTAACTCGAAAATTCATATTTAAATTAATTCCTCTGTTTAATTTCTTTTACAATTATTCCATGTGTAAATTTGCTCCATTAAGCTGCAGACGGAAGATTCTAGTTGAGAATATTCAAACTGTGATTATTGGATTAGAAAAATCTTTGGAATTGGAATAATTCCGTAGCTGGATGCAAGTGTTGAAAAGCTATTAAAACGAGTTGAACTTTTAAGAGAGTACAAGAATCGCGGATCTGCAAACACACCTGTCCGGTAATTGCTCGCGATTCTTATTATCTGAATCACCTTGATGACGCACACCTGGAGCGTGAGGTTTTTAAGAGTTAAGAGATCAACGACCGTTTCACCGTGCGAGATCAGAAGTCCTCGCGCATGGCTAGGTGCGGCTGAATCACCTCTCGATTACACGGAATCAAGGAAAGCAGGATCCGCGACTCGACCGTATCATTAACCTTTATATTCGATTATTCACGAGCACATTTCGCAATAGGATTTCTCACCCGATCAAGCTTATTTACGACTAACTACGCTAGTTTCGACGCTTCGCTACACCTCATTGATAAGTCGTTAACTAACACTCGTCGTATCTCTGAATTCATGCATAAAATACGTGCTTCAATTCGTTTCGCACATTCGACTTTGATGGATATTCTTTGAAGAAATAAATCAAGTGGTAAATAAAGATTTTAAAAGTTAAGGATCTTTTTTTGTTATCATCTTGAGTAATAAGGAAGATAATTGGTGAATTGAGAATTAGGTATTTAATAGAAGTAAGAATAATTGTAGAAAGAAAAGACTAAAAGTTTTACCACGGTTGGTTGAGTTTGAAAAAGGAATACTTGGTTGAAAAAAGCGGAAAGTGCGAGTTGGCATGTTTTCGTAGGAAGAAGTCTTGTACGGGTAGAACGATCAAATCATAAATATGGAGGAAAGCACGGGCAAACGTGGCCCCCTGCGTGGGGCCTCACGCTGAGCGGAATCCTTCCTTCGAACTCTAACCCGCTGACATTCGCTTCTATCCTTATGTCTTTCTATTATGCATTATACAATGTGACAATCTCTATCGCGATATCTGTCAATTGCTACTTTATTATAAAACAGAAATATCAATAAAAGTGAATGATTTATATATTTCCCTTATTTTTTATATTTCACAAATCTACATTTTACAAGTAAATCTCTACAATAACCCTTTCCTTATATCTCAATGTTTCATATTTTTCCCCCAACGATGATGATCTTATTTCCAAGACAATTACCCATTAACCTTCTTACGACAAATAGCAATAATCATAATCTAATTAAAAGTATCGTGTAACAATACGTAATTCAATCTGATTCGAGTAACATCATTATTTTAACAATATCCAATCACGAAGCAGTATTCAAGAGACTGCTACTAATTACCAAGGTCTTCGACACTTAATTTACCGTGTTAATAGCGATTTCCCATGGTACTTGATATAATTGTCTCTCAGTGGGATTTGAGGTTTCCCATATATCGCGTGTGTGACATGGGTGGATACCGGTATCTGACATACTTATGAGACCTGCGTGTGCCCTGTTCGCTTAACGAATACAAGGATGACAATTGCAGATGCAATCTCAATTGTATAATACACGTACATATATGTATGTTGTATGATTCATCTACCATAGTCTAGTATAAAATACTAATAATAGTTTAAAATACTAAGTATTTTATTTAAAGTATTTAGTACAAAATACTAAAATAAAATATTCTATTTTACGTAATATTTATAACTTCATTATGTATCAAATTTACCTTCTCTATCTTATCTTCCATGATTTTCTTAAATAATCTAGTAATATCGATTCTTTAACTTTCTTCTTTTATTTTGGTATAAATTTGGAATTTTTTCTTTATATTTATTACGTATATGCACTCGGTGTGCGAGAAGAGTTTCCGGGTGTTAGATACCAGTCGACGACCCTGCACTCGAGTCCATTAAAATCTCACTCTGTCCGCAAGCTTTGATTGGCTGATCACGTGGGCTTTTTCTACACTTTTAGCTACGGTAGTCTCTGTTGACCTTATCTTAGTCTGCCCTCCGTATTATCTCCCCAGGGATCCATGGTTTGGCGCCAGGCCAATCTCCAAATGGCAGACCTGACGGGTATCGCGCGCGCTTTCTTTCCCTTCTTTTCATTCTTTTCTCTACTTCTCTTGTTTAACTGCTCGGATTATCGTGCTGAAGAATCTCTCGCTTTTTCAATCGGGAGCCGCGATAAGCCAGTCGAGTTTCTCGGATTATCGCGGAACTTGCGCGAAACATTGCGGAAGATTATTTCTAGTTTTTGTTTCTTCTGGAAGAAGAGGAATGTTGCTATTGGATGCTGAAGTTTCTCTATCGTAGCACAATTATCTTTCCCTTAGTATCGATTGAGAATTATTCTTCGATGTTGGTCGAAGGTGATAAATAATGTATATTATAATTCGAGTTATTAAAAGATTCTCATGAGTCTAATTTGAGTCATATCTTATTAGATTTGATTAAATGAAATTCAATGAGGAGTAAAAATAGTATATCGATTCGTAAATGAGTTCTTTATGCGAAAGACGCTGGAGAGAAAGGCTGAGAAGGTAAATAGAAAGGGGGAGCGTTCAATTAAGATC
The DNA here is from genome assembly GCA_963989405.1 of Trypoxylon attenuatum. Lineage (NCBI taxonomy): Eukaryota > Metazoa > Arthropoda > Insecta > Hymenoptera > Crabronidae > Trypoxylon > Trypoxylon attenuatum. The sequence goes on along the minus strand of OZ022491.1, from coordinate 24,529,522 downwards.
GCGCAACCAACAATGAGCATAAGTCAGTTGGAGTGAACGGGTGGTTGCACCACTGTACCGCGACCGGCGCCGTTAAGAAGGATTTTTCCACCGCGAAAAGTAGGACGAGCGTAGAATAAAGTAAATAAAGTTTAAAGCGTCTTTAAGAGTCTTTGCGAAATCCGAAACTCGAAACTACTTTGGTATTTTCTGCAGACGGAAGAATATTCTCGTAGACTCGAAGAAGCAATTTGCTCGAAAGAAAAAGTTTCTTCCGAAGGAAAGATGTTCTTGAGTTGTAAGCAATAATCGTTTAATGGTTGCTACTAAAGTGAACCCAAGTAAAATGGTGCTTTTGTAAGTTTTAGGAACGAAACAAATAATTAAAGATTAATTTTACATAATTATTTATATGATTCTCCGATGTCTAATATAATACTTTAAATATTTTTGATAAAAAGCCGCGGTCTAGCGATCGGTAACAATGGCAAGAATAAATCGTAAATCAGCGAGTCGATAAAGGTGTAGCAAAATGCATTGTTGAACGTGAATGTACGGTTCCTCGAATTTTCCCGAATGTGAGGTGCGAGCGCATTAATAGTGAGGGGATCCACGGCTAATAATATAATCCAAGTCGATGCCAGGCATCATGGCACCCACGCTTCGTAGTGTAACCCTCGACTCCCAAACGACCAGGAGCCACGAGATCATTTTAGTATTCCGTCGAGTCTCGCCTCGATCGCACGTGTGCCTTCAGTGACCTTAACTTTTTTTTTATTCGCTTTTCCTCGATCGCGTGCGAGCTCCAATTGTAAGTTTTAGAATGTCAAGTTACTCCTATTGATGCTGCCGTAAACTGGTGACTCGTGATGCGAAGTCGAATGTGTCAAGAAACGTTTAGTAAATAAATTCAAAATAAATAAGTAACACTCTTATCTCAATTTTTTCCAATTTATCGATGATACAATTTAAAACACCTTTCATGAACGGTGAAAGCTAGAAAGGATACTTGTATTCGGTAGTTTCTGTTTTGTTAATTATTTTCTCTACATTGATAAAAAAAAAAGAATAATCTGTAATTAGTCTTGTAACCAGTGGTAGAAGAGTATCAGTGGTAATTCAGTGGAAAGAAACTGCTATTGGTACTTAGTTATAATTAGTCACTGTCAATTTGGTGTGTGGAGTGCGTCAGTACGGAGAAATCTACGCAAGAGACCCCGGAGGCAGTTAAGCCTGGGGTACCCGAAATTCTTCTCAATGGCTACGTTGACAGGTATAAATCTCATGTGCTTTCTCCAACGACAAAGGGATGCGAGTCTCGGTTAAATACTCATTTTTCATGAGCCCGCGATGCCAATATCCCATCAGGGCCTCCGTCACTTTTACTGCAAGCTCCAGTTTAAAAATACACATCCTTTGAGGACGAGGAGAAAAATACTTCTAGTGGAATATTTTTCTTTAACTTCCATTTATGAATTAAGATGAACGATGTACGTATATATCTTCTAAGAGTTCACGAAATTAGTTACCATTAAATCGAATTATGCATACGAAAAAATATGAAAATTTATAGTCGGTGAAAATTCAGGTTGAAATGATTAATATGTAAATGGACTAAAACGACGTAAAGGATTAGAGTGCGTGCCATTTATAATTAAGCACGAATGCCAAGTTGAAGAACAGTACTTTCCTCGGAAAGTTTTGCGTGACCACGCTCTCCTAACTGCTCGTGCCAACAGCCTTTGGCTAAAGGCCTATCTACGTGAGTTTTTAGGTTCAAGGCCAATATAATGGATCAAGATTGTCAGCTGATAAAATCCATGACAAAATTAGTTCGCATCGTTTTTTAAGGAATTCGTTTTTCCATCGAATTTACCAAAAATAATAATTCTTCTGCGAAAACCCAAACTGAACTATACTAAATCTAAACAGGTATTCACAATTACTCAAATTATTATAAACATTGTTATTGGTTTGAAAAAGATAATAATCCTTGGAAGCAAATCAAAGTTAAATAGCAATAATTATATTAGATTTTTTGGTGGAACTGGCTTTGAGTGAAACACTTTTTCAACGAATAGATAAATTCGGGGTGAAACACACCCCGATTAGTCATCCTCGTGAATTGGGAGCACTGGGACAGAAACACTAACCTTATAGCATTGACACGAATATCTACTGACCCTGCGAATGAGATTATCTATGTATCGGATCGAACTTCAGCCAGACTCGAAAAATTCAAACACGCGATATAATAAATAACGAAAGACAAGATTTTCCCAGGTCTTATAAAATAAATAAAATGTCAATAGAAAAGCAGGAAGAATAATTACTACGTACAATAGTACTTAAATATAGAATCGTTAAAAATAAATTGAAATTTTTGTCCATGTGAAATTATAAAAATTTCACAGATAATAATTCGTTTGTTGAGCAATTTGCTCATATATGTTTGGTTTATCTGTTTGCGCACGAGTCAGCTAATTATGCTGACTAGCTGACGACACTAAAGCTTGGCAGTTAGTCTTTCGTCAAGTGTATAAGCTCATTCGATTTTATGAAAGTCGTTAAACGTAATTCGTACGATTATTGTCTAAGTTCAGTTTTGACTAGACGTTTTACTGGTTACCTTGAACTTGAAGACCTTGATTACCGTTATCCGTTAAAGATAAATGATAGATAGTGGTGATTCACGAATTGAGATTGAACACTTTTGAGAGACTTATAGGTAACCGAAGGCTTGCTGCCAGTATAGTCAATGTCTGTGACGCAAATATTTGGATGTTAAGAGTCGTTCGTTAAATTTAGAATTCACTTCACGAAAGTGTCTCATATAATAGTTTCAATTTAAATAGATATCACGACATTTTTGATGAAAGGAAATAAATTATTGTAAATAATTACTGTAGTACTATGTTAAAACATTATTGAAATATTTTTTCTCCATGGAATGGAATTCTAGTGTTTTTCTCCCGATGTTAGAATAGTATTGATTTTTTTTCTTTCTCTAAGTTATCCGTAACTATGGTTCACCTTTTTTTTCTTTCTTTTACAGCCTGAGCGAATGCTACTTCGCGGGGAAGGGCGCGGCCCTGGTTCTGCCACCGAACGAAAGGGCACGACCCTCGAGAAGGGTCTCCGCGGCAGGATGCGATATCCAACAGCATTTGCAGTCCATGTTCTACCTGCTCAGGCCGGAGGAAACCCTCAAAATGGTGAGTTCTATTTTCTACCATGGGTTTCTCTTCGATACGTGACGAGCAAGGAAATGTATATTGACGCGAAGGTCTACTCTTTGTCGCGGATTGGGTGTAACAAAGAAAATCGACAATCTAATTAAAATGAATTATTCAAATTCAATAAGAAATTTTGTCCCGTTTCGACATTATTTAAGTTCGCAAAAATTACTCAATTTACGTAGAACTAAATAATTCTTTAACGAGAAATCTTACAATAGTTTTTATTATCCTGTTAAAAATCTTATTTGCAGAAAAATTTTGCGATAAACTGTAGATTTTTGTTGGAAATGTTGTATCTCTTAATTTGGGGAAACCCAGGTAGTTTTCGTCTAGTCACCAGTGCGACGAATACATTAGGTAGACTTCACATAGACATTGTAGACTTTCCAGATCAGTCGAGATCTGCGTCGCAATCGGTTTATCGTGTTACACAGCAACGAACCAGTTCCAAGATTTTGAAATTGGCAGCTGCTCCACTGGTCGTACTGGTTCCGGTTATTTTAGCTCGATTTCCCCCTGACAGTGATACATAAACTGACCACACCGGTGCACTTGTTACTCGATGATCGCGCGCTGACGTTCACTCTCGAGTTATTAGAGGATTCGTCGACGTCCACGTTCGTGTACAACGTTATTTCCACGAAACGCTCAAGCGTTTGCGCAATGATTTACAGACAAAAATGTCGATCGAATTAATTGAATCGAAACGTTAGATTCGATCCACTAAGAAAAATGAAGAAACTTTCTTTTATTAAGCGTAATCGTGAATACATTAATGATCAATATTTCTCTCGTTAATCGTACGTTAACAGTTTACTTAAAATTAGAAATGTTTTAGAATTATAACTTTTGCTGAATAAAACGAAATTGTATAAAGTTTTGCTATTGCATTTTTGCGAAAAAAAATTCCAGTCTCAGGAAGCATATGGTCGTTGAAGTACGTCAGGAATTTTGAAACTGTGTCTCGAGTGGCTTTGCAATTCTGCTCAGGGAGTCGGTATGAAAGTGTGAGTGTATGCATGTAGTTGGTTGGCACCGGTGCCCTGCGCTGTGCCGAGCAAACAAGAGACAGGTATTCGCTACCTGACGTCAAGCAGTCTTGGGTCTCTTTGGGGACACGCGAAGCGATTGCGAAACCTTTAGGGGATGCGACTTTTTAGCTTGCTGCAAGGAATACTGTTTAAAAAATTTTACACGACTGTAAAAAAAAATTCCTTCATTCTCGTTTTAATAGTTTTCTTATCTTATTGTCTTCATCCATCTGCATAGACTCATTATTCTAATTATATCATTATTCTATTATTTAAAAAAATTGATTTCTCACTTAAAACTTTACGAAATACAGGTAAAATTCGTTCTTGTTAACCGACGTATGTAGACTGTGGATTTGAATGCAAACATGAGTCATATTGTCCATGCGAAGTTATAAAAATTTTATGACTTTATATTCTTTCTGCTTTTTCGGATCTTTCACGTAACGTTTTAAGTAGTTTGCATAAAGATCCAGAGACTATTTTTGTTCATGTCTGATTTACAATTTAAGAGAAAGGATATTAAAGTTACCGAGAAACTCATCGATTTGCCAATGACAGTTTCCGCAATTCCTCAGAACCATTTCCATTGGTTACTTCGAATATATGTATTTCATAGCTTCCGGAAGTAGGGAACGTCGAACAGTAGGTTTATTTGCAATTCCAATCACAAGATCCTGGTAGTAAAGGTTGATGGAGCTGGAATTTTCCGCGTGGGATCGCTTCGTGTGTCGTGTGTCGTCTGTCGAAGGGTATTCGGGTCACGAGCAATCAGAATCGGGAATTTCCACTCGATCACATACTACTAATATCATTTAATAAAACTATCCAACTATCCTTATCTCTTTTACTTTCATTGCTTCATTTATTCCTCTTTACCCTATTTGTGAAATATTTCGTAAATCGAATATATCTAGTGTTTTAGTACCTTTGATCATTGAACAAAGATCGTTAAAGAGAAAACAAACGATTTCGAAGAAAAATGAGAATTCTCTATAGACTGAAAACTAAATTAGCGCAGTTGTTTTCTCGTGACCCGTCCTTGGCCTTTATCCATTGCTTTGATATAAATGCATATTAGGTCGTAGAAAAAAAAAGTGCTTCGAACCTCGACCCGGTTTGGAACGGTAACGTCGTTATTCGTTAGAGGAGTCTCATTCGCAGGGTGAACGCGATAACTTGCGCATTGTGCTCGAACTGATTCAGTAATAAGTTCTGTCAACTACTATAATGGAAGTCGGAGGTACCGTATAACAAACAGAAGGTTGTTTGAGTCGTTGCTAATTCAGAAAATCGCCTTGTAAGCTGCAAACTGCAGAACATGAAAGCTAACGTTATGTTCGATTTCATTTATCAATGGTATTATATTTATTATTATTTCGTATCAAGTTTATTCGGTTTGATCGATTTTAACATAGCAATATCCTATTTTCATTAAACAGTTTATTAAAATATCTTTCTACTTGCATGTCGAAATTTCTTGATACAATTGTCGATCCATCTATCTATATAGATAAATATATTCAATAAGAATCTGTCGATTATTCTATTTGATAACCAACGCGTCGCCTCTATGAAATAATCGATCAATTTCCAACAATATAGAGGTCACGCGTACGAGAATGAAATTAGAGACTGGGCTCGAACCTACATGCATATATATGTATATATCCATCGTACATACATACTGCGAGGACGTTGGTAAATCAAAGTGGATTAAGCTCCGTCTAAATGTGGCTCAATCAACTGCTGCAAAACTCTTCCGCGTTGAAGGATATTTTCAGACTTAAGAAAACAGGACGGTCCCACGTATTTACACAGTTTTAAGGCAATATCGCATGAATTTATGCTTCGATGCTCTGCAGAATATCCTGGAAAAAAGAAAATAAATTCTGTTCAATATTTCAGTATTTCACTAATTAACACTTTCGTGATCGATCAACATATGTAGAACACTGAA